>JAFMSR010000007.1:31948101-32165435 GCA_022818135.1 Saxidomus purpurata
CATATTCATTACGTTTGTACTGAATAAAATAATACTATGTATTGAGCTTTGTTTCGATTTGTCATGCTATTCCAAGTACACATAAATGATTATTTATGTCTTTGGACACTACTTTATATTTGGAATTTACCTGCTGCAGTAACGTTTATGATTAATTTTGGCTACAAATTACAACATTGACAACGAGGGATCATACTAGTGCATCCGACGAAGACTCATAACACTCAATTGGTTAAGTACAGCGGTAACAAGAATATCTGTTTAAAAGCGCCTGTGACCTTTTTCTTTGAAGTGATACACAATTTTATTATTCACTACAAAATTTTATATTGATGTTTCTCGCAAAGTTTGGTCAGAAGCCAATGAGAAGATAAGTTGAAAATACATCAAATAAAAACATACAGACGGAATGGCGAAAGGGCATTATCACGAGGCCGACTTGATATGTAATCCCTTATATGTTTCTTTGAGGTATTACACAACACAGTACATTGTAATCACATATTACAACTCAAGGGCGAATTGAATTAAGAATGCTTACTTGCACAAGAATGTCTACTAATTATATATATATAATTGTATGCGATAGGCGAACAGACGGATGAAATACAGACAGACAAGCAGGCAGGAAGGCAGGCAGCTAGGCAAACATATCACCAGGGAAAACAAAATGTCCCCTACTGAGGATGAAGATATTATTTTACGGGATCTGGCGTGTACTGATTTTAAAGGTGACATTCAATAAGACCAGGGTAAGTTTATGTATGCATATCATTAACGCTTACTTTTAAATTCCTGTTTCAATTTTAATTTAAATTTTGTTAGATCTCGAAATCTTATGTATAATTTATAACAATATATCGATATACGACTCGAAACTTGCATATTAAAAACATTAACAGATATAAAAGAAAATATACTATTTACTAATGCTTTGTAATAATGCGTTGACTAACCGGAAATACAATCGGTTTAAATATTGTCACTAAAGCAGCGTTCTATTCATATAAACGACCTATTTAGATTATGGAAACTTACATCTTAGTGTCAACTGCTTCGGGAATGATCATTTTCGATCCTGATGAAATGTAGTCCCTAGCTACTTCTTCTGTAAAGCCAGGGTAGGGACATGTTCCCAACGTTACAATTTCCCACACCAAAACACCGTATGACCTTTTTGAGAAAAAAATATGGATTTACCACATGACACTAAATCTTGAAAAAGCTATCACAAAACTGTAAAAGGAAACATTATATGGGCTCATGTATAAATAAAATGTATTGAATCATCATAAACTAATTAATAATCTTAATATGCTGAAAGCAATTATACAATTCAAATTGACATGAAGTAATTTCGTTTTTTACTTATTACGGGAAACAATTCTTGTCAAAACTCCTGAGGTCAGGTGTACAAACATTGATCTATTTTTAAGTTGTGTGCATGTCAGAATTTTTTAAATATATACCAAATCAAATTAACCATAGATCCTAAATTTTATCATAAGCGGCCTGCTCACTATTTATATTTTTATGCGTGCAGATAAAGCAACCAGATCAGGTTTATAGAGCAGCAATGATATTTGTCATATTGAATATAATAGTGTTTTGTGTCACGTACACACACTTAAGCATAACACATATTATTCAACAGTGCTCCCACCGTTTTCTCTCTCTCTCGCTCTCTCGCTCTCTCTCTCTCCCTCTGATGCTGATTCCATCGAGAGCGATTAATATAAGTCTTGTTTCGCAACCGAGCGTTAGTACATTAGGATAAGTTACACACTCCATATTTAGTAAGTGATAGCCTAACACTATTTTTTATTGAATTAAGGGCAAATTACACCAATCTATGCAGCTAGTCTTACATGAAAAAAAAAAACACTTTTTTCTGTTGGAACATTGTAATGGTCGAATGATTGACCCTTTTACGAAAAAGGCGACTTACTTTATAATTTCTTTTCTACTTTGGTATTGATGGCATGATCATATGTTTATCGTAGCGACATTATTTACACTTATACACTGGCGGACCAAACAAAATATGTTCCTTTCGATCAGTAGCTATTTTGAACGAGTGTAAGATGAATCTTGCAACTCACAAGTGAAAATTCATGCATGTAGTGGAACAATTTACCCTGTAAATGCGTCATCTCTTACTTTTGCAAAGACATAAGAGGTACCTTGATAAAGTAACGGGCACGCTTAAAGGACGACTTTATTCATAGATGACAAAAATACCACAATGACCTTTTATGTAACCAACCTGTGTACCATTGTTTCACCTGATAAGGTCTTGTCCTAAGAAAAAATACATTTATGCTATCCTAGAGAAAACTAGAAAGACTTCCCTACTATTTGGTGGAGTCAAAGTTTTTTCTCGACATGCTGAATATCACATTCTGGCCAACTTCAATGAAATCAACTTAACTTGTTTCAAAATATATTACTACAATTTCATATATTGCAGGGGGTTTCCTTCCAAAACGTCCTAATTTCTTAATAGATGATTAAGACATGGGTTGTTGCCTTCTGGAAAAAAGTGCAAGAACATTTAAATGCTACGTGTTTAGAGTTAAGACAGGTTTGCACCTGGCACTGATCAATATCGGGGATGAGTATGTCCATTAATTAGATAACAAGGCTTAATTAGTACTACCATGCACATTCTGTCTAAAACATCTTTTTGATATGACATTTTTCTATTAATTTTATTAAATTCAATTTTATTCATTTTTACCTATTTCTAACTAACATAAAACAACAAAGCCAGTGGCATGTCTAGTGAGATGCAAAGATTCAATGAATTGTTTGAGGTAAAAGTATTATTAACAAATTAAATAATGGTGATAATATCCTCAGATGCCGCCTTGACACAGTTACCCGTGTCTTACTACTTCAAAGCAAGTTACGACAAAATAATGTATTCTATGTGTTGCGATTGGACCCCGTGTTTTACACCTATCAATTGATCTAATTGATATGTTAATAATAAATTTTGTTTTAATATGAATTCCTCTTAAATCATTGATACAAGTTTTGAAGTTCTAAAGAAGTTTAATCTTAACTGAGCTAAACAAACAATTAATAATAACTTCTTAAAATCTGATGCTTCGTGTATAAGTTACGTTGACATGGAAGAAGAAATACTGAGTAATTTAAAAATAACACACGAATAAGAGCAGTCTTTCAAAAGTGACGAATGTCCCCGATAGAAGTGCCACACAGTCTGTGTCATCTCTATGTGCTAAACAATTGTGCCATGTAATTTTAAAGTCCTTCGGTGCATGACAGATTTATCATGCATACAGTATTCCATTACCTTTGAACTCTAAATGCGACATTGAGTGTTAATGTATGGACGTGGGTCTTGCACGCGACATGTCATCCTGATGTGCTTAACACGTGTACCAAGTTATTTTAAAATTCTTCAATGTATGAAAAAGTTACAGTCCGGACACGAATGTGTGCATATATACAGGATTGTATTACTTTCAAACTCAAAGTGTGACCTTTACATTTGAGGTAAGGACACGGGTGTTGCACGCGACACGTTGTCTTGATGTGCTAAACAGCTGTATCAAGTGATGGAAAAATCCTTCAATGTATGACAAAGTTACAGTCCGGACTAGAATGTGTGCATATAAACAGGATTGTATTACTTTGAAACTCTAAGTGTGACCTTGACCTTTGAGGTAAGGACACGGGTGTCTCACACGTTGTCTTGATGTGTTTAACATTTGTGCCAAGTTATTTTAAAATCATTCAATACATGACAAAGTTACAGCCCGGACACGAAAAGATGTAAGGGACGGCACGGACAGACAGACGGACAGTGCGATTTTAATATGCCACGCTTCGGGGGCATAAAAAGTTGGTATTAGATGATTTTCGGATGTTTAAGCGTAGCGTCGGATGTGACCTTAAACAATTTTAATACTCTATACATTACAACATTGTCTATACATCTGGAAAACTAGAGCTATCACTAAATGTGATTAATTCCCCCGAAAGACTGCTTTAAAAACTAGAATAGAGATATTGTTCTTGGCAATAACTCTGTAATGAGTCAAGATAGAATTATGGTTCTTGTACACTGCACTTCCTCTCATTGTGCTGGACCATTGTATGAAGTTGTATTGCATTCATATCAGTATTTCAAGTTATGCTCTGCGAAAAGGAAAAGTAAAAATGGGCAATTACTCTGTAAATACTCAAGATAGAGTTATGGTTTTTGTACACTGCACTTCCTCTTATTGCACTAGACCATTGTATGAAGTTGTATTGAATTCCAACAAGTAGTTTTCAAGTTATGCTCCGGACAAGGAAAAGTAGCAAAGGGCAATAACTCTGTATTGAGTCAAGATAGTGTTATGGTTTTTGTACACTGCACTTCATCTCATTGTGCTAGACCATTATATGAAATTGTATTGAATTCCAACAAGTAGTTTTCAAGTAATTTTCCGGACAAGGAAAAGTAACAAAGGGCAATAACTCTGTAATGAGTCAAGACAGAGTTATGGTTCCTGTGTACTGCACTTCCTCTCAATGTACTTTACCATTGTATGAAGTTGTATTGAACTCCAACCAGTAGTTTTCAAGTTATGCTCCGGACAAGGAAAAGTAACAAAGGGCAATAACTCTGTAATTACTCAATATAGAGTTATGGTTATTGTAGACTGCACTTCCTCTTATTGTGCTTGACCATTGTATGAAGTTGTATTGAATTCCCACTCGTAGTTTTCAAGTTATGCTCCGGACAAGGAAAAGTAACAAAGGGCAATAACTCTGTAAGGAGTCAAGATGGAGTTATGTTTCTTGTGCACTGCACTTCCTCTCAATGTGTTTGACCATTGTATGAAGTTGTACTGAATTCCAACTAGTAGTTTTCAAGTTATGCTCCGGTCAAGGAAAATGCAACGGACCGCCTGACCGACCGACCGACCGACCGACCGACCGACCATCCACCAGGTGACTCCTATATACCCCCCCAAACTTCGTTTCGGGGGTATAAAAACTTACCAAACATTGCTTTTTGTAGTGCATTTCATGTCCTTCAGGGATTCTGGAGCCATCCAGCGTATTGGAATATTGTCTTTCTCTTTTTTGTAGTAACATGTTTCATATGTAACACAATACGAGCGTCGTCCTGAAATTTTATACAATAAATTTTCTCTAAAGATCAGCGTCGTTGAAGTTTTTGTGAGTTTAAACATAGTTAAGATACAGGTATGAAAAAACACCAGAGCTGAAAGCTAAAGCTAATAAAGGTCTTCACTTGTAATGCTTTATGACTGTAGTTTTGAACAGATTGAAATATTTTCATATTGGTATAATCGCAAAGATTACGGTCCACAAGAGTGTGGAGTGTTATGGTGCAATACTGAGAGGTTATTTCAAAAAGATGGACTCTGATTTCATAGTAATATTGACATTCAAAGAAGAAATGATGCTTACCATCTGGAAGACCACAGTGACAAAGAGGTGATTGGGAAATGTTTTTATTAAATCAAAGCTGGTTTAAGAAGCTACAATCAGTTCTGATCCGAGCAGGATATTCTTGCAATTCCTTTCTCTAACATAGAAATATTTAGAACATTTCGAGACTTGGCCTTTTAGTTGTGACTTGAAGTAGGCCAACGATAGTAAGTTTTGTTGCTCTGTTGAAAGTCCGTTCAAGTTTGTCACGCCTGATGGCAGAATTTCACAGATATCATATCGTAGAGTAAGAAGATGATCTTGTGCGCATAGGCTGTATATAAGAAGCATTGAGTAAATTATACCTAGATGTTTCGCCTACAGATAGTGGTAATGGAGTAGAAAGGATCAGGATTCATGCCGTTCTTCATTTAGTAAATCAGAATAGCTTCATGGGTAAGTCGACGAATCTCAATAAAGTTAGTGACGAGATACGAGTTGAGTAGCACTAGAAACAATACGGGAAGCTTCATTCTGAATTGTGTCGAGTTCAATTTGTTTATATTGTGAACAGATGACATAAACAACGTCAGCATAGTCAAAAAGAGGTCTACTGAAAGATAAGAATATGACTTTTAAATACCTTCAATCTAGCTGAAACTTGAGCTTACACATAACAAGGATTCTTCATCTCACCGTCTGATAAGCAAGTTATTCCTTAAAAGGATTTAATCAGTTTCCACCGGTCTTTTGGCATGGAAGTTTCAGATTTTCAAAAAGTGCGTTAACTTTGTTGAGCAGAGTCGATTTTTCTAAACCTGTTCCATTTTAGCCCTGCGATTGTACTTTTTACGTAGTTTGCTAGTAACAGAGGCAGTATAAGTGTTAACGCCATCATTCTTGAAAAGATCCCAGTCTGTGTCACGTATTTTGCTTCTAGGTGAACTGTAATATCCTCGGTCGTATAACTATACGAACTGTTTAGAGGACTAAACAGTTTTTAGTAAATGTAAAAAGAGCATAGATAGGACAGTGAAATTTTTTATTCCGATCTAAAACAAGTTTGCCTGCCGGAAGTTAGTACTTTGTTGTTGCATGATATTTTCTGTAAAGTGCATGGGTTCAGCAATTAGTTTCTCTACACTGAATTGCACAGATAAAGAGTTTGCGAGTGATATTCGGGTTTGACTCATTAAAGTTAAAGAAACCAGTGATAGTTTTGTCTGTTATACCAGTATCGAGTGCTAGAGTTAGAGAAATTTCGATTAAATTTGCATAGTACACTTTGGAGGGCGACAGAAAACAGCGAACAGGCTATGTTAGGAATGAGAAGACATATGTTCAATCCAGATACACTCTAAGCCTCTTAATTCGAGGTCCAATAGTCTTTTGACACGCTAACACCACCAAAACCATTTTCAAATCTATGCTTCTCTCGGGAATATGAAATCCAGGAATTTGATGTTGTTATTAGAGACGCTCGGATTTAAATTTAACCATGTTTCTGTGAATGCAAGTACACCAACTATACTAAACTCAGCTGCCAGAATGTCGATCTTGTTTAAAAGATTTTGTACATTATACTGTAAGACTGAGAGGCATATTGTGTCATTTACTATTTCACATAAAATGTGACATAAAGAGGTACTGATAGTTGAAGATGAACAATTACAACTTGGTGTCGATGGTCCAGGATTTGGATGGACATCACCAGCTGACACAGCCAAGTTAAAAACAATATGCCTGTGAATGTAAGAATAAAATATCTAGTGAAAGAAATATTTTATGCAAATTTAAGCCCTTACATAATGCGCTTATATGAGTGTTTGATGTTATGTTTAGTAGTATAAAATGGAGTGTGCCCCTTCCCCCCCCCCCCGCCCGCCACCGAAATTTTGCCCATACCCGAAATTTTGCCCATATTGATATTTTTGCTCATTACGATATGTTTGCGCATGAACGATGTAGGGGAAGTAACTGCTACATAAACTTGTTTCTATCATCGCGAGGGAAGGTCCATAGAAGTCTAAAATAGCATTGTCTCGTTTGGCACCAAGATCCTGAAAGTCACCCAGGGTGTCAAAGACTGTCGCGGACCTTTGTATTTGACTCAAGAAGGTCCATAGAAGTGTAAAATAGCCTGATCTCGTTTGCACCGGTATCCTGAAAGTTTGCGAGGGTGCCAAAGACATTCGCAGACCGTTGTATTTGACCCGGGCAAGTGCACAGATATTGAAAATGACCTTAACTCGTTTGGCACCAAGATCCTGGAAGTGTGCTAGAGTGCCAAATACAGTCGTAGACCATTGGATTTGACTACGAATGGTTCCTAGAGGTCTAAACTAGTCTTAACTCATTTGGCACTGAGATCCTGAAAGTCTGCGAGGGTGTAAAAAAAACAGTCTCTGACCATTGTATTTGACTAGCGAGGGACCATAGAGCTAAAAAATGACCTTTACTTGATTGGCACCAAGATCCTGGAAGTCTGCGAGAGTGCCAGATATAGTCGCAGAACGTTGTATCTGACTCGGGAAGGCGCATAGAGGTTTGCATTGATTTTTGTAATGAGACGCTAGGCATGAATGTGTTAAAAATGTGTTAAGTAGCAAACATTGTCAACTTGTTGACTGGTTCTATAAACATAAGACGATGTGTATATCGCCTCTGTCAAAATCGAAATAAGGAAACTGAACTAGAGGAGTTAAATGAAAGGACGAGGCGTGGAAATGAGGGAGAGGAGTAAACATGAGGTAGTGGAATGAGGTAGATATTTGTATGATTTGACCAATATGGCCGATACACCTGCAACAAAGATTTGAGTTTGATGTCTTGAAACTTTCTTAAGCAAATGTTTAAATGTCTGACTTTTTTATTCTAGCTCCGTCATTGCAAAAATGACAGGAGCAGCTTGATATACACCCTTCGTCAGCGTCAAACCTACATGTGATGGCATGATATTTGTTTATGGTATTTATATACTATTGCAAAACTGGTTCTGGCCGGTTCGGAGACCATATCATCGCTTTTGCGATGGAACCTACCCATTGTAAAATTCCAAATGAAACACTGATTGGGTAGGTTCCATTTATTGGTCATTGGGGTGCTCATAGCGAATTCCTACTATACCCCTGTAGAGATATATCCTGTGACCTTTGCTCTGCTACACATCCTATAGAAAACCGACTCATGCATGTAAGATTTACACACTGGACATGAAGTGCGAATTGAATGGCGGATCTTGGTGCCAAACGAGACAATGCTATTTTAGACTTCTATGGACCTTCCTTCGCGATGATAGAAACAAGTTTATGTAGCAGTTACTTCCCCTACATCGTTCATGCGCAAACATATCATAATGAGCAAAAATATCAGTATGGGCAAAATTTAGGTGTGGGGGGGGGGCACACACTCCATTTTATACTACTATGTTTTGCTTGAGTTTTAACTGCATGGGGTACGTATTTTATGAGTTAGATGCAATGGTGAGGATTATAATAGTGTGTAGGAAAAATGAGAATATCCATGGGCAAGTTAAGGTCTGCACAACCGTGGTGAATGATCGATAACACATTATGTTATTGCTAACAGGGAAAATAAGAACAGCTTGACCACGATCATGCATACGCCTAAATTACAATAGATTACAAGCGTCAAGCGGAAGAGGTATGTGATAAAAATAGTGTAGGCTAAAATTAGATTAGTATCCATACTACAATCTTATGTAAGTATGGTTGGTCTGCAAATATGACATACATGTAAATTGACATTAATAGTGTTGTGCAGAATTACACGTAGGACTAAACAACGTAGACAAAGGAGTTAACATTTTAAGAAAGGGAAGCTAACTTGTATTGTTACACTTTAAGATCGACAAGAAGTTAGCTACACAATGTAGATCGTTAAATGCGTTATTTTGTGCATGTAACAGATCACTAGTTGATCACTAAGATAAATATTAACAAAATCTGGCACTTTGTAAATAGTATACTTTGAAATTTATAGACATTGTATGACACTATCGTGAAAAACACTTGTACATGTACACTACAACTGTTTGTCTAGTAGCAGAGTTACGTATATATTCTAAAATGTTTGCCGTTTTGAGATGTTGCGTGACACAAGCGTCAAAAAGTGTACATATACGTTACACATTTTGTCTTGTAGAAAGGCTACCAATACGTTTTAAAATACTGTACAGTCTAGGGGAGCTAATTCAATATCGATTCACATATTAGCAGAAAACACTGACTTATATTCAAAAACTAGTTTTGGTATAATGCGATACACTGTAATCGGCATGTATACAATTTATTTGACGATGCAATTTGATGCACGTTTAGGTAGTAAGTTTATTAATGATCTTATAATTCTGGTTTATTTCATCATACATATGCATGAATTATATGTAACAAACAGAACTTTAGAAAATCTAATGGATATCTAAACATAAAAGTTTCATCCAACAAAGGTAAAAGGTACTCTGAAATATCACATACGAATATGAATTATTTCTAAGGCTGAACTCACTAACATCGCAAACTTTTTGTATTCAGTTATTCTACAGCATGTTATTATATTGAATGTTTAACCATAGGAGTATGTGTTAACATAAATGTATAAATTTGAATAACCTCGAGTATATCATAGAACCGGACAAGACAATGTATAGGGCTGATTTAAGACGCACGTGTGTATCTCGATATAAAACATTAACGAGTTTGGATTTTGTAGTCCCGGGTTCAGATTAACTTCTGAAAAACACACATTATTAGAAAAAACTTTATCATTTTGTATCCGACTGCCTCTTGGCGTCAGTTATAGGTTTTGCACTGCTGGAC
The DNA here is from genome assembly GCA_022818135.1 of Saxidomus purpurata. Classification (NCBI taxonomy): domain Eukaryota; kingdom Metazoa; phylum Mollusca; class Bivalvia; order Venerida; family Veneridae; genus Saxidomus; species Saxidomus purpurata. The sequence continues at coordinate 31,958,358 of JAFMSR010000007.1, forward strand.
TGACTCAAAAAATTTTATTTGAAAATTACCTCCAACTTTTACAGTCATGTCCTGTCCTACGAGGCAGGTCCGGGCAGCAAGGTCTTTGTGAACTATTTTCCTATCGGAAAGATAAGCCATACCATCTGCAATTTCTCCACACATCTGTAACATCTGTTTAGAAGACACTGAACCATGGCCACTATATTCCTGCAAGTTTTGTGTGGTTATAAGAGTATTGCTTTGAGTCAGTAATAATACAGATAAAATGAAAGCACGCTGTGTCCAGTTCTAAAGCAAACAGCTTCCGATAGTGTCATGAAACAACTGTTGTTAATTATATTATGGTAAATGCAATAACATAATTTTGATGATGTATCATACACTTTGTTAGTTTTACAAGTACTATAAATGCCATAGCATTTAGACAAAAATGCCATATAGTTTTAATTATTTGTTATTATTTTTTTAACTTAGATAAGTATAAAAAATAGTGTATGAAACAAAGATTTTCGACGACGAGCACCGTTTACCGATTACATAACAACACCTGTTTAAGGGGCAGTTAAAATTGGTTAGCTCATCTATCAAATTCAAGGATATTTGAAATAAATTAATACTGGCTATAAATGACTTAGAAAATGCATATTTCAATATTTCATTAAAATAAGAAAATTCAAACCAGTGAATCAGGATCATGGGATTTTAGAAAAGATTTTAAGTCTCCAAATGCCATGAGTTCTGTAACTACACAGAAAGGTTCCTGTACTGTTATCATTCCAATGAGTTTCACAACATGATGTGAGTTGAGATTTCTGAAAATAATAATAAAGTTCCAATATCTCCACACAGCTACATAATGTATATACTGCACATGAACTAACAAACGTCCTATACTCAATTTGAATGCGTTGTTGTTGTACATTATAGTGGTGCGTACGTCATACATGTAACACCTGACTATAACTCGAATCTGGTAAATGCCGGCGAACGAAAATGACGTTGACCATTTAAAACAAAATTATAAACTAAGTAGTTTCATACGCAATCAAAGTGTATTCTGAATACGCATTCTTATTCCATTTAATAATTTTTTTATGGCCCCTAAACTTATTTTAAGTCTATTTGGAACAGTAAAACAAGTAAAATGAAATGGCGTATTCCTAAAACTATATGCTACAATGTATCTCCGTAATGCGATATTTGTTAAATCACTAGTCTAAGAATGTTTAATTAAGCTTAAGCAAAATAATTAACGTACAAAGTATGTCAAACAGACAAAGCATATATATAATACCTGAACAATCTTGAATTATATCTAATCAGTTTTTGAAATTCAAAGACAGCAAAGTCATATTCTCTTCAAAAGGGCTTCTCAATCTTTCGAGATTCTCATATAAAATAAATAAATAAGACAAATGCATTTAGGAACATACTGGAATTACAAAGTACATGTGCATGTATGTTCATCGAGAAGCACACACAATAGGCAGAAGATTTGTGAAGTACAAGTGATGCAAATACAACTTGGAGCTATTTTAAGTACTAAACTTACAAAGGTTGCAATATTCCTTCTTATTAACTCAAAATCTCAAAATTATCTGAGACAAACCTTTGTTTCTTTTATTTATAGTGGTGACAGAAATGTATTCCTTTAAAACATCTTTAGTATGTTTAAATAATTTTCCACCATAGTCACGACTAAAACATTTTGTTAAAACTTCTCTAGTCATGACATCGAATTGTAGCGGGACAAAAAACAAGGCCGAACATCAGAAGAATCAGAACAAGTTTACTGCTTAAAAAGCATTCAATGAGTTATGCCTAATGAGTGATATGTACGCGACATGAAACTACAGCAAGACGAATGGCATGACTGTTAGGCGACTTTCGTGTATGTTTCTTGTTTCCTTCTGTAACCAAGTGACTCTACAGTTACGTTCTTTTTGTAAAATATCTTGAACAATAAAGTCTTCCAATTTGATCCAGGTGAACACTATGACCTCTTGAACTAGTGGATAGACTAAAGAGATATACATTTGTACTAGTATTGTAAAGGATCTGGATTTCTATTGCTGAGCGTATGTCATTTTGTCAAAAAGCTGGATCTAAGGTCATGGTCGACAGGGAGGTTCGAGCCAACGACCTTCAATCAGTGAGAACTTTATTGATTTTAATTCTCCGACACTAAACACTTTATACTCCTGCAATAATGAATATTGCCATAGTTATAATCAAAAATATGAATTTGTATAACCGTTTCATGAATATAGAGGAAATCTGTAAAAATCATTTTGAAATATTTTAGTCGAAAATATGTGTTAAATGTATTTTCATTTATGCCAGTCAATAAGAGAAATGATTTACTGTTCCTCATATCTTATGTGTTTTCAGAGCATCTACACTGTGTTTTATATTTCATTCTTGACATTATTCAATATGGCCATTTTCAAGGGTACATTTAATTTAACTTTAATACCAAATCATGCGGATCGGAACTCGAGTAGGGTATACAATCACTCTGTCGGACTAGTATCTTTATCAAGCTGAATGTAGATTAGAAACTGATTCCGCTAGCATTGTTTTTAAATTACACGTATTTAATTTACGTACAAAACAGTTATTTCTAATTACGTATAGTTACCGCAAAATAGCGAATACTTATAATGTACAACGTAAGTTATTCAAACCGAACTCGCCAAATTCTGAAAATAGATATAGTTAAAATTAAGCGTTCGAAGGATATAAGCTTTGGGTAGATCTATTTACTATATGCATAAAAGAAACTCGCCACGTGCTGTACTGGGACACAACCATTGATTTTAACATTTGAGTTTTAAAGAAAGTTACACATAACCTTTGCACAGCCGGCATATTTTGTTACACACTCGACAGACATGCATGTGTTTTTGTAAACACTGTACATCACGTTATGCTACTTTCGGTCTATTGCGCGTGTTGTATACGTCAGCAAATAGATTGAGCTGTAACATGAAAGTAAACTTTCCATTGGCCCACCTACAGAGGTCACGCGCAGGGGTCACCCTGTCTGCTAACCTGCGCATGGACTTCCTTTTTTTTTGCTAACGAGAGGTCAATTTTAAGCGTTCTCAATAGATTTCAATAGACCTTGGTTTGAGTACGACATGTCTGCTTTATGTCTATGAAAAAATATTTGCAGGCGCTCAAAAACGGGCCTGTACGCGAACGTTGGTATAATGAAAATTTTCAAGCCTGGTAAAATTGTGTCCAAGGTCATTTTCAAGGTTGTCTTAAAGTGTCAGCATTTCCCTCGGACGTCTGAGTTTTCAACATCCAGGAGCTGTCGGCTTAGGCTTTAAATTCATACAGACAAAATGTGTTCAATACGGTAACTGTCACTTCTATGGAAGGCCAAACCTGTCTTAACCCGCGTATACGGTTTATTACGTTATGGCCGTTCAAAGCATATTAAAGATTTTAACATATAAAAGTTTCACTTTATTCAAGGGCCGGGAATCAAAATCAGAGTGAAAACAACAATGCACCAAACACTGTGACGGCCAATCAGCTACGGTAGCCACTGATATTATTATGTAAAACTGAAAACCAGAATATTTACATCAAAGTTTCTGCTTCAGTCAGAATGCTGTATTTTTCAAAGATACTTGTGGTCGACTTCGTGATCTTGACAGCAACACGAGTTTCCGTGGAATCATGTTGATCATGCTTTACTACACCTTCATGAGTTTCAGTCAGTCTATTTTCCTTGATCTGTCTTGTCAATTTCAATTTTGAACGATGGATTTCTAAAAAGCCAGGCCAGAAATCTAAAATAATACATGCATAATATAAGTGCTTTTAAGATAACATTTTTACTTTACCAGCAAAGAAGACGACTATTAGCTTCAATTCTTTTAATTAAATGACAGAAACATTTTAATTTCAGGCAAAGGTAACGTTTTGATTTAAAGTAGTCAAATAATTGTATCATTACGACACAGAGACTACCAATTAAACATTTTACGTGTGGTCACGTTGATAAACCTTGAACTGTACACTCACAAAACAATGTTACATTGTTATGTCAACAATAAGTCATTTTTTTACTTCAAGGGCCATAGCACTAATTTTTCAAAGACGCCTTTTTCGTCTTGCATACAAACATACTATTGTAGCCAATGATACTATCAATAGTCAAAGTTAAACACAGGAAAATGAAATATAAATTTATTATTTTGCTATATACATGTATTGCATAAGGTTAAGTGAATGGTTGGCTGAACAATAACTGTCTTTAAATATTGACAAGTCTTTTTAGACTGAATCAGTTGTATATTGACCAAGACCTAGATTACAAAAAGAATCTAGTTTAAACATAGTTTTTACTAGTAAAGGTTATATTACAGTAATAAAGCAAACACTATCTGTTAAATATTTAGAAGAAACTTTAGCCAAATGCTTAAATTTTGACTGCTTGGTTACATCATTAATCAGACATGCAAAAACTAGGTTAAAGTTATGATTAATATAGAAAACAGAAATTTTGTCATTTGAAAAAAGATTGTTAGCATGTTAAATGCCATTTTGACTATGCCTGTTCTGTTTGGTAAATTGGTCTTTAGCAACATTTTAAAGATAGGACAGATTAACAAACAATCGCATGCACAAGTGGACATCAATATAAAGCTTATGTTATGAACACTGTATTGTCAAAAACTGTATTATGGCAAAATAATCAAGTTAGATTTCAGTAATTTAATATACCGTTAGTATATATGGGCTCTGGTTCTTCGTAAATAAGCTACAATAACAATATCACATTTTTGTAATATAATATTAGGTTATTTAACATTGTACTGTACAATACGGAGATATATTTGGACGAGTACCCAGCTGAGAAAACCATATTGGAAGACAGAATTTTCTCAGTTGGGTACGAGTCCAAATATATCAATTTCAATGTTAGGCCACACCAATTTAATTTCTTGGTCATCGGAATATATCCTAAAAAAATAGGAGCGAGCGAGCGAAAAAAAAATTAAAATATTTTTTTTTCCAATTCAACCATTTTTGGAGCGGGCGAAGAGCGATTTGTTAAAAAAAATTAAAAACCCTTCACAAAAACAAATATTCACTGTCAAAACAGGTAAAAAAGACTTGGAAATAGATTATAAAAGAGCTACAGACACCTTAAATATAAACTGCCAAAAAGGTGCAGAACACAAAGTGACTCCTATATACACCAGTACTAAGTTTACAGGGGTATAATAGTGTTTCTTGCAAGAAAATATTTTTATTCTTTTAAAAAGACTATATTTTGTTTTCTTACATACATGTACAGCCAATACAACAAGTCTTTTGAAAGAGAGACAATTTTTTATCATTTAATAAACCATCAGACTAATGTGTATTTCAATTTATGCCCAAACACTTTGTAATGAAACCCATTTGTTAGTCATATCAAAATAACCCACAGAACAACTTCTTTAGTTAAGTCAAGGCATATGCTCTTTTACTGCACTTCTTCTGACCATAAGTGTTTTGACTAGAGATAATTGTGCAATTTCACAATGCTAAAAACTTGCTAGTTTCTTGATTTTTTCCTTCCCAAAGTTTTAGCCTCAGCGCCATTATCAATACAATTTTTACACAGAGAGCACACTAAATGTCTTTAAATGTTTCCGAGTTGTCTGTCTGGACAGCAACTCGTCTTCCACCGACGTTTCCCTGGTTTATGTTTACAATAAAAAAATTTGGGTGCATAGAATGACCGAAAAAGACCGTAAAATACAAAAAAAAGACCGAAAAAGAACCGAAAAATGATTTATCTTTACCGAAAACAACTTTGTTTCAAAAGATAATGTACGGTTTATAACTTAAGTATTAAATAAATTCAGGAATTTGTATGTAATGAATATTTTTTGTTTGTTTTGATAAGTTCCTGTGCTGCATCCATTACAAAATCTGGAGTGCTAATTTCAGAAAGTTTTCGGTCTGCAATATTTGTTTTTCGATCTTTCTACTTGATTTGTAATACAATATTTACAAATTTCTTCATTTAAACTGTAAGTTGTATATACTCTTTTGAAAAATAAGTTGTTTTCGGTCTTCATAAACTGTTTTTCGGTCTTTTTCGTTTTTTCGGTCATTCTATGCAACTGGTGGCTGCCATTTTGACAATATGGTAGTCATGATTATACAAATAAAGTAGCGAGAACATGTTCTGCTGGCATTTATAATCGATTGTAGGTTTGAAAATACTAAATTTACGAGTTCTCCGCGAAAGAAAGGCCCGCTTTGAATTTTTGGTCTTGGTTTATAAAATTGATGCGGGCGGAAGCTCAAATTGAAAAAAAAAAAATTTTTTTTTGATTTTGAAAAATAATGGAGCGGGAAATCCGTTGACCAAGCAATTAATTTGGTGTGGCCTTAACGGCCATTACTAACACCAAATCGAATTTTCTTTTAATCTGGAATCATAATGGGCGTCTTCACAGAAGGAAAGATATGACATATTGCATCGAATGTGACCATATTGTGTTGAAAAGTTGAGTTTAACCAAAGAATTCATAAATTGTATTTTGCCTTTTCAAAAACGAAAGTAGGTTTTCGAGTTTTCAAATATCTTTGTAATTTTCCAGAAATCTCCCAAAGAGAGGCTGTTAATGGGTTGTACATAAATAAACATGCCTATTTTGAATAATAATTGAAGAACTTTACTTCCAATGATGTGCAAAGTATATATCTGACTGTTTACAACATTCAATAAAGCAAAAGTAGGACAAAAAGACCACCGATGGCAATCTAATGAAACACACAAACATTTACTCGTTTTGCTGCAGCAGTACTTCAACCGATTTTCATTCGGATCATTTTCACGCGTTTCAGGCTTTATCGTATGTTTAACATGGGACTGTTGAACCGTCCATATATGCCAAAAATACAGAATTTTTTGTACGCACGTGCGTCCAATATGGTAATATATTGTACGGTCACGTGTTGCAAATAAACGTTCACAATTGAATAAATAAAATAGATATAGAATAATAATCATATACAGGCACAAAACGCGTTGCTGTTGCTTACTTTTGTATCTTCTTCCATCGTCAGCCATACACATTATTTGTGACGATTCTTTTCATTGTCCAACTTTAAGTTCAATTTGCAGTATGGCTAACGAAGTGGCTCCTTACAAATAGCGGGGTACACACGACTGACGTGCAATGAAACATTTATAAAAAGAAGCCCCATAATACCGTCCAAAATGTATCACGCAATGTATAAAACACAAAGTTTAGAGTTTATCGCAAGAATGGCTTCGTTTGTAAGGGTGTTTAGAATTGCTTTAGGGCAAAATACTATATTGCACCAAGTTGACCTTAAACAACCCTATGATTTCATATAATTTCAGGCAGTCAAATTTGATACTAGGGATGATTTCAGTCTCAAAAGAAAACGCGTAACGTTTTCCAAGTGTAAATCCGGCATATCTGTACTATCGTGCTTAGTACAATATATTCGTATTGTTTATTCCCTATACGATAAAATCTGTATTTATCATCAACACTACCAACAGTCTACGTATATCATCAACACTACCAACAGCCTACGTATATCATCAACACTACCATCAGTCTACGTATATCATCAACACTACCAATAATCTTCGTATATCATCAACACTACCAACAGTCTACGTATATCATCAACACTACCAATAATCTTCGTATATCATCAACACTACCAACAATCGTCGTATATCATCAACACTACCATCAGTATACGTATATCATAAATACTACCATCAGTCTACGTATATCATCAACACTACCAACAGTCCACTTATATCATCAACACTACCAACAATCTTCGTATATCATCAACACTACCAACAGTCTACGTATATCATAAACACTACCATCAGTCTACGTATATCATCAACACTACCATCAATCTACGTATATCATCAACACTACCAACAGTCTACGTATATCATCAACACTACCAACAATCTTCGTCTATCATCAACACTACCCACAGTCTACGTATATCATCAACACTACCAACAATCGTCGTATATCATCAACACTACCATCAGTCTACGTATATCATAAATACTAACAACAGTCTACGTATATCATCAACACTACCAACAGTCCACTTATATCATCAACACTACCAACAATCTTCGTATATCATCAACACTACCATCAGTCTGTGTATATCATCAACACTACCAACAATCTACGTATATCATAAAAAACTACCATCAGTCTACGTATATCATCAACACTACCAACAATCTTCGTATATCATCAACATTACCATCAGTCTACGTATATCATCAACACTACCATCAGTCTACGTTGTCATAAACACTACCATCAGTCTACGAATATCATCAACACTACCAACTGTCTACGTATATCATCAACACTACTATCATTCTACGTATATCATCAACACTACCATCAGTCTACGTATACCATAAACACTACCAACAGTCTACGTATATCATCAACACTACCAACAGTCTAGGTATATCATCAACACTACCAACAGTCTACGTATATCATCAACACTACCAACAGTCTACGTATATCATCAACACTACCATCAGTCTACGTATATCATCAACATTACCATCAGTCTACGTATATCATAAATACTACCATCAGTCTACGTATATCATCAACACTACCAACAGTCCACTTATATCATCAACACTACCAACAGTCTACGTAAATCATCAACACTACCATCAGTCTACGTATATCATCAACACTACCAACAATCTTCGTATACCATCAACACTACCATCAGTCTACGTATACCATAAACACTACCAACAGTCTACGTATATCATCAACACTACCAACAGTCTACGTATATCATCAACACTACCAACAGTCTACGTATATCATAAACACTACCAACAGTCTACGTATATCATCAACACTACCATCAGTCTACGTATATCATCAACACTACCAACAATCTACGTATATCATCAACACTAACATCAGTCTACGTATATCATCAACACTACCATCAGTCTACGTATATCATCAACACTACCAACAATCTACGTATATCATCAACACTACCAACAGTCTACGTATATCATCAACACTACCATCAGTCTATGTATATCATCAACACTACCATCAGTCTACGTATATCATCAACACTACCAACAATCTACGTATATCATCAACACTACTATCAGTCTACGTATATCATCAACACTACCATCAGTCTGTGTATATCATCAGCACTACCATCAGTCTGTGTATATTATCAACACTACAATCAGCCTACGTATATCATCAACACTACCAACAATCTACGTATATCATCAACCCTACATTCAGTCTACGTATATCATCAACACTACCAACAGTCTACGTATATCATCAACCCTACATTCAGTCTACGTATATCATCAACACTGCCAACAGTCTATGTATATCATAAACACTACCAACAGTCTACGTATATCATCAACACTACCATCCGTCTATGTATATCATCAACACTTCCAACAATCTACGCATATCATCAACACTTCCAACAATCTATGTATATCATCAACACTACCATCCGTCTGCGTATATCATCAACACTACCAACAGTCTACGTATATTATTAACAATACCAACAGTCTGCGTATATGATCAACACTACCAACAGTCAAATGAACATTTGTAGTCAGATATAGTACAACGTCATGTTAGTTAAAAGATGAAAAATTTACGATGATAGCTACCCCCCCCTCTCCATCCCACGTCGCCGACCCCCATCCCCCATAATGAGAACAGGAATTTCCTGACAGAAGCGAAACGATGGATTGCCAATGTGATGAAACTTTTATTGCTGTGTTCTATTCATTGAATTTAAGTAAAGACAGCTGCGTATTACCGTGCAAAGATTGTATTTGTTGTCGCCATGTCAAATCTTACTGAATAAGTTGAAAATTATAATGAAAGCACAATTGTTAGTTAAAAAGTTTTAATTTATGTATTTTACAGGAATACTATTTTATATGCATGTAGTGCCTCATGAAGTTACAGGTTTTCAAGAACATTAAATTTTGATGTTTCTATGAATGTGTTCATGTTTTCAGTATTAGTTTCATGAGCGAAAATAACGCAACTACACGAGCACTGGTGAATATATGAATCTTAATTTGTTTGTTATATGTTTGATCCTTTACCAGTATAATTATTGTACATGTAGTACACCGGGATGCGGTACATGTACAAAGATCAGTTCTATTTCAACCAGAAAGCAGTTCTATTCGTAAAATATTCACATCGATTTTAGCACCATAAATAATAACAAAAAGGCTAGTTCACTTACAGAAATGATGATACATTTATTTGCCTATAATGCTTCATGATTGATCAAATAAAATGTTTTTATTGTGATTCTGCATCTTACTTTAGGAGTTTACTGTTTCTGACGATCCTCAAGACCTCTCCTGGGAAATGGCTGTTGACGCTTTACTTATACCCTCATAACCCGCTTAATGATGTCCATCCTCACCCTATCACAATCAGCTACCTGTAACCTTTCAAATGATTTTTTTTTCAAATATGGGTTACTTACAATATCTAGATGTTCCGTAATATTACTATCGGTATTGTAAATCTTACTCCCGAGTCCCTATGTTTAACACGAACCTCACATAATTATTTCAACTACATTGCTTACAGTCTGAGATAATGGATGTCATGCCAGGCGTAGTACCGTAGTACGGGACATGCAAACTAAACAAATCTTTTTTACTATGTTCAAATTTAAAGCATATCCTGGTAAGACCCTAAATCTTTTTGAAAGCTCCCCTTTTCACAGATCAAAATCCCGGAGGCTAGGGGTGCGATCAACATACGCTTCATGATATTTTCAAACTCAAATATATGTCGTATAGATCTATAGTATTGTATTTGTTTGGTGGGACGAAAGAATACAATTTCGGATTTTGATAAAAAAAATAGCATTTGCAAGAAAAATGCAATCATAAGAAGAACTGTCGTCGTAAATTAAGGAATATGTAATGACTATCAAACAGTCAATTAATACACAATCGGGGCGTGAAAAGAGTACTAGAACGGATATTAATACCTAAAAGACACACATTTCCATCCTCGGCTTGCAGAGAAAAATCAAATGGCTGATAAATGAAAAATTATTTGAGGATATGCAAATATAGGCCTGGTACCAATCACTTCTGTAAAAATTCATTGGTATATGTCCAGTTCTTTCTGAGAAATAGGGCGTAAATTACGCATAATTTATTTGATACCTTGCAATAAAACGCGCAGAAGACGGCAGGACTATAAAAAGATGAAGACGTGTAACATAAGATGATCATGTATGAACTACAGATAAATAATTGATAATTCAAAAGCACTTCGCAGCTTTTAAATTGTATCATCATAACAATTTACATAAACGCACACTGTTTCAAAATGTTTTAAATTTATAATCGAGTACACTCATTAGGCCACACATTAATTATGTTTTTAAACTCGAATCTATAATCTCAAACACAGACTGGGCTTGCAAGTATGACTTTAAGATTTATTTCCCTATCTTATGTTTTGTGCCTGTTTTGCAGATTTAAATGTTTCCCGAAAGGAATGTTATTTTACCTAATTGACAGGTTTATATCTCTAACAATTGCACGGTATTAAAGATTGGCACTCATCTCCCTGTATGTCAATTGCGCCTACGGCAAAATATGTTTTAGTTTTATAGAATAATCTTACAGACAGTAACTGGATATGAATAGTTCTACAAACGTTTAGAAAAACTTTAAAAAATACTAAAAGCTTAAACATGTATGAGGATCATTTAATGTCAAGTGTATGCCCATGAAATTGTGTTGACAAGTATGTCTGCATGGACCCTTGAAGTATAGATCAGTGCGTAAGGTTCTCCTTTCATTTATGCGCGTCGTTACTCGCGGCCAGGAAGAACAACTACTCCATACGCATGAAAATGATTTGTTTTAAATTTAAAGAGTGCCGCTTCAAAGGAATGCAGCAATATATATCTTTATAAACTGCCGACCACTCTAGCGAGTGTCATATGCAATATCATGCGTCAGATTGTTTGTAGAAAATAAAGGAACAGAAACCTGATCTAAAGAACAGTGTCATTGTAACTGAGAATGGAAATGAAAGGTCTACACATTTGCTTTTGTGTGTGATCTTTAACGGAAGAGGACGCGAAGACAACAAAATGAAATACTAAATTCGTTATTTTGTTGTATAAGATTAGCGGGTCCTTATTGGACTTATCGTTTGTGCAAATGATAATATTAATGAATATCCTAGTATTCTGAAACATGACTTTATTGTTTGAAATTACACAAAACATCCCCTGTGCTAATTCAGCGAAACAACAATTATACGTTCGTAACTTTTGCCCAAGAAGCCACACATTTCAAAGTATTCTTTTGATTGCAAAGGAAAGAATCTGCAAAGGAATTGCAGCTGTTAACGTATGTACTGACTTATATAAAAGGGAGAATAAACACAGACCGCTTACTCATCCTAACTTGCAACATTAAAATAATGCATGACATATGACGTCTTTAGATGATCAATTTCATAGCCCTATTTGTCGTGTTGAGTACTATGTCCGCGAGTGTAATTAGCGCGTTGTTAATTTTGAGTAAGCCCCTGACACGGGCACCGCCATAATTAAACAGTGACGTTATGTCCTTTGTTTAACGCTTTAATGGAGAAATAAAAAAATAGAATTTGACGTTATTATCAAATAAAAAGGAAAAAACCATTACTGTCTGAAGATATCGTTGTTCTAATTTGAAAAATTAAGTTTAAGCGAATATACGCATAAGACGATCGGCAACTGAAGTCTGAGAAATAAGTGGGAAAAACTTTAGATTTGGTGATTATCTGATTAAAACAGTTCAAGCGGCTAATTATGTAAAATTTAGGCATCAGCGACAATTACTCCGGAGTGCCAAGATATATCTGGTTGCATATCGAACTTGGCTGAAATATTAAGCCAATCAACCTGATATTCCTCCTCGTCCTCGTACTTCTCAATTTTTGTCGAATCTTCTTCCTGAAACGACATGACATATTTTTCTAGACGAATCCTGCAAATGTATTGTTTTATAGTCTTACAATTTATGTCAAAGGAATAATACAGGCAGGCATATGTCAACATTGTTTTAGAGTGAATAGAACATGGTTCTATCATTCTCCTATCAATACATTTATGTTACGATATCAATCAATTCAAAGTGATCCTTTGACTTTAACCTCTTAAAGTATACCGAGCGTAATTAATACATGAAACCATACGACGATTGCGTCATTAAATTAACGTCATTTTTGCTATGCTTTTTGATAAAGCTTCCAGTTACTTTTTAACATTTTATTGTAATAAACTCAACAAATTCTATAGAAATTGTATACTTCATATTATGTACAAGTACATATAGTAATGATAGTATGAGTTCATGGTATCGTCATCGGATATTTTATCAACAGATTAATTAAAATTAAAATTAATATAATGTATCTACAGGTTATAGCATAATGTCATGCGGACGCTTTATATGTATTGTGTTATATATGTCAGAATAACAAATTAAACCCCAAGAGAAATATTTCAGTCACTGAAATATTATTTGATAATCAACCAAATGTCATTCTTATAAAGAAAGTAACGGATTCAAGACTCAACCTGCGTGTGACAAAACATTGGACAAAGTTAAGGGACGCCGTTTGTCCAATAATTATCTTTCATATATACAATATATATTTCATAATTATCTGATAGACGTTGCTTTTGACGTCTTTTCAAAATATTTGGCCACACAGAACAATGCGCGAAACCTGTTAGTAGCATTCAATGTCGCAAACACTATTTGTAAAATGTAATAAAGATATATTTTTTATTATATTACCTTGTATAATCTAACGGTAAAAAATGTTTTGAGTTAACGTTGAAATGCATTTTGTGAATTATCCTAAATTTTGCGACAAATTCCTCTTAACACATGGAAATAATTCTTCATAGCGTAGCCGGCATACGTTGCTTTCAAATTGTTGTTACGACTAAATTAAACATCTATTTTGTCTGTTACAGCTACCATTACAGTCACGTGATTTCCCACTCTGAAGATCGATGTCTGTTCAAATGTAGCATTTTAAAGCAGATAGTAAAATTTTAATGTAGTTTAGATTAGGCGAGTGTTTATAACGGAAAAGCAACTTAATTTATATACATTATTTTCCGAGAAAGGAATATTCTAAAAACCTTTAACTCCCGACAATACAATTATTCCAAACGTTTTAAGAACAATACAATTGTATACTGTACACCTCCGAAAAAAACTTTCAGCAATTGCGATAGCAAATTGCTACATCACTACTGCTACTGCAACATACGCCACATAAGCATTAGCACGACAAAGACCTAGTAAGGTGTATGATATTAACAACCACCATGAACACGAAACAACAATTTAAAAGTAAACGTATACCGGCTACGCTATGAAGAATTATTTCCATGTGTCAAAGGGAATGTGTCACACAATTTAGGACAGTTCAAAACATGCATTTGAACGTAAATTCAAAACATTTTTAACATTTAGATTATACTATAAATATATATATATATTTTTTTTTTTACTTTTTACAAATAGAATTTGCTACATTTTATAGCAATTTTATTAGCGACAAAATAGAACTGAAGTAAATAGTGTATTCTTTTGAACTCAGTTTGTTTGATCATTTCTGTGTGTGAATTGACAACACTTTTAAAGACAGAACTATCAAAAGGTTGACTAAAATGAATAGAAAATATCTTATTTCTAATATGCCGTACATGTAGTTACGTCGAATGTTATAATATGCCTATCATACCCTTAAAGAAGTTTCACTGTAAGGCTATACACATCCACTACACAAATGGCGTATGACTTTGAGTTTAAAAAGGGAATGCGTGTCGATAATTACAGTTCAGAAAAAAATGATAATTTCAGGCCATTCTCACATTTGGACATATATTTAGTATTCCCTCGCGCCTTTGAATGGTGTAAAAAGGGAAAATCAAAATGCACTACAACTATATTTTTACATATTATTACTGCATTCAAAAGTATATGGAATTAATGTAAACTTACCACATTTTCCCGGTCTCTCTGTAACAAATAAGACAATACGAATTAAGTTGCGCAACATAATTGCAATAGAGCCAAACTATTGTAAATGTTGTTGACTTACCAATGATTTCGAAAGTTATAACTGTATACTTAAACAAAGCAAATTGGAAGTAACACAAATAAATGAGTTACCCAAGAACTATTAACATGCGTAAAGCCTATGATAATAGTTTTAGTGTTAAGAAGTTACTGACTCAACATGTTTCCACTTTCTTGAAATTTTAAATGCGTGTTTAAACGTTAACTCATTTTGAACATAACAAATTTGACAACACATTTGCCTCAAATAAATATTTTCACAAAACTATGGTAACTCTCACGTTTGAGGTTCATAACTGCTATAGTAAATAAAATATCTGGTCAACCAAGATCAAGTGTTGACGGTGGTAGCTTTTAATCACCATACTGTCAATAGTATACAAATTCAATGGCCATAAACCAATAGTGTCTAGAGCGATGTGGTATCAGTCTTGGCCGTTGTGCACATTCAAATTGTGACTAGGCTTTGTGATAATCTTATGCAAACAGTTGGAAATGCTAACTTGTCAAAATGTAAGTATCAGAAACAGTTACTCCGTAGTGCCAAGAAATATCTGACTAAATATCGAACTTGGCCGACATAGTCAATAAGTTAAGGAGCACACAGTTATTATTAAGTAAACCTTTAGCAATCCCAGGGCATTTAATCGCTCTTGAGACTCACGTCAGATAGAAGCAACCCCAAAAAGATAGAGACACTGTTTAATTGAGAGATGTTGAACCTAAGCCACAACTACTTTTACATATTGGAAGATCAAAACCCTCAATCATGCAATTCAGCGGTAAATGCTACATCGGTTCGAATTTGGAAACAACTATGAAATCCCTAGATAATTCAAAAGCACTTCGAAGCTTTTAAATTGTATCATCATAACAATTTACATAAACGCACACTGTTTCATAATGTTTTAAATTTATAATCGAGTACACTCGTTAGGCCACACATTATGTTTTTTTAAACTCGAATCTATAATCTCAAACACAGACTGGGCTTGCAAGTTTGACTTTAAGATTTATTTCCCTATCTTATGTTTTGCGCCTGTTTTGCAGATTTAAATGTTTCCCGAAAGGAATGTTATTTTACCTAATTGACAGGTTTATATCTCTAACAATTGCATGGTATTAAAGATTCTTCGGCTCTCCTTGGCACTCATCTCCCTATATGTTAATTGCGCCTACGGCAAAATATATTTTAGTTTTATAGAATAATCTTACAGACAGTAACTGGATATGAATAGTTCTATAAACGTTTAGAAAAACTTTAAAAAAATACTAAAAGCTTAAACATGTATGAGAATCATTTAATGTCATGTATATGCGCTTGAAATTGTGTTGACAATTATGTCTGCATGGACCCTTGGAGTATAGATCAGTGCGTAAGGTTCTCCTTTCATTTATGCGCGTTGTTACTCGCGGCCAGGAAGAACAACTACTCCACACGCATGAAAATTATTTGTTTTAAATTTAAAGAGTGCCGCTTCAAAGGAATGCAGCAATATATATCTCTATAAACTGCCGACCACTCTAGCGAGTGTCATATGCGATATCATGCGTCAGATTGTTTGTAGAAAATAAAGGAACAGAAATCTGATCTAAAGAACAGTGTCATTGTAACTGAGAATGAAAATGAAAGGTCTACACATGATCTTTAACGGAAGAGGATGCGAAGACAACAAAATGAAATACTAAATTCGTTATTTTGTTGTATAAGATTAGCGGGTCCTTATTGGACTTATCGTTTGTGCAAATGATACAGTGTAATATTAATGAATATCCTAGTATTCTGAAACATGACTTTATTGTTTGAAATTACACAAAACATCCCCTGTGCTAATTCAGCGAAACAACAATTATACGTTCGTAACTTTTGCCCAAGAAGCCACAACATTTCAAAGTATTCTTTTGAATGCAAAGGAAAGAATCTGAAAGGAATTGCAGCTGTTAACGTATGTACTGACTTATATAAAAGGGAGAATAAACACAGACCGCTTACTCATCCTAACTTGCAACATTAAAATAATGCATGACATATGACGTCTTTAGATGATCAATTTCATAGCCCTATTTGTCGTGTTGAGTACTATGTCCGCGAGTGTAATTAGCGCGTTGTTAATTTTGAGTAAGCCCCTGACACGGGCACCGCCATAATTAAACAGTGACGTTATGTCCTTTGTTTAACGCTTTAACGGAGAAATAAAAAAATAGAATTTGACGTCATTATCAAATAAAAACGAAAAAACCATTACTGTCTGAAGATATCGTTGTTCTACTTTGAAAATTTAAATTTAAGCGAATATACGCATAAGACATCGGCCACTGAAGTATGAGAAATAAGTGGGAAAGACTTTAGATTTGGTGATTATCTGATTAAAACAGTTCAAGCGGCTAATTATGTAAAATTTAGGCATCAGCGACAATTACAATGTACTCCGGAGTGCCAAGATATATCTGGTTGCATATCGAACTTGGCTGAAATATTAAGCCAATCAACATGACATACCTCCTCGTCCTCGTCCACCTCACTTATTGTCGAATCTTCTTCCTGAAACGACATGACATATTTTTCTAGACAAATCCTGCAAATGTATTGTTTTCTAGTCTTACAATTTATGTCAAAGGAATAATACAGGCAGACATATGTCAACATTGTTTTAGAGTGAATAGAACATGGTTCTATCATTCTCCTATCAATACATTTATGTTACGATATCAATCAATTCAAAGTGATCCTTTGACTTTAACCTCTTAAAGTATACCGAGCGTAATTAATACATGAAACCATACGACGATTGCGTCATTAAATTAACATCATTTTTGCTACGCTTTTTGATAACGTTTCCAGTGACTTTATAACATTTTATTGTAATAAACTCAACAAATTCTATAGAAATTGTATACTTCATATTATGTACAAGTACATATAGTACTGATAGTATGAGTTCATGGTATCGTCATCGGATATTTTATCAACAGATTAATTAAAATTAAAATTAATATAATATATCTACAGGTTATAGCATCATGCGGACGCTTTATATGTATTGTGTTATATATGTCAGAATAACAAATTAAACCCCAAGAGAAAACGACATTACATTCTTTTTAGACGAATCGTGCAACGTATGTTGTTGTGGTATTGTTTTCTGATCTTACAATTTATTTCAAAGATCGGCTGATATGTACCTTTGACGTATGTCAATAAACCCCCCTTCTTTATTATATAGTATTTTTACAAGTGAATTCATTCGCCATTATATTGCCAACTTCTAATTACCCCCGCTAAAGAAGGAGGGATATTGTTTTGACGCTGTCCGTCCCTCCGTCCGTCCGGAGCCATAACTAGGGAATCAATAGATAGAATTTATTTCATGAAACTTAAAATATGTATACAATATCATAATGTTGCGACGCACGCGCAACGCTCCTCACGATTGGCTTAGTTTCACAACTGGGTTTGCCTTTAATTGTTATTTAAGCCTATTATCTATTCAAAAGGCCCAAAAAGGCCAGTATCACTCTACTTGACTGACTTGACTGTTATTAGTACGTTTTGTGAAATTCAGTTGCAATGTAAACAAGGAAAAGCAAACAGAGGTCACTGTGCCCTTGACCTTGACGCACAGAAATAAAGACAATAGGGATCATCTACCGTTTACATGCAACCGTCTGAGCAAGTTCAATGAAAGTGAAATGAAAATGGTAACCGGTAGAGCTACCACTGTTACATTAACCTTTGACCCATTGACCCATTGAAACCAGAAACACTAAGATTCCTCTGCTCTGTAAAACCCATCAAACTCTGAAGATTGAACAATGTGGGTCATATAAATCTTAAAATATTGAGCAGAATTTGTTTTTAAATATCGGGTGACTGTGACCTTGACCTGTAGTCCACTGACACCAAAATAAATAAGGATCCTCTACTCAGTTAGGCCAATCATACTGTGAAGTTTGAAGATTCTGGGACATAAAATACACTTTCCAGTTGTTACTTCATTTGGCGGGGGAATACTTGTATAAAAGTGAATGTGCGTGTCTTCATTATGGTGACAGAGCAGTCACTTAAGTAAAACTAATGACACTGTCTGAAAGAAAGTTGCAAACATTCTGTGAACAACGTTTATAGAGAAATAAGCCTAGGATGCCATATACAAATCGGCTTGGATTAACGTTTCAATTTTTCACAGTTTTACCATTTGTGGGAGTGAATTAACAACGCCTTTATAAAATAACTATCAAAAGGTAGATTAAACTTAATAGAACATATCTGATTTCTAATATGCCGTTTTTAAGTAAGACATTTGTTCTAATAGGTCTATCAGACCCATAAAGAAGTTTGACTTAGGGCTATACACATCAAATAATCCAATGTGAAATTAGCATCTTACTTTGTGTTTAAAAAGTAAATGCGTGTTGACAATTACAATTCAGAAAGAATTGATCATTTCAGGTGTGTCTCATATATGTATTTAGACATATATTTTGTATTCCCTCGCTACCTTGAATGGTGAAAAAGAGGAATCAAAATGCACTATATAAGCTACAACTATAAGGTTTACATATAATTACTGCATAATAGTAATAGTAACTCCATAATAGTAAATGGAATAAATGTAAACTTACCAGATGCGCTCGTATTCTCTGTAATAAATCAGACAATACGAATTAAATTGCGAAACAAAATTGCAACAAAGCCAAAATATTACAATTCATGTTGACTTGCATTTCATTCGAATGTAATAGATTAAATTAAGCAAAGTAAATTGGAATTAACTCAAGAAATATTGACATGTATTACGTGTATGCCAATAATTAGTGTAAAAAAGTTACTAAGTCACTTTTCAACATTTTTTGCAGATGTTTCTACTTTCTCTTAATTAAATGTTTACTAATCTGAACAAGACGTATTTCACAATACATTTGTGTTAGATGATAATTTCACGAAAACATGATTACTCTATATCACTAGCCGCGACCAACGGAATATATCTGCTCAGCTGTGTATTAAAAAGGCGGAACTCAATCACTGTTCTCCATTTTATGATCTAAACAAACGAAGTTCGGAGAAATAAGCTTAGGATGCTAGTTACCAATCGGCTTGGATTAACGTTTCAATTATTGATTCTTATACTATTTCCATGAGTAAATTTACAAGGCCATAAAAACAGATCTATCAAAACGTTGACTTAATTTAATAGAAAATATCTGAATTCTAATATGCCGTATTTTTAGAATGACAATTGTTCTAATAGGCCAATCAGACCCATTAAAGCGTTTGACCGTAAGGCTATACACATCTTATATAAAACTGGCATATGGCTTAGAGTTTAAAAAGCAATCACAATTCAGATAGAATTGATCATTTCAGGTCATTCTTAAATTTGGACATATATTTATATTGCCTCGCTCAATTGAATGGTGGAAAAAAGAACAATTAAAATGCACTACAACATTACATGTACTGTATTTTTTACATATTATTACTGCATTAAATATTATATGGAATAAATGTAAACTTACCACATTTTTCCGGTCTCTCTGTAATAAATAGGACAATACGAATTAAATTGCCAAACAAAATTGAAACAAAGCCAACACATTATAAATCATGTTGTCGGAAGTACATGTAATAACTGTTAAATCAAGCAAAGTAAATTGGAATTTACTCAAATCAATAAACTACTCACGAAATATTGACATGCATTAACTTGAAGCCTATGACAATAATAAGTGTTAAAGAGTTACATGTACTAACTCAACTTTCAACATTCTTTTGGCAGATATTTCTACTTTTTTGAAATTAAAAATATTGACTTATATTTCATAACACATTTGCCTAAAATAAAATAATCAAAAAACGATGATTGCTCTATATCATTAACCGCGACCAACGGAATATATCTGCTCAGCTGTGATAAAAAATGGCAGAACTCAATCACTGTCCTACATTTATGATCTAAACATGCGAAGTTTATCATCCCATTTATATTTCAGATTACTCGGTTTCCATTCACACGTCGGTTGATTGGAGAAGAGTTTATACCCACAAAAGTTTTTTATTAATGTTACATGTAACAGTCTGCCTTGCTTATGTCTAAACGCATGTCGCAACAATGTACCAGTAGTTACTCGGCTTTAAATATATCGCCCAACATTTTGCAAAGACGTAGGATTTTGATGAGGTGGTGAGTACTAGTTCTACTTTTTTTATATCTTTCTTGGAACATATTAACTAATTTCGCGTCTTAGTTTATGTTTATTTAAGTTACAAGTATATTTTGCATGCTGTGTTTATATATATACAATTCTAGATGAATGATTTAAACGTACACAAAATTAAAACATATGAAATTAACACAGTCTTTTGCTGGATTTTTAAGTATATTTACTAATGTTTACTTATGTTAAGTTTTTTTTCATTCTACGTTTAAGTAAACAACAGTTGGTGAATTATTTAAAGATACACAACATGAAAACGCATGAAGTAAACAGAGCTTATGTTTTGGGGAAAAAAAACAAGAAACATAAAGTCATTACACATGCATGTACCAACGCTTTTCTACTACACTATCGACCTACACTTTATTTTTACTCACAAACATCTACTGGCAATCAGATTTCTATCAAACTGAAGCAGGCCTTTTAATAGATATTGACTGAGTGATTATTAATTACATGTACATGTGCAATGAATGAATTAATGCAATCAGCCAACAGAAAATTCACTGAACATCAGTTGAACGCAAGAACCACCCTTTAACGTGGATTAACGCATCAAAATTTATATTAATGTTCTTGTAAATCAGTTCGTAGTCAATTACACGGTTAAGAAATTGTACTTCAACTGTTGGTCAAATTAAGTTGTTTCAGTACAACAAGTATTGGTCAGGGTTACAACAGAATTCAATCACTCATTATTCCAATCATGTGTGTCACGGGCCCATATTCTGTTGAATGAGGTAATTGTCCAGCCATTTATCAATGGCGTGCTTTAAAGCTTCTTCCTCTTTGTACTGTTCTGTGTCAATGAATTGATTTACTTTCTGGTTATCGCTCCATATATGTATTCTTAGAGTTGTATCGAACAACACCTTTTTCTCGTGATGATATTCAATCAAATGCATTTCATATCAATAAATGCATTATCGTTGGCTTCATTTTCCATTGATCTCGGAATATACCTCTATTTTCTCATTCATCTCGGCTACATACTGCAACTTGTACTCAACAAACACTTCGTGTACAATACCCTGTCAACGATCGAAGTTAAAGACCTAAGGATATGACCGCGTTCATTGCGTAACATATTACAAAGTTTACCTTTTTCCAAACACTTTTAAACAAATGTTGCAGTCAAACATCACTTTCAACGATTTAAAGGCTAGCTAAGAGAGAGTCTCACAAACAGTCACCTTAAAATGTATTTATAAAATGGAAGACAGTGATTGAGTTCTGCAATTAAGATGCAGACTGTTATTATTCAGTAAAGGTTTGGCACTTTTTGGGCATTTAATCGCTCTTGAGACTTGCGCCAGATAGAATCAACCCAGAAAAGATAAAATCATTTTTTTATTTAAAGGTGTTGAACTAAAGCCACTACTATTTTCACATTCGAAATAATCAAACCCTCGATTCTGCGATTCAGTGGTTAATGCCACATTGGTTCATATTCGGAAACAACCGTGAAATCACTTGGATTATAATTGATATATGGCGTTTTATTATTGTTACCGGGGTTTGTGATGATGCAATGTTAAATATGTGTCAGAGAATAGATAATATAAAGTGGATATCGCTTACCAAAGTAATAGTGTCAACCATATTTTTGAAACCATATTCACGATTACACCAATCTTCAATCTGAAAAAGGACATAGCATTCTTTCTACAAGAATCCTGCAAAGTATGTTGCTAAGGTATTGTTTTCTGATCATAAAATTCATTTAAAAGGTCGACTTTCAAGTACCTTTGTCAAATGTCAATAAACCCGCTTAATTATCATATCTAAATTAGAAAGTGAATTCATTTGAATTTCTCAAATATATTGCCACTTGCTAATCTTCCCCCGCCAAAGAAGGAGTTATATAGTTTTGGCGTTGTGTATTTGTCCGTCTGTCCGTCGGGCCCAATAAGTAACCAATAGATATAGTTGATTTGATGAAACCTAAAATACGTATACATTAGAATAATGCAACTACGCACTTGCAGCTGTTGTCACGATTGGCTAAGTATCTCCTGAGTTATAACCTTTAAGTGATAGTTTAGTATATAGTCTATTGGAGGGGCCCAAAAGGGCAAATATCCCGCGACTTGACTGACTGGACTGTTCTGAGTTAGTTTTGTAAAAATCATTTGCAATGTTATAAAGGAAAAGCTTACAGAGGTCACTATGCCCTTCGTCTTGACCCGCATACATCTACAGGTTGCATGCAACCGTCTGAGCAAGCTTAATTCAAGTCAAACGAAAATTGTAACCAGTGTATTATAAGGAAAAACGGACAGAAATCACTGTGACCTTGACCTTTGACCCACTGACCCTAGAAACAGTAGCGAATATTTACTAAGTAAGACTAAGCATCCTATAAATTTTGAAGACTTTGTATCATATTGATCTCAAGATATGAAGGATCCGAAAAAGAAATTAAGAATCGTTGTTCTCTGACACTAGTAGTATTGATCTAATTAAACTTACAACAATTAAGTTATTTATGACTGGTATTTGAAAAACTGATATAAGACCCTATTGGTTCGGTTAAATTTTTAAAATGCTTCTTTTTCTGAAATAGAAAAACCGACCGTCTGAAAGAATGTTGCAAACATTCCGTGAACAATGTTTATAGAGAAATAAGCCTAGAATGCTAGTTACAAATCGGCTTGGATTAACGTTTCTATTACTGATTCTTTTACTATTTCTATGAGTAAATTTACAAGGCCATAAAAACAGAACTATCAAAACGTTGACTTAATTAAATAGAACATATCTGAATTCTATTATGCCGTATTTTCTGAATGACGATTGTTCTAATAGGCCAATCATACCCATGAAAACGTTTGACCGTAAGGCTTAACACATCCAATATAAAACTGGCATTTAAAAAGTAATTACAATTCAGATAGAATTGATAATTTCAGGTCATTCTTAAATTTGGACATATATTTAGTATTGCCTCTCTCCATTGAGAGGTGAAAAAAGAATCAAAATCCACTACAACTATATTTTTTATATATTATTTTTGCATTCAAATTATATGGAATAAATGTAAACTTACCTCATCTTTTCTGTCTCTCTGTAATAATTAGGACAATACGTATTAAATTGCCAAACAAAATTGAAACAAAGCCAACATATTATAAATCGTGTTGACTCATATGTCAATCGGAGGTGATAGCTGTTAAATTAAAGAAAGTAAAAGGGAATTAACTCAAATCAATAAACTACTCACGAAATATTGACATGAATTAAGCCTATGACAATAATAAGTGTCAAAGAGTTACATGTACTTACTCAACTTTCAACCTTTTTTTTGCAGATATTCCTACTTTCTTGAAATAAAAAAATATTGACTAACCTAAGCAAGACGTACTTCATAACACATTTGCCTTAAATAAAATAATCACAAAACGATGATTGATCTATATCATTAACCGCGACCAACGGAATATATCTGCTCAGCTGTGATAAAAAGGGCAGAACTCAATCACTGTCCTCCATTTTATGATCTAAATATGCGAAGTTCACCATCCAATCTGACTGTTTTATTTCAGATAACTTGGTTTCCATTCACACTTCGGTTGGTTGGAGAAGAGTTGATGCCTACACAGTTTTATTAATGTTACATGTAACAGTCCGCCTTGCTTATATCTAAACGCATGTCGCAACGTTGTACTAGTAGTTACTCGGCTTTAAACATATCGCCCAATATTTTGCAAAGACGTAGGGTTTTGATCAGATGGTGAGCACTAGTTGTACTTTATTGTTTATTAGGACCGTCTTTTATGGCCAATTTCTTTTCTGTGGCTTGAAACCTAGTTTGGGGAAAATTGAACGGATATTACGTGAAACATGCTATTAACGGCACTGTGATGGTCGTTCATGTAAAAAAACCGCAATGACTGACGGAATATATATCAATTGATAAAGTCTATAAAATTGTCAAAAATTAGGCAAATAGAAAGCAGATGCGCTAAATTTCTCACAATTCATTAACGGATTAATTCATAGAGTATGTTAAAATCATAACGTGTGAGTGAGTGAGTGAGCGGCTGACGGACGAAAATGGAAAGAACGAGCAAATACGGTATAAGGAAGGTATAATGATGCAGGCAGGCAGGAAAATGTGAGGTGGTAAAGAAAAGATAGAGGAAAGGTACACAAAAGTTTTTTTCCCGTAACTCAGGGATTTGTTTCCTATAAATGTTACATTGTTACGAAAAATAAACGCACATAAATATTATATTTGTTTCCATCATTTTTAATTTATTCAGGACTACACAGACAAATGTATCACTTGTCTTCCAAAACCAACTCACTACATACATAAACATGCATTAGTGTCAATGAGATAAAAAAAGATCTAAATCTATGCGATTTCATACGCAACTTTATGTAAATGTTTTTCCTAAATTTTTAGAACACTACCTGTAAAAGAAAGTAGCCGTTCAATATATTTGTAAATTTTAAAATCCGTAAAGACAGTCGCAAATATTAAAAGTACAAAACAGTTGACCACCAAAAAAACAGTCGCAAAGTTAAATGAAGTAACCAATCAGGATCGACGTTACGATAGTAGTGCGTTGTTACTTCAATTTTGAAACTTTCGTAAGTTTAATATTTACACATAACGTTATACATGTATGTATGGACTTCCCGTATATCAGATGTTCCTTATACTGTACTATTAGATATATATATTCTTGACGGGGTATAGCCTGTTTGAACTGATATAACCCGAGTCGCGGGGGTGGGTGAACGGCCTCATATAGCTATAACCCGAGCTGTCAGTGGAGGGTTTATCTTAATTTAAACAGGCTAAACGATGACGGCGAGGGTTATAACAATTCAAACAGGATATACGAGGCCGTATACACGATCAAGGATCTAAATAACGAATAAATAACACTACAGATTTAATTTGGAAGACAAGAAAACTACCTGAATTGTCGTCGAACTATTGCAGTTATATTTATAAATGACAAAAAAGTACACATGGGAGCCCCAAAACCTTTTACTTTCGTATGATTCCGTAATGCTCTTGTAATTAGCAAATCTGAGAATAAACATCGTTTTATTGGAGTAGGACTTCACTTCCCGTAAATTCGCGAAGTCCGGAAATTAAGCATGATCAATTCCAAATCTCATCAACTTTGCTTTCGGTTGGTTCAATGGATATATTGTAACAATTGTTGAGGAAAAGAGCGGACGATCTACTACGACCGCCGGTAGTCGAGTGACCGAAATACCACAAAATGAGCAGATATTCGTATCAAAACCATGTTAACCACAATTAACATATATGAAACGCACAAGTCTAAAACTCTTAGAATTAATGAGTTTTTGTACTTACTTTTTTACGGTGAAAGAGTTTCTGAAAAGCAAAAACATGGAAGAAAGTTTTAATTGAATCTTTGTTTATTATAACGACATGACAGTTCTTGAATGAATTTTCTCTGCGTTTGTTGTTGTTTTAGAGTGGTATCGCCCCGACCGACTGTCGGATTTCTCCCCTTGTGAGCTGGTAAAGACCCAACCGTTATGCATTTGTTTTTCTTTTCTTTACCACGTCCAGACACAAGTCAAAGGAATAAAAGGTTTTAAAAAGTTTTAGAACCATTCAACAGTATTTTAAGCGAAATGGTCGCAATCAGTTGTGGGAGTTCAAAAATCACTTAAAGGCTGTCACACGTATTCTTAAGTGACTATGTTTTAAACAACTTTTAAAACTAAATTTTCTACGTACAAAATGCCTATTTATATTTTTTAGATTCTAATAATAAATTCCAGCTATAGTAGAAATGATCTCCTTAGCACGTGAAATTGAACTAATCGTGGATCAAACTGTGTTTTGTATGGTAGTATTTTTCTTGAAGAGCTGGACTATACTGATGCTTATCTAAAATACTTACTTTTATCTTTTTTAAACCTGTTGCCATTTCATATCAGTCAGCTGAAATGTATTACGTTATTTCAGAATATTATTACAACTCTCAATGGTAAAACAAGTTTTAAAGATTCTGTGCAAGTTAATACAAATACATTGTATAGACGTAATTAATGTATGAAAAAGCCAGAAGCTTCCATAAAAATTGCATGATTTAACGTGATATTTAGCTCCAGTTGTAATTTTCACATATTGAAATAATTTTTGAAATTATAAATGACATCGTCACGCAAAACATGTCATTGAACTCCTTCAGGCTTTCCCTGTTGTAGCCTGGTGTACAGTCTACTCTCACAACAAACTCAATTAAAATGTGCGAACGTCTTAAAATGTTTGAAGACATCAGCTGATTTTACTCGAAGCAATGTAATTAATTAATAGTTTCCTCCTGTTTCTTCTCCTAAGTTGTCTTTAGTGGTTAAGAAAAATAAGATTTAAGTTATAGATACCAAAAGCCGGTTGGTGTCTTCTTTTTATAAACAATACATTGAAATAATAAGATGTTTAAGTACAGTGGTTGTTAAGTGTTCAAACCTATGTAAATGTCAAGGCCACGTGATTTTTGAAAAAAAAAACCATCAAATTCAATGTCTTTGATGAAAAATGTGCGAAAAACAGTGAATTTTGTTTACAAAACATAATCTAAATTTCATTACTTTAGCTTCAAAAACAAGCGAGTAGGTCAAAAGGTCATAGGCACTCTCAGCCTGGTTAAATATTGACTTTCATTTGCAAAAGTGTACAAATGGTCCTGATTTAATTGCGGTAGCTTAAAACAAGACTGTCAAAGTCACCCAATGAAAGCGTCGAAATCTATTTGAAAAATTTAACATATGGTCCAAAGTACATTACTGTAGCTTCAAAAGCTAGAAAGTATGTCAAACGGGTGAGACCAATTTTAACTTCAGGTTCATAATAAGAACAAGCACGAGGGATACCACTAGGCAATGCTACATATATATACCTAACATCTAAGCTCTAGATTTTGCAATAATAAAGACGAAGAATTTCAAAAATAAATCCTATTTAAGTCAATGTAAAGTAATTAGCCATTGGCTGTGACCGAATGTGATCCTAGGGACATACCAGAACAATCTATGTACAAGACAACTAGGAGATGCTACATATAAAATATCTCAGGTATACACTACGGTTTTTAAAGTTCCGTATTTTAGTCTATATAAAAGTAGTGATCCATAGTGTAGGGCCAATTTAACCTCAGGGGCATAATTCAAACACTCTTGGAAGAGGTATGTACGAAATCTACAGAGTGTACATGAAGTATAGTCTAACTTCTGCAATTTAGAAAATGCAAAAAGTTTAATATTGTTAATCAACCGTTTAAAAAAGACAATTAGTTGTATATGAATTAGCTTAAATAATAGAATAAAAACTATTACCGATAGTTCTGTAAATTCAATACATTCAAATGCTGGTCAAACACCTGGTTTATTCATCTTAGACTAGATGAAAATGGTTGACTCTATAATCATAAACCTATTAAAGTTTTCTGATGTTGAACTTGTTGTTGTTGCAACTGATGTCATTGGCAAGCGATTTGTAGTGAATTAGGTCTAATACGAGCACGAAATATAGCTAACATGAGTAAAATTTAGTCATATCGAATAAAAGTAACGGTTAACTGAGTCAAACATTGACATGTGCAAGTTTACTCAACAACGAAGGAACTTGTGCCGCTGTTGTAGTCTAATCAAGCAAATGTGTGAAAAATTGCTCGCGGGAATGATCTTATTAAAGGTTAAAAAATTGACCGTGGGACCAAAAAGTGTATCGTTTTACCCTGATTATCATAACATCAGATATCATAACAACCGGAGTGTGTTTAATCGAATTAAATAAGGAATATACAACGACCGAATGAATTGCATTTTACATCCGATATATCGTATCAAGGGATATGGTTACAAGTTATCAATATAAATATATTGCCCGTGAAATAAATCCAGCATTTAGAACCGTTCTAGTTTACTTACGCTAAATGTCTTTGTAAGTTCCACATCGTTATTTTTTATCTGGAATACAGCTGAACGTGTCTTAAGTTATCGGGGACCAACTTAAAGTTTGTCACTTCAATTTTGACAAGACAATTTTATCATTATAATGCGTTTTCCTACTATAGCCAGAACGGCCCAAATAGAAGTGTGGTACATAGTACACTCAACTTTTCTTATTGATCATCCTTTAACATGAACATAATTAATTAAATTGTGAAGTTATCTCATTTCTAGTAGACCGCCTTTCCATTAAACAAATTGAAAATGCCACAAGTAAAACTCTTAATCGTGGGATAGATCACCTTGACTGTTTTCACGCCCAAAGCGACATGTTTAGATTTAGGTCTAGATATCGGCATCTGATCTTCGATACAGTTTTTTGCAATTAGATAAAAAAATATCAGATAAGGTTGTTATACCAGTGGTTCTGGGGACAACCACAAGACATAGCATTGATATAGAGTTCGTCTTTTCCATTGGAACTTGCCAAATATAGCACAATCAAACATAATTTATGAAATGAGGAGTTGTTTAAAAAGACTCTAACTCTAACGACTGATGCAAGTCTATGTTTTACTAAAATACTCGTTTACAATACAAAAATAGTTGACTCACCAGTTTTATGAAGTCGGTAAACCATGCATGTATGTAGCTTAAAACGAACTCTGGGCTTTCTGTACACATTCCATGTTGGTGCTGGTGCTGATGTTGATGACTGTTAACAACAAAAGTTATGGTTAATACATGCAAATTTAAAGTTTGGAAAGCTTTAGCCAGAATATGAAAGTTGTGTTCATTCGAGACTGCAATTCGACAAAAAATAAAGCGCCGAAACATATAACCGAATGTACGAAATAATGACTTAATCTTAGAAGTACACAAAACTAGAACGATTTAGCAAACTAGCTATTTTTCTTGTACCATCTGAAAGAATCCTTTTCGTACTCTTGCTTTACTCTAGCTTACATATACTCAGGCCACGTCTCGACAGAACGAAAATACACAAAATAAGAATACACAGAATAGATCATCCGTAAAAGCAACTAGAAGAGGCTTTAAGTAGGGATATATAGAAAGAGGTTCCAAATAGGATATCATATAAAATAGTTAAATATCGACCCTATAACTACATGTACCCCCTTCCCCCTGTCTGTGAAAAGACGCCTCGTCAATTTCTGTAAATACAAAGTTAGATATAAATAAAAGGAGTGATTCCTTTCTGGTGACAAAAATATGCAAATGTGTTATAACAACCAGGCTGTCCATCGTTCCAATCTGGAAAAGTCTCAGTAAATTTCAAAAGCAACCTCATAACATTCTATAATACTGGATCCCTTGGGTTCTCGTCCGGACATCGATTCAAGGAGAGAGTGATTAGTTGCCTCATTAGTTGTGCAATTGTATGCATATACAAATGAAGGGATTTATCTGGGTTTTATGTTCCTAACATGTTCAAAAAGTCCTATTATTACGTTCTAGTAATCCATTTCCCATAGCATAGTATTGTGTAGCTTTTTTGTTCTTAATACCCATGAGTTGATATAGCTCTCTAATGATATAAAATTCAGAGTTGGCTACCTGATCGAAGTGAAGACTAGTGGGTATTCCATAGTGTAAAATGAATCGATTGTATAAGGCTTCTGTTGGTGGTTTTACTGTTTGATTCTTACAGGGATTGCTAGGGCATACTTTGTAAAGTTGTCTGTTATGGCAAGGATATTTCCTCTTCCTTCTTTAGCTGGTTCAGCAGAAAGGAAATCCATAACTTCTAATTCTAGTGTGTATGTGGTCACCAGAAGTAGTGGTTACCGTATGCTAAATGATGTTTCCTTAGAAGGCATCTTTTGCATTTGCTGACCAAATTTTCGGTCTCAGCAATGATATGTAATACACAGGAAACTTTAACTGTGGCAACTGTCACGACTCTTACAAGAAAGGCTATAAAATTGCAAAAACAATATACTTTACCAAAGCTGTCCTATCAGAACAATGCATCACACAACTTCTATATAAAGAGTGATTTTCTCTTTGGTTTCTTATAGGCTATATATTACATGTATTTCATAAAAGAGTTTGTTCTTTCTACAGCCACATAAACACGTCTTTTCGATAGGAACTTGCCAAGAACCAGTAAATAACAGTGGTCTGCTTGGATTATAGTTACAAAAGGAACAATACAATGAAACACATTTCATAAAAACATACAAACCTTGGTTATACCGAGACTAATAAAGTCAATAGAGATTGAAAAAAATATTTGTATTGATAAATCCTTTCTGTCTAAAGAAACATATCTCTATCAAAAAGATCTCTATCAAGCTCATCTCAACAGACTTATCAAATGCGATTTTCGGTTATCTAATAAATGGAAAAACAGATTAGTGTTTTTAAAGTAAAGAAATTGTATTACCTTTTTGAATCGTAATTGATACTCAGGTAGCACTGACCACAATAAGGTAAATGAGCCACGAAAAGTCTGAACCAAATGTTGCATCGGAAAAAGATCTCACTACTTGTAAATTCTCAGCTAAAGTTTTTGGGAGCA
This sequence comes from Saxidomus purpurata, assembly GCA_022818135.1. NCBI lineage: Eukaryota > Metazoa > Mollusca > Bivalvia > Venerida > Veneridae > Saxidomus > Saxidomus purpurata. Next base: position 31,990,286 of record JAFMSR010000007.1, read on the forward strand.
CAATTTCAATTTTTTGAAAACTTAAAGAAACAAAATTGAAAAGGTGAGAAATGTGTCTCTAGGATACATTTGTCCCCACTTATCTACCATTATCCACTGCATATCCTGATTTACAAAAGTTCAAAATATGCAAATATGCCATCACTGAATGCAGTCACAAACAAAACCGAAGATGTTGGGTCAAGTACTTTTGAAATTACCTGTCCCACAAGTTCAAAATTTTTTATTTCAGTAACTGAATGACCGTAACTCCACTTTAACTTGACAAAGCCACAAAGAAAACCTTACCAACTTTATATCCCGATTCATATTGTTTTAAGTTTCGTGAATCCAGCTAAAGTACTTTTGAATTCATGGGTTTCAAAAAATATATCAGACAGACACATAGAAACACATATACTACATTCACGCATGGACGGACAGGGTCAGATGTCTATTACATCGTGGTCACATGGTGTCCTGTTCTGACTGCATTTGTCCAGTCGTTCCATTCACAGAGGAAAGAAATGTTGTGAAATGTTACAAGAGAAAACATTAAGTAGAGTTTCGTTTGAAAAGACTCTAACGACTGAAGCCAGTATAGGTTTTACCAAAATACTCCTTTACAATACATAATACTTGACTCACCAAATATAATTATGAAATCTGTAAACTATAAATGTCTGTAGCTCTGTTGCACACTCTGAACTTTCTGTCCACATTCCATGCTTGTACTGGTGGTGAGTACTGTTAACAACAAAAGTTATGGTTAATGCATATTTAATGTTTGAAAAGCGATGGCCTGAAGTTGAACGTTTTGCTCATTCGAGACCGCCATCTTTAACTCGGCAAAATAATAAAAGCGTAAAGCAAACTGACAGTACTAAGGAATAACTTAATGAAAGAATTTCACAAAGCCATAACTATTTAGCAAATCAGTTATTTACCTTATACCATCGGAAAGAATCTACGAACTCTCAATTTGATCAAAGACCAAAAGTAGCTTTCCTCCCGAAGAATTGTGTGACCCTGTACAAGACACTTTTCGCGCTCTTGCTAAATTCTAGCTCACCCAGATCTCGCCTCATAAGAAAACGAGATTACACAACACATAATCCGTAAACAAGAAAGCCAAAATGGCCCTTATATCGCTCACATGAGAATCAGTGCACTATTAACAAAAGGTCATAATCAGGGTCAGTCATAGACATTTTGATATTAGTTTATGAAACTGCACAAATTTCAGCTCTCTGGCTTAAAAAACAAAAAGTAGACCAAAGGTCCTGGGCCCGTATTCATAAAGCATCTTAGAATTGTTTTTTTCTTAGAAACCAATATTATCTAAGATTTTGACAATACTATCTTAAGTTTTGTCTAAGATAATATTTTCACTACGAATTTTTCTAAGACCAAAATTTGGCTTAGAAATTATTTTAACTAGGCATTTTTTCTCTTAAATTCTAAGACAGGTACCCCCCTATCTTAAGTTTTAAGAATTTTCTTAGAATTGAGAAACAAAATGGCCGCCAGAAAAACAAACGCTCAGTAAAAGGTAAAAAAACTCCGTTTAATATGATTAAAAAGTTTAAGCGGATTAATTTCGCTATTTTCGGTGCGTTTTTTTTTTTTTTTTTTCGCTTTCCGTGTTTAGACGATAATTCAGGGGAGGTAATGTTGTCGAAACTTCCGTTTCAAGAGGATTGAAATTTCAGCTTTTTATCGGTTAATAATCTTCTATATTCAGCCTATCAGATTTATTTGATGTAACAAAGATGCAAATTTCGTGTCATTTACTCTTTCTTCCACGAATTGGAAGTGGGCTGGGAAGTGATTGGATCGAAGGAGTAAGAAATATTCCACCCGATTTGATGAAAAATCGGTGACACGAAGGGCAGTGTGATCAACTTTACAATTAGGAGATGTGATCAGTCGAAATTGTTTTAAATACCGATCACATTTTAAAGAATAGAAGTATATCGTTTCAACATCGATGTGATATGATGAGTATCACGAGAAGCAGAGGATATTGTTCATCCTGTGTACGCTTCAAAAGTGGAAGACGGAACTCAATTTTGTAAAGTTAATGAACAACATTACCAGCCTGTCTAGTACGGATGTTCTAAGTGCTGTCCCACTAATCTGTGCTTTTCAAGTAATTCAAGAGGAGAAAAGTCTCGAGTCTCTAGCTAGGATCATCTCACTAACAAAGTTCTATGCTCCTGCATTTATGAATACATTATGCATATGAACCACCATATTAGAATAACGGTTAGCGTGCTGTTGCACGGTGGAAATTGATACATGTTTTTTGCAAAGCTCGCCACGTTTAACAGTTTTCTTCCATGTATGAAAACTTGATGGTTTTTGATTGAATATTAAATGATAAATAAAATAAAGAAATATGATAAAAATTGACCTATGATTAATTGTTTATGAGCGTTATAAAGTTCTGAAATTCATCGGAACAACTGAGATTATGCCGCAGGGTAACGGCTGAAGATTGCCTTTTTAGCCCACTTAGAAATCTATTTCAACACGCAGACATTTTTTTCTAACAGATATTTGAATATACTTTACGAAACTACCAAGCTTATGAAGTGTTCACTTCTTATTTTAAGTGTCTGGGAAGTTAAATTTGTTTGTTTACATATAATTTGTACCGTCATTCCGAAACAAATGACTTTTCGCTGAAGTACGAATTTAAACGTCTTCTTTTCAAAAATCCTTGATAGCGCAGTGCTATGTATCCCCGCTTGATCGGAGTTCGATTCCCCGGCGGAGATCAGTGTTCCTTTTTTTATTCCAAATTCATATACAGTCAAGTAACACCTTTAACAATAAAACAATGCTTAAATTGTTACCCGCTACAAATGATAATATTTTGAATAATACTAAAAACTATAATCAACCTGTATTGGCTTATAATTGATCCTTGACAGTTTCACTGAAACCGAAAGTAGTCGTTGCGAATAAAACTGATTATACTGGTGGGATTAAATTTATTTATCTTGTCATACTCCCTCACACCTCTAATATTAAATACCTCCGCATGCCATGAGAGCGGGTTCAAAAACGTAACGAATAAATTTGAATATATGGGTTGGGTTAAACGCCAGTGCATACTCTGTGCGTATGTAATGTTTACATCCGGTCGTAGCATACGGATAGAGTGCTAACTTTGTTAGTGGATTGAACCCTGACCGCCAGCATGGGAAGCGGACACCACAACCACGTCGCTAAAGAGAGTTAACCCATCAGCAAGGCTGTTTGAAGTGACCTATGACTACTGCAGTTTAAGGCGTTTTAATTAAAGTTTTGTGATGGGACATGAAAACGGTCATTTCATTGCTTGGATTTTATCTCCTATCTGGTATCTGCGTATTGCTGACCCGTATCGACCCTGATATGTGTTCAGTTTTTATTACAATTTGATTGGTCAGAACATTTACCTATGGTGGTGTAGAGCAGGCCTTTTCCTAGTTGTGCAGTCCCGCTCAGCAAGACATGTTGTTCTTTTCAGTAGAATTTAATCTTTCTAGTTGGCCTGGGGACTGAAAGTTTGAATGTTTGAATGTCGCATATGATAAGAACATAATACAAATAAAAAGAGTACATACAACTTCAAACGATTGCAGAAAGGTATATAGCTTACGGGCTGCATTACACTTTTTTCTGTTTTAGAATTTAATGCGCTGTTAGCTGATTACGGAAGATAATCATATGCATATCACGGAAAAGTACGGATATTTACAGAAATTTACGGAAACGAACGGAGCTCGATATAAGAGTGCTAGTTTGATTTTCAAATTTCCGATGTTATTGCATTGACAACTTTGTTATTTACGAACTATTACATATATATTTACCTAAAAATAAATTTCTCTAAAAAAAGATATAATTTACGTACATTCCCGAGAAGGAACTCACTTAAGCAAAATCACCCGCCATTTATCGAGGATGCTGCATGTTAAGGCCCAGTGAACGGTTTCACCGATTTCAACTACAAGGTAACCCAGAATCATTTTTAGTTTTCTCTGTAATACACATTATACAGTACTGTATTTATATTTCATTGTTGGTATTGCTTTGTTTATTTCTGTTTCAAGGTCTTGTCCTTGGTACACAATAATTTTTGATACATATCATCAGATCATATCGCTTGAAGTTGTACAAAGCGCAGATCGAATTATTATTATTGGTTTAAACAATTTATAATGTTGACTATGTGATTATTTTTCATTTAACGTACGTTTTATAATAAAACAAACTTCCCTGCCTCCCATATATTTGTGAATCATTCATTCTGTGTCATATATTGAATTTCGTCCTCTGCACATTTCGGCCCGCGCTTTAGGTAAGGTTCAGCGCAAAACACGTAGGTCAAAGTTTGTTTTTCGGGGAGTTAACCTATAGCCCCAAGGCCTTCAGCGCCCACAGCGCTTTGATTTTTATTAATTTCATTGGATGTAGGATTTTGAGTATGTATTTGGCATTCTCATGGTTTGCAAGTTCTTTATGTTTAAAGTGACCATCATAATTCTAAATAAAACATTTATCAGTGATTTATATTCCTAGAGATATAAACATTGCTATAGTTATAGCCCGAAAATAAGGATTTGTATAACAGTTTCATTCACATTGAATATAGAGGAAATCTGTTAAAATCTTTTTTGACTATCCCAGTCAAAAATAAAAAAATCACCCTTTCGGTTATGTATATCTTCATTTGTATTTGTCAATAACTGAAATAACTTTGTAAAACTTATTTCTTATATGTTTTTAAAGCATACACTGTGTTATGAGCATAATTCTTTTAAAACTAAAAGCCAATGTGATAATTTTGAAGGGTAATATAACTTTAAGCAACATAATTGTTGTTTATTATGTAAACAAATACTTTTATAGTTTCGGGATATTTCATATGTACATGTAAGATGTGACATTCAAAATGGCAGTACGTTCAGTAACATTAACTCTTTGCACACAGTCTTGTTTTTAACCTTGCAGTTTAACAGTGCAGACTACTTGCTATCACAGGGAGACAGACTGATGTGATTTTTGGGAGTGTGATCTTTAGTGATCTTGGTGATCAGATCCATAATTTTGTAAGTTTCAAGATTGTATTTTTGATGATGTATCTATTGTAATAGGTAATTGTTTTATAAATGATACTGCTATTATAAGAGAACTGCTTATTATTGACCACTACACAAAATGTACTGTTCAGACCATATTAAGTAATACATGCTTGTTGAGTACATGTATAATTGTGTGCATAGCTATTATTATGATTAAATATGTTAAATGCATTACTCCTTATGTTATTTTAACTCTTATTCATTGTTGTTGTTAATACTGTATATTTTAGGTCATTGGAATGAAATGTCTGATGTTTGACAGTACCAGTACACTGCACTGCCTGCGGTAGTCTATCCATGGAGTAATGTTAACTTGCAGCATACCATAGACTGTTTAACTTGTAGCACATCATAGACTGTTTACGGTGCACTGCAGCAGCCATAGTCTATCCATGAAGTAAAGTTGGAATGTTGAACTGTAGTATTACCGACTGTTTATATTATGCCAGTGCAAAATTGTGTTAAATGACAGTAGAGCAGAGAGTAAATTATGCTGAAATGGAACTTGAGTTGTGCGGTGACACTGTTTTAAATCTATTTGGGTTATTAGAATCCACCAGCTCTTATATTTATATCTAAGTAATTTTGATATTTTCGGCTGTATATACATAATCTGATGAACATCGAAGAGGTTGAACATGGCAAACGTATTGTTATGCAGTAAACTGATACAGTGTCTCTAAATGCAGAATGTCCGCATAGCTATTGGGATGTTGCTGAGTTCTTAATTAAGTACGACTTTCTTGTTTTCGAGAGAACGGATAATAGAACAACAATGAGAAACAAAGCCCGCAACGTCTGCAGACTTACGCTTAACGACATATGTCGACGGCCTGAACTCTCATCCTGTCAGTGCAGAACTGAAAACGGAAGAGATACTCATTCTTCTTCTATTTCAACCCCTTCCGTCTTAGGTAGTATCGAACGACAGCAGGAAGATGACACCATCAGAAAATATCATGTGATTGAACAGGAAACCACAAATTCGCCAATAGCGAGAGAGAGCGAAAACGCTAGTCTAGATCACTCTATTATACAAGTACGAGATACTGAAACACACAATTTAGATTCACCTAGAAGTGTTTCAACCCCATCTATTAGACAAATGCAAATCGGTGATGAACAAACACGTAATTTAGTTTCACCCAGAAGTGTTTCCACCACATTTACCAGCCGAATGCTGAATACCATGGGCAAACAAACACTTCACCCAGAAGTGTGTCAACAACATCTACCAGCCGAATTGTGAGTACTGGTGTGCAAACAAACACTTTAGTTTCACCCAGAAGTGTGTCAACAACATCTAAATACTAATGAGCAAACGAACACTTTAGCTTCACCCAGAAGTGTTTCCACCACATCTACCAGCCGAATGCTGAATACTGATGAGCAAACGAACACTTTAGTTTCACCCAGAAGTGTGTCAACCTCATCTACCAGCCGAATGCTGAATACTGATGAGCAAACGAACACTTTAGTTTCACCAAGAAGTGTTTCCACCACATCTACCAGCCAAATGCTAAATACTGATGAGCAAACGAACACTTTAGTTTCACCCAGAAGTGTGTCAACCTCATCTACCAAACGAAAAAGAATTTCCGCTTGCAGTAATAGTTCAGTTGAAGATGTTAGAACATTTTCAAGGCGCGTGAGAAGTCAGATACTATCGGACGACGAAAGTATATCCCCTAAATAACAAGGAATGACATGCCCGAATGAGCACTACAGGATGACTATGATGCTGAAAATCAAATGAGTAGCAATGTTAATGATCACAGAATGAATCGAATTAAAATCACGGATGCTTACAAATCATTGAATATGTACCTGACGTCGGCAGAACAAAAACACTACCGAAAGATGAACAAATGTGTTCTATGATAGAAGTAAGATATGAAGCCAACAAACTTGAAAAAGAACATCACAAAATGTCAAGAGATCCTGTTAACGCCTACTTGTCGATTTCTCAGAAAATTATCAAATATCTTGCTCCTCAGAACAAAATAGAAACTTTCAGCTGGAGCTGCCTGTGTGACAAGAGCCAGATTGAACGTATGATGTTAGATATTCGCAGAAAAGTTGAGCCAAGTGCCAACACTATACTCAATTACCATAAGGCACTGAGTAACATGTTTATGACAGCTGAGGGTGACTTTAATTTTAAAGTAAACGAGCCATCTCAGGCAGCACATTTGACGACTTTGAGACAAGTCTTCGATACACTTCAAAGAAAGCAAAATTTGCAACTAACTCAGCAAAAGGCTAAGGTTAAAGCAAAAGAAGCATATACGGATGCGTCACAATATGAAGCGAAGTTTATCTCAGTATTTGAAACCTTTGAGCGTATTCAGAAAGATGTTGAGACTATTATTAAAACAGCAGGAGACGGACACTCTAAACCGTCAACCTATGACATATCTATTATCAACAGTTACTTTTGTTTACACAGTATGCTTATAGGAAACCGACCAGGAGTGATTCAACACATGGAAATGGAAGTTTTTGATCTCGCAAACAAACACAAGAAAACACGAGATGATGGCTCATCGTATTACTTTTTGGCGTCATCAAACCACAAGACTTCAACAAATTACATTGCATATATATACATGGAGGAAGAACACTGGGAACTTTTGCACAGCCAAAGTATGGATATTGCATGACTTCTGACCAGGTACGGTATTCAGGACCTAAACTCAAACAACTTTCGACACCTCATTGAGACTTTATCCGCAAAACATATGTCCCATGGCGATAGAAGAACAATACATGACATGCTAACTCACTCAGCACAAAAGGCTTATGTTCATGGAAATACTGCTTTGGTACCACACCGACGTGGGATTCCACTACTTGGCAGAACGCTGAACACATGTGCTCTGAATCAGAATAGACACGTGACATCATTTCTTTCAAACGCCGAAGATTTACTGAAAGAAAGACCACAAGACCACATTCAACAAGAAGAAAACAATCAAATTTCCCGGAAACCACACAAAAACGGATATAGAACAACCGAAATTAAATCCACCGCAGAGCCATTCCTTGACGAGCGGCCGTATGCAAAGTGAATTACGCAATGCATCACCAACGTCATCTGGTTCGTCTTTATCAGCACCTCTGTCACTAAACGATCATGAAAAATGGGAAGAAGTTAAACGACTAATGGAACCATTTACCGCTTTCAGTACTACCAACAATAAAACATACAGGAAAATTGCCACCAAACATCCTGAACTTAATTTAGGAACAGACATAATGTCTGTAAGAAAATATAACGATTGGTGGAAGAGACAGTGAACTTCTTCCGGAGATCACATAACGATGAAAATCTTGAGGAGAGAGTGGACCCATACCTTGAACAGATGCAAAGGAACACTAAAAAGCTTAGGGACATATGCATACATAGGGTACGCGATTCGTTCAAACTAAAGGAAATAAATTCGTCGTGCTGATGTACTGGAAGAAAGTCTTCAATGTATCGAACATTTGCGTCAAATTCAGACACAAGAATGGCCAAATATAAAAATTCTGAATGCTGGTAAGAAAGGGAAAGGGATATTTGCAACTAAAGACAAATACCCTTCTGTGTGACTATTATGGACAGCTAGTTAGTGAAGAGTGGGGATGGAATAGATACAGTGTACTATATGAAGGACGCGACGATAACCAAAACATGTTTAACTTTACCTGAAAAAAACAGAAAAATGTGGATAGATGCGGTACTAAGTTGTGAATGTCACAGTCTGAAACAGCTGAAAGGCCGACTTGTAAATCATGACAGAAAGAACCCGACATCATACCCGAAATTCCATATAATAGCTGGAAGACCGCATATATTACTGTACACAAAACGAAAAGTGACAAGGGGATGTGAGCTGAGATTTGACAATGGAATGCACCACGACAAGCACTCGGACGCGATGCCTTGGTCATAGAGTTAAATCTGGTATTGTATATTAGTTTGCATGTGTGTCTGCATATTTTAGTTTAATTAATATTCAGTGTTGGTGATTGAAGCGACCGAAGAGTAGTAACGTCTCGAAGAACCGCGCGTATTACTTTTTCCAGAGTTATTACAGTTTATTAAGTTTTGGAAGCCGGAGTGTGACGACTGCTCGAAGACCCAACTTTGCTATTCTTTTCACAGTTAATGCTCAGCTTGAGCAGTGGTATCGACCGCAGAGTAAAGGCGACTTTTATATCGTACTTTTATCATTCCAAATTTAGTGTCCCTTGCTACACCATACGAGGTCTATATATCAAATTATTCGTTTTGCTAGAGCATGAATAGAACACGAAATCTTACATGACTTCGCAACTTTTACGACAATGCTTTCGTTAACCATACACTTTGCAGAGAATCGGTCACCAGATCTACGCAATTATCAATAAATATAACTGTAACCTCAAACATTTTGACACATTTAGATATGTAGTAGTAACGGATGAGTGACGGAAACTCGAATACTTAACTTAATTGTTCATATGTTTTGCACTTGTTTTATGCACAATGTAAATACTGTAGCTAATGTTCGTTATTGTCACGCAATGTCATCGCGTTTAGTGTCGTTAGCGGCCAAAGAGTGTGGGGACCTTTAAAGGGGCATACCCTACATCGAGCCGAGTATGTTCTCGAAACATAAATAATGTGTTCAATGAACGTAAGATGATAAATAAATACACTTTTGAAGAACAACATATGGCGAAAAATGCCTCATTTTTCCACAATTAATTAATATAGTGGTCGCATCCACCAATTAATTGTACAACAACAACTATACATAGATTCTTGAATGGTTTAGGGTACTGCATACAGTTTTAAATGTTGATTCTATCGATAATGACTGGAATGCATTCCTAAAACTTTTAGGTTAAGTTATAATACTCCTGAATGTTCTATCATTTATGTTTTTTATGTTAGCTTGACGTCAGTTATAGGGTATGTCCCTTTAAGACCGTATTTTGTTCCAGTTATGCTCACTTAAAGCACTGACCTGATTTACACATACTTTCACCACTGTTCTTCAGTTTGTTTGCACGTACTAACATGTCCAGCTTCTGAGGTAGCCTGCTCGCGGCGCTAGCAGCACGTACAGTTGACTGCTTAGGTCGACTGCTGACTAGTGACCTCAGTGTTCTAATGATTGATAACACAGCTAACATTTACTATGTCTGCCTTAATTTGTTTAAAAACGTATAAACACTTGCAATTGATTTACTGCCTGCACGGCATTAAATGTTATTATGATATTCTTCTCCAATGAAAATGGTGTTCGTGAGTATTTGCCCCTGTTTTTATGTATTCGTGACATCTTCGATTAATTGTTATAGCAAAAGTTGTTTATAAAAACAGCCACAAAAGAATAAAAAGCTCATTTAAGAGGGGTATAGTGAATATTTTTATAAAACGTTAATATCGATGTTAATAGTTCATTGTTTTATATTTTAACACCATTTTAGGATAATTTCTAAATGCGACAGCCGTTAAGATAATATGTCAGCATTTCAATTCTGCATGGTCATTATATACGTTGATTTCACTTATAACCTTGTTTGTAGGAAAGTCATATACATTGCTTATTGTAAATGAAAGAAGCATCACATGAATGTTAAAACATGTTTGTATGATACGACACTTAGATTGTATGGTTGCCATGTAAGACTTACGCAGCATTAATTTTCATTTTATTTCAAGTTGTATCATAAGGCATCCATGAAAAGACTCGTGAAGATGGCAAAATAGCTAAACTTAAGCTCTACTGGCCATAGGACAGTCGAGCGTATGCGTATGTGTGTCCGAACGCCCGTCCAACCATAAACAGTTGCATGTGAACATGAAATCTTCAGTTTTGATTGTATCTTCATCAAATTTCTTCAGTATCTAGATATCAATAAGAACTCGCTTCTTGCTGAATTCCTACCAACAACGCCTGTGCAACACTCGATTATAGCGTTTGACATTGACAATAGAGTTTGTAAACGCAGTAGAGCCTCCATTCCTTATAGATACATTGTAGTAGTTAAGTATGTACAGGATCTCGGTTTAGATACGAATCAGCCAGATCTGACAATGCTTGACGGGATTATGGGCCTTTAAAACTTGTAATTATTTATGGTTGAGCTTGTGAATACAATCGAGTCTCCAGTTATTATCCGATGTTAACTTAAACTAAACTTATTTTAAAAACCAGTCAGTAGCAGCAATACAGCAGAAGCAGTAACACAGCAGTAACACAGCAGTAGCAATAGTTTAGCAGTAGCAAAGCAGTAGCAGTAGCTGAACAGTAGGAGCAGCTTAGCACTACATCAACAGTAGCTTAACAAAAGCACATTAGTAGCAGTAGCTTAATTGCAGCAGTAGTTTAGCAGTAGCAGTAGCACAGTAGTAACAGTAGCTCAACAGAAGCAGTAGTATAACAGTAGCAGTTCAGCAGAAGCAGTAGCAACGGTAGTAGCACATTAGTAACAGTACATGTAGCTTAGAAGTAACTCAGCAGTAGCACAGCAATAGCAGTACATGTAGCTGAGAAGTAGCAGTAGCACATCAATGAATTTACACTGCTGATCAGTAGCACAGCAGTAGCAGTAAATTAGCCATAGCAGTATCACACTAGTAACACATCGATGGATTTTAAATCTTGATACATTTTTACTTTTGTCCAATAACTTAATGTGCTATTTCTTTCACAAACAATCGAAAAACAAACACGTTCCATATAAAACATTTCGCGTTCTTTTTTTTTCGTGTGATTTTATCAGTTAGACACTGTAGTTTGTTAGACGAGGAAGTCTTCCCGCTTGAGGATATACCATTTCAGCTTTTAACATGCTGTAGTCAGATTATATCTTTCTGTTATCGCGAAACATCTGTATTACTGAGACATGTATATAAGGGATGATTCAGCACATTGTTTATAAAATTAGCTGCGTAAGGTTTACAATCTTGATTCCGGTTCTAGTGTAATATAGTCTGTCAATGAATTAATGTTTAAGTAGTTGTAGAAGTTATCTGACGAGGCGACGTTACGAATGGACAAACACTGGCATTCTACTAAAGGCTCATACGGATGCTAGCGTTTGCTGTCGATTTTAATCCAGATGGTCATTTAATGATTTACTTAAAATACTAAAGAAAGTTAATGTTGACATTTTAAACAATGTTAGCTGGCATGTATTCAACGAGTAAGCTTAATACATGTTACATACGGTTCCCATTGAATAGTCGTGATTTTAAGCAAAAAACGTTCAAAAGAGAAAAGTGTCAACTCAACTACTATTTAAATAATGTAACAGCCATTTAAATGTTGCAATACAAATGGAGCAATGCCTTAGCAGACACTGCTTTAATCCTAAAATAAAAGATACTATATTTTTTCCTGTTGAGGCTCCTATACATCGATATTGTCTTAGGAAATGTGTTTATCTGCAAGGCAAGTAAGATCTTTTTGTGTTTTTGTACAACCTTGTAATATTTAGACCTTTTACATGCTCTAGTTTCGTTTGACATATACATGTTTTCTCACATCTAGCACAATGTATATATAATATAAAATGGTTTTCTTCCTTAAATACATTCTAAATTCATATTTGAAATTTTTAGAGACATTAATATCACAAAAAGATAAGTTGTGTAAAAATTTCAACTGAGTCAAAGTTTGGAAATCAAGAAGCCATTACATACTATATCAGCTTCGATATTCAGTCAGTTATGTGTCAGTAAATGTCTACTAAATCAAAATTGTCCAGTTGGTATGTGTTTATACGATGAATACTAATTCTAAGTTGGTCTTGCTAACAATATGATATTTATCAACAGAGGTAAAAAGAAACTATCGTACGATTCCGACACCTTTTGAAGTGTTTTTGTCTTTTCTATAAGAAATTAAAATGTAAAATGAAAAATACTGTTACACTTTGAAATAGATAAGATGTATTTTGAGATCCAATGTTTTATGTGACTGAATTTTCATAAAGTTAACAACAGAAATAAATGAAAATAGCCTAAGTGATATATATATTTCTTTATTGAGAATTGCGCTTTGTTGTCGGTCGAACAATGGCTAAAAATTTGACTAAACATGAACGATCTGAATGATATTTTTTAGGAAAAAGTTTCGTTTAATTTCAGATTACATTGAACCTGCCGTAAAATTGCTGAGTGGTCGTCATTGCCTTAAGTTGTAACAGCTTTCTTTAAGTCATTTGTGCTAATAGTATTCACAATGCCTAGGATCTGGAGATAAAGTAGATTGAATTGTAACATCGTCACCAAATCTTCCTTGTTTCGGTAACAATAAACATAATAAACGAGGCAGACACGGATTACTAGTTTTTCTTTGTATATGATAGGGAAGGTATTGTACTCCAATAGATGAATAAGGCTGTAATAATAATTGTTGTGTTTTACGTTCATGAATTGAATAAGATGAACACTTTCAGCACACCAGTGAAGTACAATTGTAACTTAACGATATTTAAATTGCTATTGAATGATTGGTAGCTGACTAAAACTATCATTTAATGTGAGAGAACTTAATTTGCCGACTTCAGCAGCCATCAAACTTAAGATCAACTTAAGGAATAGTGTTTGAGATTTCACTTATATGAGATACATGTAGCGTCCGTTTTCTTTTACTTACATGAGACGAGAATAATGAGATAACAATAATAATAAATTATTTACTTAAAGAAGGTAACACATACAGAAATATGAACGAATATTCATATGACTTAGTTTAAACATGGCCTTCTGAAAAAGTGAAAAGTACATAACGAAAACTTAAATTTCATCTATACACAACTAAGTTATACACCATTCAGTACGACAATCACTTAAAAATTCATAGCAAACATTTTAAGACATTTAAACTTAACGATATTTAAATTGCTATTGAATGTCTGGTAGGTGACTAAAACTATCACTAAAACTAGATGAACAAAATGTTAAGAGAATAAAGTGTTTATTATTCCACCTCTTTTTTCCAGAACATCCCACGGATGCTACGGATCAGCTACGGCCTTTTCAATATTTGTAACTATGCCTTATACCTTGATGGATAAAAATCCACGTTTACAGAAATAACGCAACGACATATGTAAAACCGACTGCAATATAAGTACGCACTACTTAATTATACAAAAACGTAGTATTTTTGATTTGACCGGGAAGTACCCGAAAAACAACATATTTTATGCTTTAGTCACTATTACCGATAATGAAACTCTTTAACATTGTGCTCATATTCATACTCGCTGTTTTTCTTCATGAAGTAAGACATAAATATTTTGTCCAACTTTAGATTCGACAGCTGAAGTGTGAATTTAAGAACATTTGTCGGACAAAACTATCATTCAAAATTATAAATAAGCTATCTGCTGAAAATACTTAAAATACTGTGGTAATTTCATAGTGACTGGACTTAAGCTTATCAGTAGCCAAAAGCCGTCACAGAAGTTTAGGAGTAGCAGCCACACAGCAGTAGCAGTAGGTTAGCAGTAGCAGAAGCACAGCAGTAGCATAAGAACAGTGATAGTATCGACAGTAGCACAGTAGTAGCAGTAACTTAGCACTAGCTGAGCAGTAGCAGTAGCACAGTTATAGCAGAAGGACAATAGTAGCAGCTGATTGGCAGAAGCAGTTGATAAGCAGTAGCATCCATTGATTTGCAGTGCTTAGCAGTAGCAGTAGCAGAAGCACAGCGTTACTACAGTAATAACAATTGATTAGCAGTAGATGTAGCTCAACAGTGGCTTAGCAGTAGTTAGCTGTAGCTTAGAAGTAGCTGTAACCATAAAACAGCAGAAGCAGTAGACGTAAAACAGCAGTAGCTTAATAGTAGCAGTGGCTAAGCAATAGCAGTATAACAGTAGCTGAACAGTAGCAGTAGCTGAACAGTAGCAATAGGAACAGTAGCATAGCAATTGAAGTAGTTTAGCAGAAGCGTGGCAGTAGCAGTTGCACTTCAATAGCAGTAGCACACTGTAAAACAGCATTAGGAAAAAAATTAGCAGTTGCATAGGAAAAGCACATACATTTTAGTGCTGAACAGTAGCAGTTGCAAAGCAATAGCAGTAGCCTTGCAGTAGCAGTAACTCAGCAGTAGCTCTGCAGAAGTCGTAGTACGGTATTAGCTAAACAGTAGCATAAGCTTAGCATAAACAGTAGCAGTAGGACAGCAGTAGATTAGCAGTGGTAGTAGCATAGTTGTAACACATAAATGGAATGTAGTACTGAGCAGCAACGGTAGCACAACAGTAACAGTAGCTGAGTTGTAGCAGGAGCTCTGTCGTAGCAGTAGCTCTGCATTAGCCGTAACACAACCGTAGCAGTAGCCCATCAGTAGCTGTAAGCAGTAGCTGTAATACAGCAGTAGCTTAGCAGTAGCAGTGACTCAACAACAGCTTAACAGTAGCACACAGTAGAAGAAGTACAGTAGTAGCAGTAGCACAGAAGAAGCAGTAGCTTATCAGTAGCAAAGCAGTCACGGTAGCTTAACAGTAGCAGCAACACAGCAATAGCAGTAGGGTAGCAGTAGCAGTAGCACAGCAGTAGCATCGACAGAAACACAGCAGCAGCAGTTACTTAGCACTAGCTGAGCAGTAGCAGTAGCATAGTTGTAGCAGAAGGACATTAGTAGCGGTTGATTAGCAGTAGCAGTTGATAAGCAGTAGCAGTAGCAAATCACATCCATTGATTTGTAGTGCTTAGCAGTAGCAGTAGCAGAAGCACAGCGTTACTACAGTAATATCAGTTGATTAGCAGTAGCGGTAGCTCAACAGTACCTTAGCAGTAGTTCAGCTGTAGCTTAGAAGTAGCAGTAGCCGTAAAACAGCAGTAGCAGTGGACGATTGGTTTAAAAGAGAGGGCCAATACGGAGAAGTCACTTCCGTTAGATTCTTCAACGACGCCATTTTGTTTTTTAGACTCCTGCTGATATCCTATTTTACTAAGTTAAATACAAATAAAATTGTTATTGCTACAAGAACATTTATATTCTTGTTTTTTTAGCCAAAATTGTAAAGTTGAATAATACAATTATCATTACTCAAGTGATTTCATATTGGCCTTGTTATTTTTCCTCGGGCAGTCGTATCGGCCCTCGGCTTTCGGCCTTGGGCCAATAGGACCACCCTCGGACAAATAACAAGGCCAATATGAAATCACTTGATTAATAACATTATACTACAAAATGACTTTTCTAAACGTTAGATTCCAAATTGATAATATTAATATTCAATTAATGATATGCACATATCACATATTTTCAAATTAACTTCCTCTCATAATTAAGCAAGAAGAGTGTATTTCAATAACCAATAAAACTTACTACAGAAACAAATTATTATTGGTATTCTTGAATTATTTTCTTAGCAGTATGCTTTACATGTGAAAGGAGTACATTATATAAATGAGGGCATACTCACAATAAATTTACTTCTTTGCGTCCTATTGGAATTCCCCTGTAGTATCTGTGTTTAAGTAGATATTATCAGTCAAACATATTTACATGTTGTAACATCCAGTTTGTCATATTTAAACATCTCATAATAGCAAACCACTATATTTTCACAAGAAAGGCCCTCAATACTTTTAAACTAATTTTAAAACACTGCATGATATTTTATATATCTTACAAAGTACTCCTAAATATGCATGGTCAGTAACATGATACATGTATTACGTCTTTTCTTCAATAAAAATACAACGCAAATAGAGTAGCTGACAATTTGTTCCTTTTAAAATGTACAGAATATGAGAATAATTGTGTTCAAATGACAATTACAAATGTAAATCTGAATTCAACTGTTAATACTATACTATAGACAATAGTAATCTTAAGTTTGATTGTGCATTGCGTGTTATAAATCTTCATTCAATCAAAATTACAGAGCGTTTTTGTGGTAAGCAACTCGGGTTGAATATACATTTTTGTACGCACATTTTTTCAATTAAGGTGGAATGCGCTTCAAATTAATTTCTCAAATTTTCTTCTCACATTTGCACCATGTATATTTCAGCATATTTCTGATTTCACAGGGAATTTCTCTTTGTAATATCTTGTAAACTTTTTCTTCAGTAGTGCTTCAAACATAGCTTCTGACGTCACTTTTTTACCACCGCGCTTTCTTACGCTGTCGGCAGGTTTTTAAGCTGTAGCGTTTTGCCTTTGTAAAATATTTCCAACCTTCTGATTTTCTCTTATATCTTTCAATAAGAGCTACAAACTGATATAAAATTGGACGTAAAAAGTTTGACGTTGTAACCGCTATGCACGAATTTGTGACGTCAAAATGGAAATAAATGACTTCGAGTTTTGGTAAAATTTTAGCGTAAAATTAAATTTGTAAGAAATCGGCTCGATGAAAAAACGTAAAAGTTCAATATGTTTTGTGAAAACAAACGATATTGTTATTAGTTGACATTGTAAAAATTAGGGGTCACCGACTTTAGTATTTCGTAATTTTACGAATTCGTACCCCTACCCCATGTCTGACATAAGCGTTTAAATGCAATATTCACATGTGTCCTTGGAATAATGAAAAATTTATGCACAAATTCATACTTTCTCAGATATATAAATACTGCTTATGACAAAATACCAATGATCTAAAGACATGAAATTAGCAGTATGTAAAATGTGATTACGTATAAACGTACTGAAAAATAAAATATCTACTTCATTTAATTTTAGTTATTCACATCAATTGTCGCATACTCTTGCATGCCATAATAACTATAATATCGATGGATTCTTCCTGGAGTACGACCAGTTGTTGCACAGACAAGAGGAATTGAAGAGGCCCCGGTCAAATCCGGGTGTTCGAAAAGCCAAGTAAGAAATGTTTTCTTCACTTTAATTTGGCCGTTTAAACTATCTTTCATATTTTATAATCATCACAGGTTGGAAATGAGTTTTCCGTCACAAGTTTTATATGCTTTATTTCATATTTGTAACGCTGAAGTTATAAATGTGAAAAAGCTGTACACAAAAAAATAGAAAAAAAACCAAATTACAGAGGAATAAACAGATGTGAAAGACTGTTATCTATTGATTATTTCAAGAAAACATGTATTACGTTACACAATTTCAAAACAATAAGATGAATTTCATGTATGCGCGAAAAGCTTGTCACATGTCGAGATTTAAATCATGGAATATAGGTATGGGTGGATATGTGAATAAGGATGAGACACTGACTTTACTCCGTATTGATCTATGTGGCAGATGACCAGCGTGTGATCCCCGGCAAGGAAACAGGGGATGTGCCAAACGACAATGCACTAAGCAGAACACCAAGCTATGAATGAGTTTATCACTCGGGCAAATTAACCAGGCCTCATGATTATAAAACTTACAAATAGATGGGACGGATGGTGCGGTTGTTAACGCTCTGGACTACCAATCCGGAGGTCCCCGGTTCGAATCCCGGCCGGGGCACAGGAAATTTCAGGAACACTTTTCAGTGTTTCCCATCCATTAGAAACCAATAGGTATTATCACGTGTATCGGTGCTATACACCGGGCATGTAAATGAATCAAGGGGCATATTCGTAAAAAGAGCTAGGGTCTGGTACCCGGATTCTCTTGTATCTGCGTATGTCTCTCTTCAACCGGCGTCTGTCAGAAGTCTTGGCAAGTTCACCCAAGGAGAAGTCCCAGGGTCGGCCGGGACTTATAAACAATCAAAGAAAAAAACAAATAGAAGTGTTTCGTCGCTCAGTTAGAATATAGCGCACGACTTTTTTTTCTGTACTTTGTGAGTTTTTACCCTAGCAAAAGTAGGTAAATTATAGTGAGATAAAAAAAAACCGGCCTTAGCTAATTTAATAATTACAACTTTTAATATTCAAAGCATATAAATTAATTTCATATTACAATAAATGAATTCTATAAGCTTACATCACATCTGCAGTTTATTAACCCCTTCTTCTTTAGCGCTTTATAAAGAATTTCTTGAGTTTTTAGTCAGTATAATTGCGCGTTCATTTGCACTATATGTCGAAATGTCGAAACAGTAAATTTCAAAGATTCGAACCCGCATGCTGCTTGACTTGAATTCTTCACGCAACCCACTCCACTGCGGATTTATCGTCGGTTATTAGCAAAGTATAAAAGAATTATATTGCACCTACAATATCCGTGATCTCGCACTGACGGAAATTTATTTATTTGAAGTAATCGCTGGAAAATATATTCATGTAAAAAGGTCAAAATCAGGTTAGTGTGTTCGCATAATACGTGTACCACTAATGAAAAGTCGCTGGTTCTTCCACTCATTAGTGATTCGGTGTGTGGAGAACGATAAGTAAACAAAACAACGAGCGAAAACAAATCATATATGTAGTTTTAAAACAAGAGACTCGCATGTGAAACTAGAGGTGGCGAATTTGATCTCGATCTCCACAAACAAAAGTTATTAGCTGTCTTAAAATTCAGATTTCATATGCTGGTGCTTTACACCGGAGAAAAATAATACGTATTGTTTTGAAAAGATGCGCAATCTTCTCGAAAACTCAAAGATACATACTAAGCTTGAAAACTTAAAAACACAAAGGAATGTAGACCTGTGTTTACTTTAAACTGTATTCAGATGACGCACGGTATGAATGGGGAATACAGACCCCGTTCAGGCGATATACTTTCAGTGATGAGGTGAAAAAATACTTTTACTGTGATAAACTCGAATTAAATTTAACGTTATTATTTGACACTGACACATGGTAATCACAAGCATACACGGAAATACTGAAATATTGTATTAATTTTTCTGCCTTTAGAAGTACTTGGAATTCATATTAAGTCGCCACTGGAGTATCTGAATTAATTCTATTAGAGTTGAAGGCATGGCACCGTCTTTTGCTAGGAGGGTGTAAATCCAGTCTAAACGATATAGAAAAGCACTGGTCAAAGATCACATTAACCTGTAAATTGTTTCAGGCAGACAAAGATGTGTAGCATTTGAAATAGCCCCTCCGGTTACATAAATTGCTTTATTGAAAACATGAGCCTGTTAGTAAATAAACTTACCATGTTTAAAAAAGAAAACGTACAAAGTAACTCCATCAAGTAGAAGTACATCACAACGTCAAAACTACCTTACGGGTAGGGGTGAAATTTCGTGGAATTGTAACATAGTAAGCCGGTGACCCATCCTTTTTATCATATCAAATGAACGTAAAATGATTTTTATACAGCATATCAAACGTATGCGTTTTTTCATTGAGCTGATTTTTCATAACTCCAATTGTAAGGCAAACTTTTAAGCAAATCCCTGGTAGAATTTTCCCGTTTTGACGTCACATAATCGCGACTAGCGTATCGAGCGTCGTAATGTTTCCATCAAATTTTATACCATAAAGAATGTCTTAAATGCAAGGCGCATGTTGTTTTATATTGTCTATAAATTTAATATTAAAAGCGCGGTGAGGGAAAACTCGAGGAATAACATGAAATAGCGTGCTGTGCAAAAAGTGACGTCAGTGGCAATGTTTGAAGCATAACAGCATAGAATCAAAACAAACAAATCGGATTTCCATCAGAAATAGCTTCAACTACGCACAGTTTAAATTTCATGAGAAAATTCGAACAAAATATTTGAGGCGCATACCACCTTAAAATTATTTTCAACACAACACAATGGAAACAACAACTTTAGTTTCACTAAATGTTTAAAACAGGGCCAACATTTCTCTTTTTTCGTATTTTCATATGACGAGCGGATAAAATGCTGTTACTTTAGGTCAGGTAATTTTTCATTTATGTGACATTGTAATTCCGACCCACTTTCGAGATGCACATCTTCTTTCTAATATGTATTAATTCTATGTGTGCATGTGTCTGACATTGTGATTCCGTGGCTTCTACTATATTAACTGATGCAGGTGGTAACATTTCTATGTAAAGGATATCCTGTTTGACTTAGCGAATCGCTTTGGCTCTTCTTTATTGTTATCTTTGATCTTTTCGTGTGTGTACTTACTAATTACAGTTGCATCTATGTTAAATATCCAGGCTTATACAGAACGTAACAGTAAAATCCTACTAATATTGCAGATCACCTCTGTCAATTAATATTTAGTTACAACATATTTATAAGTGGATTATTTTCTGTCTATACTGCAAACTTTCTTTCTGTCAACTAGTCGTCGTTGAATATATCTATTTGAAAAATGGATGATTTATTCTGCTAATTTGAAACTGTGTTAAAGTTTTGTCGTATGTTTATTTTTACTTCTGTTTGCAGGCCGGCAATGACACAACGACCAAGGAAATAAACAAAATTCTGGTGCAGAAAAGAGTCAGTCGTAAGCCATACTAACTATATTCCAAGTGTCAAATACATGAAATTACAATATTACAGGCGCGCAATGCAAACAAATAGCATGAAAATGTCCAAATGAAATGAAACAACTACTTACCTGCAAAGGAACAGCGACACAGGGATATACATAAATTTCTTCTCAAGAAAAGGAAAAGTCTGCCTATATTTAAGTGCGCATGCGCTAAGTGAAATACCGGGAATGTCAAATTCGTAATTGACGCCCGTCATGCAAAATTGGTCGTTAGGTAATGAAATGAAATGAATGTTAGTGTGAATGAAAGGACACTTATTAAATGAGTGGGGAATTTATGGACTGTATGGTATGGATAAGGCCTGTAATATTTCATATATGAAGTATAGACACATACAACATATATTATATATACAAGAAACATGGACACGTTATATTAAGGAACAAGGGCGTATAACATACTAACATAACATAATTATCAACCTCTTGACATTCTCTCTTCGGGGAATGTCACCCCGACATTCAATCAGACACTTACCTGTAGCTTGCAGCAGACCTTAAATGAAATAAGTACATACCATAATGTATACAGAGCAACTACACTAGCATATATACACTAGCATAACCATAAATACTACTTCAACGACCTACACAATCAAATACATCAAGAAACACAACCAGGTATGAAAATCGATGCAGCCATTTACACTCAAATATGAGAAAGTCGGCCACAAAATTCAAACGCTGATGTAAAGTAGATATTTAGTATGGGTATGTACAGCTTATAATGAATCAAAGGACTGAAAGTACTGGATCGATTGTCTCTGAATAAGACAGACTGCACATACATGTGTAAATATCACCCCGGAGGTTGCGGGATCGAGCCCCACTGGGGTCACGAGCGTACCTCCTCATATGACACCAGTACTGGTTTTTCCAGGAAGCGGACTCGAGAGTGACTCGATAAGCTACAAGCTTTCTTCACAATCGAGCTAAAATAAATTAGTATAAACTAAATATCAGGACAACCCTTACACGAGTAAAGTTATAAACTGGGGACACAACTGTCCACACATTTTGACCTTTAACCATATGTGTAAACTTTACTTTTGAGATAGGAACCCATATGCTTACCTTTTGCATTCAGTGACTATGTTCAACTACCCTGTGAAGTATCATAGCTGTGAATGCTAACCGAGAATTGGATTTTAACAAAACTGTACTGAAAATTCAATTTTTGCACAACTTTTAATGTCATTCAAAAGTTATGGGATTTGCCCATAGGGTAGATTGTATTGTGCCAATTGATTGATTCGGATCTAACGTCGCATCAACAGCTAAGGTCATATGGCAAGCTTTCATGAAGGAGGAAACCCTGGGTGCCGATTCGGGCATTATTTCTGTCACGGGCGGGCTCCTGGGTAGAACCTAGATAGCTTCTAAACATGAAAGAATCCGACCCAAGTAGGGCACGAGGGATAAGTGATCATCAGTCGGTGACCTTAACCACTCGGCCGCAGAGGCCATTGTATGATGCCAAGCAATTGTCTGAAGTTTCAAGGCTTTAATGGTTACTGAGAAAGTGAATTTTAAGAAAGCTTAACCAGATTTAAGACGACACTGCCGACTGACGTCAAGAAGGTTATAACAATGGCTCTTTTTTTTTTTCATAGAAAAACTTAAAATGGATAAAACATTATTTTGTTATTGATTCAGTATGTACCTTTTGCAGAACAAGTACTTGCAGCTTGCATTAACTACCCCGATGAGTACTTCCTGGGACTCTGACAATTACACCACGGCCGCCGATTATAATGTGGACAAACGAGGTTATTTCTATTTTTCTGTCCAAGTTGTTCGTTCGCGCATTAATAGTGTCATTAACAACATCAGTTTCACCGTTAGTGTTGACTAAACTGTAAAAAACAGAATCATCTGCTACTGGACTTCCTTCTGAATTAGATTACGCAGAATGACTCTGCTCGTCTAAAACAAAATCAGGACTTTGATTATCAGAACCTGCCACAAAGTTATTATCATGTTCTTTGGACACAATGTGATCACTGGAAACCTGTTAGTCTCAAACTGAAGTGTGTGCATCAACACTCGAGTGCACAGTTCTCCGAGTCCGTGTCACCTAAAATAACACCAGACTGGCAGGATCTGGTACGGGGTTGTCCGGGATTTCTCAACGTTGACGAGTTCTCAGATCACTTTGTTCTCAAAATTCCGACCTTAATCACTGTGGAAGCGACTGGGAAACCCGTAGTGGTAGGTGGAATTTGAAGCTTTTCAGTGGTAGAAGCAGTCTGATTTCTGGCGGGGATCGCCTAGGCAAATCTAGTAAAGGGGTCGCTCTCATAACCACCACGAGAAATATCGAGAGACAGGAAATCTATGCAAACAACGTCCATGGGATAGCTAGTGTGCACTGGATTTAACTTTGCTGCTGTCTTATCCAAAGTCTTACGGCGGATGCATCTACAGCATTTACAAACGATGCTCCACAGACTGCTCTAACTGTGGACAAAAGTAACGACACCTGACCAAGGCAATGATACAGTTAGAAACTTGGTGTCCTGCCTGATCATGTTAACATTCAAAAACAAAAATCAATAAGATGGTCAGGAAGTAAAATTTTGGTAACAGGGTAGCCATTACAAGAATCTCTTCTTTGCAACACAGAATCTTTCAGATACATGTTATTCCATTCGTTCAGATAAGTTCGGACTAATGAAGACTCGTGAGCTTTCTGGCGAGATGTGAGTTTGTGCGCGGATGCACGAAGCTGTATAACTCAAGCCAAAGCACGATCGATGGCTTGTTCTTGTTTGCAATTCATTCCAACTAAGGTACTTCTTAACATTCATAACTTAATCTCAGAGATTATCAGAGAGAACTGCACACATTCCACTGCTGGGGGTTAGTCTGGACTACCAGAGTGTGCAAGAAGCAAAATTGTGATAGCATAAGAAATAATAACACATGAATCAGAATCTGGAGGAAGTCTGGAAAGAGTATCAGAGTCAACGTTCTCTTTACCTGATCGATAGCGTAGTTTGATATCATAGACAGATAAAGAGGCAAACCAACTGTGACTCGTTGCGTCGAGAATGGAGGAAGAAAAACGTACGAAATGGGTTATTGTCAGTACGAATTTCCACTGAAATGCCGTAATCACCTGCTCTCAACACTCTTCTAGCATAGGACACAATGTACTCCTTCTATCAGGTCTAGCCTTATAAAGAACAGCGACAAGACCATACGAACTGGCATCGATATTAAGAATGAAAGGTTTAGTACAGTCGGCATAGGAGAGTACAGGAAAAGAAGTCAATCTATCGATCAATGTCTCAAAGGCTCTCTGCTGCTCCGAGCTCCAGGATAAAGAAACTTTCACCTTAAACTCCCTTGATGATTTGTTCGTGGGGATTCATGAAAGAAGGTCATTCAAAGGTTTCCCAATCTGTGCTAGTCCTTTATAAATCATCGGCAATATCCTGCAAAACCCAGAAAACTACAAATTCCTTGATATTAGTCGTGACCGGGTATTCTTTGAGAACCTTAACTTTCTATGTGTCAGTATTTACACTCGTGAGCTGAAAATCTGACATTGAACCTGGTCTCTAAAAACTCATATTGTAATGTTCTGGCATTTCTATCTGATCTTCATATTTGTTCTTTTTTCATTCTCTGGTTACTTTCGTTTTCAATGATGATATTTTACTGGCAACATCACATTAAGCTGGTTGTTGTTCTATTTTATTTTTACAGTTTTTATACCTTACGTATTTTGCCAGTATTTCAATCTGTGCATGACCCTTTACTTGTGTTTTGTCATTTTTCCGACGGTAGAATCTTGTGCATGTAATTGATTTTCGCAACCTGTCAACAATCCGCTGATCCTAGCATTGTATGTTTTAACAGTCAGTTCTTTGAGTGAAATATGTATAATCCATGTTTAAATGTAATGTTGCACTATTAAATATCCTTATTTCCTCTTATCACCGAGAATTTGTTTTTTGTTTTTATAAGTGCACCGGCTGATATATACTTGAAAACTTAGAATACCATCTTATGAGACACCACAAGGCACAGAAATTAGATACTGGGTGTGAAGCAGTGTGTAGTGGTCTTCTACCAAGGTTGTTCCAACTGTGTCCCTTGGGTCAAAATTTAGCACAGCCCGTGGGTACGGGGACCACTGTTTAACATATAAATATAGGGCAAACTTTCACATCTGAAGCGTTGTACATGTACATTGTATTGTGTAGTGTTACTTCTGTTTTAAGTTTCTTCAAATCGTACTCATGAAATCTAAATTGGCAACATCAGGAAGTCCATTCTTTTACATAGACATATATAAAGAAAATTATAAATAATTTTGTCGTGGCAATATGCTGTTGTCCAATAATAAGTTTGTTCAAATCATACCCCTGAGGTTATAATTGACTCGCCTGAAGTTGGAATGGCGTTTTTGTACGTTTGGGTTGTGTGTGACCAGATCTTGGCATTAAGAGATTGTTCTAAGGAAAGCGATATATGGCCATCTTTGCCTTTTTGTTCATAAATCGCTTTCGCGACACAAGCCTTTATGATACGTATAATGAAAATTCTTCTGAGAAAAGAATTGGAAGTCTTCCTATCTGGTATCCATTCTTAGCGGCGCTTAAACTCAAATATTAAAAAACAAACTACCCTAAAATAACAAGTTGTAAACAGTCTGGCTGCGCGTAACTGATCCAACCTTCTTTTATTCGCAATCATGTAAAGAAGTTGGAAAGTGGCAATGGTTAACTATCAAATCATTTAGAAAGGTGTCTATGGATAGACGTAAAATGTGGAAAAGAATTTTGAGATTTTTACCTAATTCTAATAGCTACTAATATTCTGCCTGATAATTATTTTATAATACTGGTAATGAGCACCTAGTTTTTTTTTAACCCGATATGACGCTGCGTAAAAAGCGATAGGATGCTAAGACGATGCTAAAACACGATACGAAAGTACAACTATTCGTAGAGCGTTATCGTACCTTCTTATCGTGTTTTCGCGTCTTTACATTGTCTTATCGTATTTTTTGCAAACCAAATTCACAGGCTGAGATTGCGTTTAACCAAACAAATGAACGGTAATGAATGGGATTTTCAACTTTGTAGGCCAAAATATAGAAATAGTAACTCAAGCTGGACAGACTGAGGTGTCATACTGTACTTCTTTCTTATTAGTGTCGCAATCGTGAAAACAAAGACATTATCATCTAATCACATATTGGTATACCCTAAAATAAAAGCTGTATACATGGTAGTCTATGCATAGCCACATAATCACAATTTTAACATGTTTTATGTGTACTGTGTGACTGTGGGTAAGGAGATAGTCATTCCTGCACAATATGTTGAACGCCCACAAACTGACACAATAACGGCTTTGAAAACTTCTATCGATTATTCCTTTTTGTGGTACAGCAGCCGCCATTCTCTAAAACAAGTCTCTTTTTTGTTTTGGTCAATACAGTTCACCTGTTCATGAACATGTTTGAGTGAAGAAGTAGAAAGCGGTTGAAAAAATGCTAAATCTAAAATATCTAGAAATCTAAATTGTGATTTTTTTCTGAAATTTGACACAGGTTTATAACTAAAACTATCATTTGTGATGAATACAATGTACGACTGACATGGTATAAAAATTTATGTAACATTTGATGCTTTAATTATTGGACCTGCACAACTGAAGGCATGGTGTACTAAACACTTCTGTGAAGTATCATAAAATTCTGACCAGGGGTTTTGGAGATTTAGTGTCCACAATATTCCGTCTACAGACGGACGGACGGACGGACAGACAAGTTGAATCAAGTATACTCCCGTTACACTTTGTGCTCGGGGGTTATAAAAAGCCCATACCAACTCCGACAGTATAAATCAAATATTTTCTTCAATTGCGGAGAAAGTTTCCTTCTTTGTTCATTCCATTGATCATTTACTGCTATATATTGAATACCTACACGTCATGAACGAGAAATGCAAGTATAAAAACAGTTCTAAATATTAATTGAGGATAAATTCTATAATGGTCCCAAATAGAAAAGAAAAAACTTGAGAGGCCTTTCTATTTTTGTTATAAGGGCTATTTTTTGTTACATATTGACTACTTTTCTTTTTAATAAATGAGCGAATCGTGACCTCTAAACAGTGTAGCAGATGAAAGACATTTACAGTAAAACTTGGCATGCGCCCCAAAACTAGCTGTTTTATTTACAGAAGGAAACCTACATAATTCTTGTGCATATAATGTCAATATATGAAAAGAACTGTTTTATTACTTTTCTCATGGAGAATGGAGTTAATAAATACATGTACATTGTAAGCAGTCATGCCTAATATTAAATTGTTTCATGCAATAGTGAACAAGAAAATACAATTTTCTGATGTTTGCTTTTTATTGCTAACTACATGTACCTATACCAGACCAAGTCTATATATTCTAGTGTGACACCTGTTGCAGATGGTTAAACTGACTAAGGAAATCGGCTAATTTTCAATATAATACTGATATTGTAAGTGCATTCAAACTGTTCCAGGTCATCTTACGTGAGCCTGAATTTGTGTTGCGGATTCTACCTTTCATATTGCTTTTATAAACGTCCAACTATTAAAGGGACATACACTATAACTGATGTCAAACTAAATAACCTCAAAAACATAAATAATAGAATCTTTGGTAGTATTAATTAACCTAAAACTTTCAGCAATGCATTCCCAGTCATTATCAATAAAATCAGCGGTTTAAAATATACTGCAGTACCGTAAACCATTGAATAGTCTATGTAGAGTTGTTGTTGTACAATTGATTGGTGGATGCGATTTATCACAGAAAGCCTCTATATCGATTAATTGTGGTAAAATGAAGCATTTTTCGCCATAGGTTCCTCTTTGAAATTCTATGTATTTGTCATTTTACGTTCACTGTACACATAATCTATGATTCGAGAATATAGGCTGCTAGATGTAAAGAGTGCCCCTTTAAGGTGTCAGAAGAAAAGCGCTTAAGGCCGTATGATCACTTATTATGACCAAAGAGATACGATAATACTGAGTCTTAATAATGATTTTATTTTTATTTTACAATAGGCAAAAGTGTTGTAAGTCTGACACATGTAGAAAAATTATCACCCCCAGTATTTGGCGTTCGGATTATTTTTAACACATGGCAAAAGTTCTGTAAGGCTGACACATCTAGTAAAATTTTTATCTCCGATATTTGGCATTCAGATAATTTTGAACTCACATCTTCCATTTAAAAACAGATTAGTCAAATATTACATTCGGTTTCTGCTTTTGAACACTTTAACGCTTTAAATTTTGAAAAGCCTCCAAAACGATTTTGGTCTTGATAAAGAAATTTACATATAAAATATCACAATTAGTAACGATATTACATATATTCGTGTATGTATTTATACAACCATGAAATGTAAACATGTAAATAATGATTATATATTTCACGTATATACCAATTCAAAAGAAGGCGTCTCCTACAAAGATCACTTATAATAGATAGATACAGCATGTAATTTACTAGTGGAGATTTCTTAGACCTTCATATTAAAATATTTTCTTAAATATATACTTTTAATTTCTGCTGAATTGGTACATGTATCTATTTATAGTATAAATCTTAACCTTCGAAAACGTAGTAAGAAGAGAACTGTTATTTCGTCAATGTTTGAGAGCGTTGAAAGTTAAATTATTCTTAAATTATCATTCTGCATTTAGGTCAGTGCTTAAAAACATATGAAAACAGTTCTCTTATAAGCAGATCAAAGGAAAATAATTCAAAAAGCGGATTAGCTTTATTATATAGGCGGATGAGATGAGATGTACGTGGCAAATAAAATAAAATATGATTAAACTAAACAAAAAAGGCGGATAGTCAAAAAATATTTTTAAATAATTAAATGAAAACAAAAAAGTTAAAACGTAAACAATTATAAAGGTTTTAATAGTAAGTTTGATAACTTCAAACTCTTTTTGATAAAGTGTAAATAAGTTTTTGTAATGTCCTTTTCAAAATTGCCTCTTTCTTGGGAATTTATGAAATTCTTACTATTTAATCATTTACACTACCCTTGTTTTGTCTTCCGTTATTTACACATTAGCGTCATGTTGACTTATTTCAATACTGTAAGAATCTTTACATGGTCAAGAAATACACTAAACAAAATAGACAAGCATGGCGATTCCTATAGAAGTAACAAATGTCGTAGTAATTGTCTTGACAACTATATTCCTTTTACTTTTAAGTTCTTTTTACAAAAACACCCGTTTAACTTTGCTAAATCAACATCAGATATTAAGTATCTTTTTTGTTGTTAATATATAGTTTTAATATATAGTGTTATAAGTCGTTTCTATGTTTACTTCACGCGGTACAATGAAAATTGAGCACTCAGCTGTTTTGTTACTCTTCAAGTCACACTTTATCACGACGATCAATAGATAAATCTGAAACAAGTACTAAACCATCAATGTTATTGATCAAATCAAATTGAATTCATTTTATATATACATATATTTGTTTGTCATTGATGGCCTGTGTTTTCAATACACAGAAAAACTAAAACGTGTTTCATATTATGTGAACATTTTTAAAATCATGACATCAGAATTGCATTGTTTCTTTCTACTGCACAACTAACGAAAATATATATATATGTAAGCTGATAAATGTTTAATCTAACGCTTTCTAAGCACAAGATGTAATTTACATACACTTGTATTTGTAAACATTCAATGCATAACATTTCACATGTAGACTGCCATCTGCCTACTGAATGTAACTAATTTCCTTATATCGTATACTTTCAATATGATAGGTGTTCGTCACCTTTCAAAGTAATATATTCGAACATGAATGTAGATAAAGTTAAACTGCTCTTCATTTAATTTTTCCTTTTCGAGAAATCCATAGAAAAAATTATCTTTTGACAGAAATAACAAAACCAGTTTCAGTGAGCGTTTTCGTGAATAAATATCTGATTGACACATGCTGGTGATTATTCCAGTGAATAAAACAGTCTGGCCATATAACATATTGTGTTGTCGAATAACCAAGGCAAAGTCGTTCTGAATAGTGAACAGTCAACAAACTGCGATAAATAATGCAATCAATAATAAAACTGCTCACTGTATAAATCGTATCGACATGTTCTCGTTAAACTGATTATATATTGGATAATAGTTTCTAAAGCATGAAAGCATGCAATTAACTTGTCTCAAAGGTAACCTTTACGGATGGATTCGAGCAAGAAAACCACAACCACTAGCAGTCGATTAAAACATGATCAAAGCAAGGAAAACGAATTTTATTTATTATGTAACTTTACTCTTTAATCATAAACTCGGTCGATTGCCGCTTGTTAGCTCACCTTGACATTCGTAATATTTGAGCTAATAAAAATAAAAATGCGTTTATCGGGACATTAGAATTACTACGTTAAAGCCAAAGCCAAACAGTCAGGGATTTATACTTAATTCTTTATAAAATGCACATGGATATCTTATTTACTGTTCTGGCGTACAGAAGATACGGATATGTAAATCGATATTTAAAAAACATTTATTTACTTCGTGAAATGTTAAATATTCTCAGATTTAGGCTGCTTTAGTTTGCACTCAAAACACTATTTTGATGACGACGTCCAAAAGCAGCATCACTAGAATCATTACATGGATGAAAACAGTAGTTCGATCGTGAAACTATGCTCATGGCAAATTCTCTTCCAATCTCGCTTTATCATTTTGGACAGTTCAATGTGACGTTCTATTGAAAACAACATGCCTGTCCCAACTGTTTAATTATAGCCGCTACAGGCCTGTATAAACTAACCTCGCTCGATCGAATCACATACCATCCTGAAACGATAAAGAGAATGAGGAATTAAATCATTTTGAGTTGACAAAACCTTTTTTGCATTCAGTACAATTAAAGGATGATATTTATCAATTCATACTGACATCTATTTCGGACAAAAAATTCTAAATTGCATGCAATGCAATGACTGTCCTACAGTAACTTGAATAATCTGCCGGTACACAGATTTGGCAGTGTGATCAGAACTTCCTTTTAGTATATGTTTAACTTTTTACCTTGTAGAACAAAAGACGGATAAAACTTGGTTACCTACTTTTTCCAAATGACTTTAAATAATTTCGTCTATCACGTTTCTAATGATATCCCAGTCGACGGACACTTCAGGGCAATTTCGCATTGCCTGAACCAAAACATCCATAGTAGCTGTATCTGCAACTTTTTTATTCCATTTCGTTAGCATTTTGTATATTCTCATTACCACCGAAGTTGGGTTGTCGACAACGATATGCTGAATCTCAATGTCAGTGAGACCGAGCTCAAGCCCAAGTAATTCCCAGTTTCGTCCAATGGCACGGGAAATTTTACTGAGATATTTTTCAGGTAATTGCTGCCTTGGAATATTCTGTAGACTTTCACCGACCTGAAACCATTCTGACAAAGTCTTGTCTATGATAATTTCATGCGACATAGAATCTGGACATGGTAATATTTTTCTTCCGGTTGGTTGGAGTATTTCCATTAGATTCATGCTTCCATATAAACCGTGGCTAGGATGATTACACCGCAGGTGTGTCACGTATGGCTTCTTGACTTCCCCAGCTACATCACGTAGTTTACCAAATTCGTATTCAACAACTGATTCTACGAAACGGCGAAGTTTGTCCGCGGTTACAGCTGTTACTTGTGTTGATGGACACAGACTTACTACTGAGAGTTCAATGTGGCTGTTCTTCATTTCTATCAACCCATCATGATATATATCAAGTCTGAGCGCCAAGAGGTTTTCATAAATAAGATTGGTACTCTGAAACTGAGCAACTGGCCATTTTCCAAGTGAGGCTGCAACGACCCGATGGTATATCGTTGGGACAACTGCACTATTCTCGAATGTCAATACATACCGTGACAGGGTTTGTTGTTTGCCTCGAAGGAAATTGTCGATCTCAGTCGTCTCTGAGCTGTGATTTCTCAATAAGCTTGGGACCAAGAACCATCCTAACTCTTCACATTCTTGTTTGGTAGAATCATATCTCATCGCTTCAGATATGACATGATGTTTCTTGAGAAATGCAATAAGAATACTTTTATGTTTTAAAAACTCCTTGTCTTTATCTCTCCCCCAGACTCTGTCGATAAGAGTGTGTTCCAACTTTGCTTCCTTCAACAGTTTTTGCCAGAAATCTCTCAAATCTGTGTCTTTTCTACAGAAAATCCCAGATGTAATTATGCATTTAAATGAATCAATCAAATACTGGGGATCCACAACTACGTGATTTGATATAGGCTCTTCATCGAAGTAGCAAACTGTTCCTTTGTTATGATGGTATTTCAAAAACAATTTGATTTCTTCAATGTTACTTATAGGGAACTCGTTCTCTGCATCCATTTCCATTACCATTGCCAGCGAAATTATTCTACTTGCTCTTTTTTCAAACAAAGCTTTTTCCAGCTGAATCCACTTTGCAGGTACCGATACTGTTTTGGATTTTTCCTCACCTAATTCAATGATTGCTGCTCTTAGTAAGCGGATGGACTCGTCGCTTCTATTTGTATTGTCTATTGCAAAATCATCTGGCCTGATATGATTTATTACTTGCTTATCACCAAAGAGATCTCTTACATCGCAGAAGTATTTGTCTGCTTGACATTGTTTGTCTTCTTCGTTTCCACAAAGCTTGTCTTTGTTTGTTCCGACAAGAATTACCGGTGGCTCTGTCCCGTCTCCATTGCCAACGAAGGAGTGAATTGAATTCATCCAGACACGGAGGTAATATGCCATATCCCTATTTCTTGGAAGCAAAAAGCAATCTTCACTTTCATCTTCATCTTTTGCCTGTTCTTGCAAATTCAATGAGAGATTAAACACTAGAAGATAAATTGCTCTCCTACTATGGAAGATTGTATGAGTTGCATAAAATGTATGTTGCCCTCCAAAGTCCCAAATGTCAATTGAAACCGGAATATTCTTGTAATTGGCTGAATAAGTGTTGCTATGCAAATTTTCTTCAAATATTTTAAAACCTGCTTTCCCCATCAAATATTGACGCTTCTGTTTTTGTTCATGTGACTGAGAACTCCATTGTTCTTGTGTAGAACTTACACTTTCGTATACTTCCTCTTCTTGTAGATTGTCTTGTAACTCTGCAAACTCTGCCTTTTCGAAATCGAGTGGTTCAAAATTAGTATTATCATATTCTCTTTGTTCCATGGTGGTTGCACGCGCGACAAGAACAAGGCGGCTACCTATATCGGAATTATCAAGTGTTTCTTTCCTTATATAAGAAAATGTTCCATCTTTTTCGTTTTTGCACTCGTATCGATCAACAGCAATGCCGTTCGTACTTTGCACTCCTTCAATTGATTCCCCAACCAGCCGACGAACAAGAGATGTTTTTCCTTGTCCAAAGTTTCCGACAATATTTACTCGAATCGAACGATCTTCTTCTTTCCCTTCTTGTAATGCCTTTTTGTAAAGATCTAATGCATAGGAGTCGTGCACAAAGTCATCCGGAACTGTAAGTGTAAGATAAAATTAGTAGTGCTTCAACAACACATAACAGCAGATACGTATTATATCATTTTCAAAGCTATATCGAGTTTTCATATTAATACGTATGATAAACGTAGAATGATGCATTTATTTTCAACAGTTTGAAAGAAAGGTGTTTGTTTTTTAAATCCTGTGTATCCGAAAGATATGCCCATTATATTGTTTCAAATATAACGAAAGTCTGAAAGTCCATAAACGATGATAGGACCGTGAGAGTCATGCATAATAAGATACTGTTATAAGATTTTTTCTTCAATTCACTGAGTTATTCTTGCGTTTACTGCAAGTACAAGAAAGATTAAGCTATTTGACACCCAAAGTTAAAACATGGTTGTACTTTTGAACAAGCAAGGTTGGAAGTTACGTACTCTTTTTCACGAAAAATAAAGAAAAACTACTGACATATTTTACAAAACGTTTCAGGCCATATTTAGTCATTTCATGCATCTGAACATGAACAACGATGCTTGCAAGTTTCAAGATCACAGAACACAGCGTTTTTTACATATCATGAAGAGGAAACTTCTATTTTAGCCAAACGTCCTATGTGACATTGACCTTTCAATTTCTAACCGCACAATAATTTTGAGTCATTGACTGACAATTCTAAAATGAAGATCTTAATTCAAAATTATTAACGACTAATTTAGCAGAAACCCAATTGCTAAGGGACTTGCGGACGACTTACCATACGATATCCTTTCAGATGTATACAAAAGCGGTTTCACAAAAATGATTTTAGAGGACGAGTATTTTGAGTACATCTGTTTGATGACATTTCAAAGATTGGAAATATGCATAAAACGATAATCAAATGTTGTAATAATGCTATTTAAACCAACCGTTTCGTTCGTCTCTGTGGAAATAACACACTTTGTGAAATTTGTCGTTCAGATCTGGTTCTAGTTTTTCTATTATGTCAGAGAATGTAGGCCTTTGGGAAGGCTCAAATTTCCAGCACATATTCATCAAGTCACGCCTATATAAGATATAAAAATTGATATGACGAAATGTCATGAACTTCTATGCATTTTACCGTATATAATATGATAAGGTTCTTGCAAAACATTCAAGCCATTAACTTTGCTTGGCGTCAAAATATATTTGAATGTTATTATTGATCGAGTTAATGTTAATTTTACTCCAATTTCTACATGATACCAATACATTACAAATCAAATGATAAACGTCAAACTTAAATAAGAAAACTATTTTTTTCAGAAGGGTTTACATTTCAACAACGATAATTTAAAAAGTCACTTTTAGAATAGTAGGTGGTCTCCATACACACTTTTCGGAGCCTGCTACCTGGGCCTTATACCCTGGATAAGTTGAATTTTGTTCCTATCGTAGTTGAGCTTCTATTGAAGATAAAATACTTAAATTAATATCTTAACTAAACTTAAATTTTCGTTAAAATCAAGCGATGGGTTTCTTGGAAAGAAAAGAGGACGGACACACCATTAGAAGAACATTTTCAATAGGTTTAAAACTTATACAAAATATGTATAAATTGCCATAAGTAATATCTTAACTAAACTGAACTGAAATCAAGCGATAAGGTGCTTGGAAATAATAGAGAGGACGAACACACCATCAAAAGAACAATCTCAATGGGATAATATAAATGTTCACGAAGTTTCATAAGTGTTTAACCTCTAAAGTAGTCTGGTTTTAGAGGACTTTGCATTAATAAAATGAAGGACATGATCTCATGAATAGTCGGACACAAAAAATATCAATATATATTTACGGACCGTTAACCAATCAGAAGACCGCACATTTCACGTAATATATTTATTACCCTTCCACAAAATTTCAAGCCGTTTGTTTAGCCAATGATCCGGAAATAAAAATTGATATTTTTGGCAAGCCGGATATATACACTTGGCATAACCCCGTCATTATACCCCAAGCTTAACATTAGAGTGTTCGCTTAAAGTATGTCAATGTGTAAGTACATGCGTGTGTACGTGTGTGTGTGTGTATGCAATTTAAAAACGTATCAATTTCAAACAATGAAAGACTAGAAATATATAACCTACATCTTACTGTGGACTGCTTCAGGTACAACCAAGGTTTGTCCTGACAATACGTACTCCCTTGCATCTCTATTTGTTAAACCAGCATAGGGATGTCTGCCCAAAGTTGCGATTTCCCATATAAGTACACCATACGACCTTTGCGAAAAAGATATATCATCATTCTTCAACAATCAATCAGATAAGAAAGTGTAATTTTAATGTCCAAATGTTTTGTAAAGTAGAGCATATATTACTTCATTAATTACATTTGATCAAGTTTAAGGCAAATCTTCTCCTCAAGTATTTAGGTTTTTTTAGGAGTTCACCCATTATTTTTTTATGATTAGTAAAGTCTTGTTTGTTTGTATACGTTCTTATTAGGTCCACCACCCTCGGGAGAGGTATACATGCGGTCACTTCGTTTGACCCCTATATATAGTTTCCAAAAGTACAAACAAAAGATATATCCAAAGTTTGTATTTCTTAGATATTTCAGTTCTATCGGTTTAGCGTAATTTTCATTGGAGAACTTGTATCAAGATTGAATCAAACAATATGAAAGATTCCGTGGCAAACCAACGAATATCATTACTTCTCGTTTTCATCTGGCAGCAAGATAAAGAAACACAACATGACAAGTTTGATTCTCACACCACGCGACGCTTTCCCTTGTTAAATTCTGTCTTTTTATGCAATTTGAAGTTTTAAGCTATGAAGAAATAAATGCGTCAGAAATAATAAAAAAGGGTATTGACTGAATAATTGAGCCAGATACCATTGTGTTTTTTATCAAAGCACTTCCTGTCATTGCCCATTTTATTGCATAAAATTGTGACTAAATCTCTTGAACAGTCCTTGGGATATCTATTTGATAAATATAATGTATGATATAATGGAGAATAAAATATTAAGAATGTGGTTTCTTAAATACTACCTTTTTAACACTTTGAATTAACCTCTTCAGTGTTTTAGTATTATAAGCAAGACAGTAAACATATACAGTACAGCCCAGGCGAAACTCCGCGCATATGCGTGCAGCCGGTATGAAAATAAGAGACTGCAAGCATGGAAATGCGACGGGACATCGAACGAATAACGCGGTTGCATAAATTGTACGCGGAATACTATTGCCGCATCCGAAAGACAAAATAGCAGTCAAACGCGACAACGCGTACCGCCGCATGATGCCGCATCTCGCGGAATTACGCGGCGAGTAATTTTCAATACAGGTAAGAGCGATGAAATAAAAACAATGTACTGTTGTACACCTTTATAAAACTGTGTTTTGCAATAATGATGTATTCGATATTATTACCAATAAATTTTCAGTCTTATATAGTAATAATACCAGTAGGTTTTAATAACCATAATGTATGTATGAACGTGTTTTAGAAATGTGAGATGAGAAAGTAATACCTCACCGCATACGACTATTTTGCATAGATTATTCCTTTAATTAAATTTGTTTCAATACTGATTTTTTTAACTGTGCGAAATCATTCAACTTTGTGAAATGTGTATCTTTATATATTTTCATATTTAAATTGATACCTCAGGTTATTGTATAGGAACTTAGGAAGGCTAGTAACATGAGTATAATCAATATCTAAGATGCGTTATATTCCCCGTCTGTAACTTTTCCGTAGTGAAGATTATACGTAACTTTATGTTATTATTTTAATGCATAGATGGACATATACTACATCGAATGACAGTGTACTACCAAGAAGATAAAGGTTGAACATAATATTAAAGCATCGTAATCACTCTAAATATTGCTGATTGAAAAAAATGCTTAAAAGAATCACGACAAAACTCAGTTTTATTTACTGTAAAACAAAGCTGATATACATGAACTGCATGGCGTTCCTTTGTCAGAAAGTGTTTATTACCGTATCATTGAAGTAATCTGCTCTGTTCATGCAGCTGTACTTTCGAATTTCGAATTCATATAAGGAGGCCATAATGTCGGTATATTAGTGCTAGCTGTACTGTACATGTAATAATTAGCATTCAAAGTGAGCAAAGGACTTTCGTCTTTTGGACATTTCTGGTCATTTTAGTACACGCTATGTTCAGATATAATGTATGCGGTAATGACACTTTAATGTCCTATCTCTCTCTGTGTTTGTCCGTCTTGTTCTGTTGATTTTTTATGGAACAGTACATATACGAGTATTGTGCAACATTATTTACCTGGCACTCAATAGGTAGTGAGTATTTTGACCATGCTTTATATGATATTTTCAATGTTCACTTTAAAAGGTATCTATATACATCAGTGCATGATGGCATTTCTAGTTCTTCGCAATTATGTTTTTAACTTTTATTTCCGCACCTACGATACTGAATAAGGTGGTCGACCTTCGTGGTCTAGTGGTACGAGCCGCTGACTTGAACTCACTATGATAACCTTACATAGATTGAGAGTCATGGGTTTGACCCCGGTACCGACCATTTAGAAAGAAAGTATTACTGGTATAGTAAGGTACACTGCCTGCCTGTAAGAATGACCACAATACGGTCGGAACGGGCGTACGTTCCTTCATAAATTGCAACTCAGTACAAATTGTTTCACTGCCATTCAAACAGCAAAATTATGCAAAGAGAAAACGTAAAACTAATTTGCAAGTCCCGGATTGAAACCAAGCCTTAGACTAAATTTTATTTTCAAATTAGTGCGATCTTTAAAAATATCATCTATATTTTTTTCATAAAACGTCAAACACCTATATATACAAAGCCGGTTGTGTCCCCGGTTAATAGCTCTTAGGTCAGTATAATGTTGATGTCTGACTCCGCGTGCTGGAATCGAACTTGGCCTGCGTCCAAATAATAAATGACACAAATTCTAACGCTGTTTGCTCCCATTATTGGAAATATTCATGCGGCTAATTCAGATATGTTATGTAAAAGAACATGTATACTTTCAAACAAGAGTCAAACAAGAGGATTATTGGTCAAATAATATGGTTAAAAAGATAAGTGGACATACAGTATTTAGGCGGTTACTTGTATTTTTGTGAAGTTTAGGTTTTACATTCACCTACTGTTTATGTGGACGCAGTCATTGCCGAGCTATTGTTGTTTTGACAAGTAACACTCGTGATGCTAGCAGAAAAATCCTTTGCGTGAATTTTCAATCAATGCAAATCATGATCAGTTCTGCACCGTATGATATTCACCCTTTGAAACGTTTTAAAAATTATGTTATAATCCAAAACGAAAGCTGGAAAAGTAAATTTTAGAAACTTAGCAGCGAACATTTTATAGGTGTTGATGTCGGTTCAATATTTGCAAACATTCAGAAGACAAATAATTGTCAGTCCTTATTTTCATAACAAACAACTTTTAATGATATACAATAATTAAATTATAAAACATACTCGGAGAATTGTAAATTCCAGTAACTCTTGCAGAAATCTTATAAAACCATCTTTTATAAAACTTTTTATAAAATTACTACACATGTACATTGTACAGTATGCATCAATTTTAAAGGGAAGAAAATAATTCTTTACGCCGCATAACGCGGCATGGTATTTGTCGCATCTCGGAAATGCCACGCGGCATATCGATGCCTCATCTTCATTCTTATGCCGCGTGATACCGCATGGATTTATTGCTCCCGCGTTGTAAAACTTCCCGCGCTATACCGCGGAAAAAACGGAATCCGCCTGTGCTGCAATGTATGGTAATGAATTTAATAACAATATCAGTGCTTTAAGCACATTGTCAATATAATGAAAACAAATTATCAGAGATTCTGAAGTGTTTAATAGAGAGTTGACACATGCTTCCTATACACTGCACTTCCGCTCAATGTCGTCTACCTATGTACATAATATGAATAATCTCCGTTAGAACACCTTAAGGGGAAAGCATACTATATAAAAATTCTCTAGTCTATCTTAGTGTTTGGTACCAACTAAAATTTAGCGATATTTCTGATTCAGATCTATATTTTTTTGACGTTATTGATGTACATTACGTTACCATGACGTCGCAAACATGACCACGTCGCGCCATTTTGTCTTATACTTACTGAACTTAGATCATTTGTTGACATAAAGCAATGAACTTGGCATCAAGATAAAGCTATTAAAATTGCCGACACGGTTATTTACTCTGAATTTCTTTGAGTTTATGCTGTGCAAAAACACACTGAAAAAATAACAGTTTCTTTTTCTGAAATTATCCACAAAAAATAGTTTCGCTCGGAATAGAAAAAAGAAAACTGTCCGTAATTTTATTGCCAAAATTTGATATATTTTATACTAAAATGTAATCAAGATTATAAGCCAAAAATTAGAAACTTTTACCGTTTCGTATTTTATAAGCAAGCGTTTATATTTTGACACATAGCCGTCAAAATTAAGTTTTTTCGACGTTGTTGTTTGAAAGTGTATTACGGGGCACTTAAGATTTAGTTTACGTCCAAATTATCCATGAATTACATGATTAGCATTTGGTGACTTATACTATGTTCTGCTTTGAAAATTATATAGTAACTAAGTAAATAATTTCAAAATATTTCAGAATAGGATAATATTAGTTTGCTGTTTTTCTTTAAATTTGTAATTAATCAACGAGGTATCTGTTCTGTATAGAACTATTTTCCTACGCAGTTTTGATTACAACTAGTCAGACCGGAGACACTAAAAGAAAACAAGTCAGGCCGAAAAATTTAAAGTCTTTTTACCCGATATTGTGTTTGTGAGTAGTCATAAAGTATCGGAAAATAATACACTATGGAACACGAGGTACTTTTGAATTTTAAAATACAAAACTCAGAATTCAACATAAAAACAACGATTTATTTTTAACTTGCCAACGCCTCTATCATCAAAAGTGTATCTTTAAAGATATGCCGCACTATAGCGTCTGAAACACTAGTCTGAAATACGCGTTTAGGTATAAAACTGAAACTTATCAGCAAATTAACTTTACAGAAGCACTGGTAGATGTCTTTTTGAAATATGACAACATATTTTTATGCTTTAAACACGTTTTAATGGTTGTATTTTATGTAAATGCGTGGTTCGAAAAGGGTACGAAAATGTCTGCATTTTACCGAACTCGGTTCGTACATGTGTATGAATAACAGTAAGAAATCATATAGATTTACATGTCTTAAATACGATTTTTAAATGCAATAATCTAAAGGGAAAATCAAATCCATTGTATTTATTGTATTGTATAGTAACTAAATCCTTTAAACTTTACCATGATTCTTCTGCTACATTTAATTTTGGCGGGTACATTCATACATGGTATTGTATCATCATCATCATCATCATCATCATCATCATCATCATCATCATCATCATCATCATCAGTATTACTATTATTAGTATCATTATTATTATTATCATTGCTTGTTACGAAATACTACTAGAATCTAAAATATATTAAAAATGAAAGAAAATAGCCTGCTATAAAAACATTCAGTTGTTGTTTTAGACATAGTTATGTAAATTGAATACAGCACGGTAGAGAAGTTGGTAAAGACTCGGGGTGCGCAATAGACCCGGTATTTTGAAATTCGCAGTATTTTGGAAGCACTCATCGGGATAGTTAATGTAAGCTGCAAGTATTTGTTCTACATTAGGTATATACTGAATCAATGAAAGATTGGTTTATCCATTTTTAGCTTTTCTATGAAAAACAGAAGAGCCATTGTCATAACCTTCTTGACGTCAGTCAGCAGTGTCGTCTTAAATCTAGTTATTAAATAAGCTTTCTTAAAATTCACTTTCACGGAAACTATTAAAGCCTTGAAACTTTAGACAATTACTTGGCATCATACAATGGCCTTTGTGCCCGAGTGGTTAAAGTCACTGACTGATGATTACTTGTTCCTCACTGCTGTAGGTTCGTGCCCTACTTTGGTCGTATTCCTTTATGTCTGGAAGCTATCTAGCTTCTTCCCAGGTGCCCGCTCGTGACTGAAATAATGCCCGATTCGGCACCCAGGGTCTTCCTCCTCCATGAAAGGTGAAAGTTTCCATATGACCTTAGCTGTTGAGTGTGACGTTTTATCCGAATCAATCAATTGGCACAATACATTCAACTCTATGGGTAAATACCATATCTTTTGAATGACATTAAAAGTTGTGCATTTCAGTTTTGTCAAAACCCACTTCTCAGTTACCATTCACAGTTATGATACTTCATAGAGTAGATGAACATAGTCACTGAATGCAAAAGGTAAGCACATGGGTTCCTATCTCAAAAGTAAAGTTTACACATGTGGTTAAAGGTAAAAGTTTGTGGATAGTTGTGTTTCCAGTTTATAACTTTACTCGTGTAAGTGTTGTCCTGATATTTACACAAGTATGTGTACAGTCTGTGTTGTCCTGATTAGACGTGACCAAGATCCAGCAATATTCTGGTCATATCTTAAATTAATAATAATACTTCTAAAGACCGATTTATTACGCAATTTGAAATTCACAGTTTTACAGTTTAACATTTCTGCATTAATGACGGTGACTTATAACTGCGATGAATTATAATGACGTTGTTTATATTTGGCGCAACCCATTGCGACCGCTACATTTGTAATAATAGCCAAAATAAAAATCCCGCCAAAATAGTACTTATACAGTATATCATCTAGTGTGCAACAAATTATTTATTTAATGTTTTTCGGTGGTTAATCGAAATATAACGGTGGATTATATCCCGATAAACTCACTGTCCACTCAGTGAAAATTATCAAAATCTGTTACCCGGATTTACGTCAAAAGGTACACTTAGCGTAAGAAATGCCGGAAACCATATCACGATGACGTCTGTTATGCTTTCTGGTGACTTTCCAGCGATATTCGACATTTTGTTGAAATAAACTCAACAAAAGTCGAGGTTGAGACATAAAATAAACAGAAGAATTGTTGGTATCGAT
The DNA here is from genome assembly GCA_022818135.1 of Saxidomus purpurata. Lineage (NCBI taxonomy): Eukaryota > Metazoa > Mollusca > Bivalvia > Venerida > Veneridae > Saxidomus > Saxidomus purpurata. The sequence goes on from JAFMSR010000007.1 coordinate 32,033,277, forward strand.
GTTATATCACGATAATTTTACTCGTGAACACCAAAAATAGCTATTTTCTTCGTGGCTGCGCCACTGGTGAAAATATAACTTTTGGTGCTCACTCGGTGAAATTATAACATGATATTACACTGAAGTCAACCAGATCCTCTATATCATCTGCTTTAAAGTAAAGAAATAAATGTGTAAATATGATGTGAAACCTGAACATGTCTCACATACTTGAATGGAATACATAAACTTCAAATACATCTCATTTTGGACACCAGAAAAGAATGTGATGTGTTTCAAAGCGATATCAATGCAATATTCTCATCGTGTCCTTTTGCAAAATATGCATATCTAATTAATTCATTATGAAATGCAAAGTTAACACTAGGAGGACGCTTGTAAAGATAAATTGTTTTATTGAACACAAAGTACCTATATATAAAAAAGATTTTGTCATTTTTCAACTACATGTATGTTCAATAGGAATAAAGGTGTTGTATATACATGTATTTATGTCATTAAGCTATAACTTTCGCAATGCTTGAAAACGAACTATTGGTGAATATATAACATTAAATTGCGATTATCATATTGAAGGGTATTATCACTTTAAAGTTTGCAGAAATAGTTTTGCTAAAATAAGGGAAAATATATCAGAGCCACTAATACGATACCGTCAATAGTCAAACATGTCCTAGATTTTAGGACAATGAATAACTAACGATAGTACGAAAACAATTGTATATGATGAAACTTCCACTCGTCAAAAGTAGCAGAACTATGATTTGGAGTACATTTGCTGAATAGCTAAAGATGTTTTTCTCCATATTAATACTACATAGGCTATGTTAATACAATATCTGGAAAATGATTACCTACCATACATCATTTTTCGTAGTGAGATTTCTATCTGTTAATACCTCTGGAGCCGTCCATTTTAACGGAAACATTTCACCGTCGCTCATATGGTAACAGTCATCTTCAGAAATATCATGAGCCATATCGAATCCTAAAAATGAACAGGTTACCATTACGTTGTACTGAGAAGTACCTGTAATTGTTCAGTATTGAACCTACACAAATAGTCTTTTAAACGTTAAGCGTATGAATACCAGCTAAAATAAAATATTTTGACATATTTGATTTATTAAAAAAATTGTAATAATAACAATAACAATTAACCGTCTAGCTAACGTTCTGTAAAATGAATAAAAAAATTCTATCATTTTTTTTCACTTAAATCTTTAGAACATTGAATCCTATATATTGTGTCAAAGTATGTAAGCCAGGCAAACATAACGTGTACATACATGTAGCGCCCAGAGTTACTCCGACAAGAGTTTCTTATCCAGCATACGTTAGATTTTACCCTGTAGTCTTTGGATGTCAAAATAATTCTAAGTTGATTACCATTATTTTAAACGAAGACACCCTTGGAAAACGAGTACGATTACAAGCGAAAGATGAGATCTGTTTTAGCATGTTTCAACGACTGAAATCTTCCATAAACTCTTCAAATTCATACGTATGGTTGTTGTAAGTCATTAACTATGGCTTTCCTCGGATAGTCTGGACAGAGGAGTCTGATATGAATCCATACTGGTGCAAAATCAAGCCAGGGTTTACAAATCAATATTTTAACGCCATTGTGACATCGCAAAATTGCTAACGCATTCTTTCAAACACAACTCAGGTCGGTTCATACTTGCCCGTTATGAAATCTGATTTTGCACAGCAGGACAAGGTTAAAAGTTCTGTTGTGAGTTTACCTCCAATTTTCACAGTCATGTCCTCCCCTACGAAGCAGTTCCTGGCAGCAACGTCCCCATGAACATATTTCATATCGGAAAGGTACGCCATTCCATCTGCAATTTCTCCACACATCTGTAACATCTGCATCAATGACAGTGGGTCCCGTCCATCATACTCCTATGTTATTTAATAATAGGAATCAAATAAAACTATAAATGAGTAGTATCGAGCATTACATTTACTGCTAGTCCGCGTGGTATTCACGTTAACCTTGTGGATGTCTGCAGAGTTTCCGAGGATTGTCAAAAGACTTTATTGTAACTTTTATCACAGTTAATAAATACAAAATAAAATTTTATCATGTAAGCCTATGTTTGTTTTACATTAAGCTGACTCAAAATAAAAAAACCCATTTCTTAGGAGTGTCAAACGTTTCCTTATTCCCGACTATTACTCATCGGCAAAATACTCCGGTCCGGCCGATGTGACAAATTTGGGATTATTTCAACAATTGATCAAAATGTCAAAAATGTAATAAGTGTCGAACCTGGTATTCAGGATTATGTTGTCGTAAGAAACACTTTAGACTTCCATGTGCCATAAGTTCTGTTACAATGCCTAAAGGTTCCTGTAGTGTTAACAGGCCTATAAGTTTAACAACGTGATGTGAGTTAAGGTTTCTGAAATAAAATTAAGATTTGTGATAAAAACTCCAATGTACTGGCATTTAGAAAGTACGTTCGAGAATACCCTAAAAAATATTTTGCATTTCTAGTGTCAAATAAGAACAAATTCAGTAAAGAAAAAGATGTTTATATCAGTTACCCGAATGTTGTCTAAAAGTATTCCCTTTTAACAGATAGATCTAAGACCAAGACAACAAAAAAGATATTTTTAAATAATGTTTACCAAAAACGCTCCCTGATGGTGGTTATATGTTCGACAAGTAGACACTATCAAATGCAGTATGTACTCTCATTAAAGGATAAGTATCGGGTGTGATAGAAAATAAAATGTGATGTAACTAAATGTTTCTAAAATATGTGAGTCTGTGAACGATCAAACGTTTAAGTTAATTAAAATTTTCTATAAAGAGGGAATGGAAAAAAATAATTTTGCCTGCTTTTCAATGTAAACGTGTTTGGAACAGGAAAAGTAACCAAACAAGACAAGGGAATGCTATTTCTTTGTAAAGCAAAATTTAAACATGCTTGGATTGAATAACCGTGCTTGTGTCTACGTAAAAATATTATTCTCGTCACTTTGCCAAAATATAAGCATCATAAATATATCTTGCACAAATACTATGTAGTCAAATTGAAATATCTTGATCAAAATTATTTTCCGACTACAGAGATATCGATACAAAAGTAGAACATGTTATTGTGTCTTAATATCTTGAGATGAGTTCGATTACAGTTTTAATTCGTTATCAATGATACACTCCTCTATACATGAGGAGGATCGATTGCTATTTTCGTTTGTGTTGTTTCTGTACATACTGCAACTTCGTCCTAGTATTATAAACAATGCATCTTACAGGTGTATATAATTATACAAGCAAAATCATACACAATAAACCTGAGCACTTACCTAAGTTCCTTGGAAATAGACCTAAGTTGTTTTTGCACTTAATTTAAATTCTATTTTTCCGATAGCACCTGCGTAGGACCAGTACCTTGGGGAGAGAACATAAGAAATTTCAAAATATTTCAGTTCCTAAATCGAGATATGAACACTCGATCCCTGAATAACACGTTGCCACTAGACACTACTTAACATCAAACCCTCATCCAATAATTAAAACAAGAAATAATTACTTCATTATAGCTGCTTCAGTCAGAAAGTGGCCCTTATCTGAGGTATTCTTGCAATATTTTGCTGCAACATGGGTTTCTGATGAATCTCTATCGCATCTTAGTACCCCTTCATATATTTCGCCCCAAGTCCTATCCGTTATTTTTCTCGTCAGTAATAAATCATCACGATTAATTTCCCATCGAACATCCGAGACATATAGAATATCTGAAAAAAATTGAGCGATTTTCATGAATATGTTCTCCTTGCAGTGCACTATCGACGCGTAAGGAATCCATAAGGTTTGAGATGTTTGCAGAGAGCAACATCCATGGGTATTTGTGAAATCATTTAAGAACTTGGGCTAGAAAGAACTGCTATATCATAGAGGGAAAGAGTCAGTCACACCTATGCTGTACATGTTGGTGGTTTTAATGAGTCGGATTTAGTTTTACAGTTTTTTAGAAGTCAATCAAAACACAATTTAGTATATGTGACATTATTTCAAACTCGGGTTCTAAGCTTGGAGTGATCCGTATATTGGTATTTGTAAAACATATTACCCGTAGAATGGAGAATATTTTGACGTTTATTTTGGCATTCGTTGTGTTATACTTTGTGGTAATAAAAAATGCTACTTGACTAGAAAAGCAGACATCTTTTCTCAATGAATATGTGTAAAAGTGACCAAAGTGTGAGCCTGATGTGATCAAATGATAGAAGATTACTAGACAATTGTTATTGTCCTAGAAGGTTAAGGAAAGAGGATTACAAACGTTTTAACCATGTGGCCATCACGACAGCGTCATATTTTAACAAATCCTGACGAGCTCTATAATGCAATTATGCAAAATAACTGAGCTCTAAGCCTTGTATGACTGAAATTGCTCAAGTCGTTTAGGAGGAAAGAGTACATGTATTTAAAACAAAACACAGGACAATCAAAATAGGTCACATACAATACTTTGTGCACAAATGAGCTATACCTACTACATGTGTAATTGATTGACATCTCTGAGAAAGAGACAGTTCACTGATGGGCAAACGTGTACATTATTTTAAGGCTATATCGGTAAAATACTTCTGCTTCATGTGTATGCGAAAAGAAAGACCTTTTCTATATTTAGTTAAGAAAAGAAGCTTTTCGTGTATACATGTAAAATATATTATATGTACATATAAGCTTAAGGCAGAAATAAATCTGTATTGCCTTAAGTAAACAAATTCTGTACAATACCTTCAGAATCAAGTTCCGGTTCAGTACCAAATATCCCGAAAGTACTAGAAGTCTGAAATTAATAATTCAAACAATCATTCGGAAGCGAGCTTCGATAAAACATTCAAAATGCAATATCAAATAAAAAAGAAGTGTCAATTATTACAAAGGCCACTATATATATATTAAAGTTTGTGATAAAAACATTATGATTGACTAACAATATTAATTCTCAAATTTCTAGCGATTATAGAATTTTTTTACAAAGGTTTATGGAAACCTTAAAAGACCTGAGTAGCCTTTTTGTGAATTTGCTGAAAACAGTCAAAAGTTAAATGTTTATATTCCAGATGAGGCATTTTATTCTTGTCAAATTCTTAATTATAAAACATGCTTTAGCCAATTATTAGATACAATATGAAAGTACTTGCTAAAATATTACACCCATTAGAGGCTTAATATGTGACATCTAACATCAAATTCAAGATATCTTATATTCTACAATATATGATAATATTATAACTTTTAATAATTTCCACACAATAATTCCCTAGCAATAAAGCCATCAGATAGAAAGATGTGGAGGTCACTGCACAAAGATGACTGTAAAATATTTCATTTTTTTTTAGCATATTGATATAAGTTTTATTTTAATACTTAATTCCTTTTTCCATCCATCTTAACTGATTTTTAATGACTGCTTGACAGAAAAAATATTTGCAAACCGTACTACAGACGAGAGTCCAGCTACACAGCATTTGTGGTATGATATATCTGTATACATGTATGAAACTGAATATATTTGTAATATCTTTCATACGTTAAATAACGTGCTTTACAAGTTTAGCATTTAGAAAAACTAGAAAGCGGATAGTTTGGTGCTTGGTATGTTGTAGCTGGAAATGAGTGAACTTACTCGACTAAGGGATAAATGCGAAACAATCACCAATAAGGTACTTTTTGTATTTAATTAATTGGTGGTAGTTAAAGAGCCAAAACGCATAATATAGTATTTGAGGACTTTATCATATTTTTGCGAGTTTGGAAAAAAAGTTGCGAAAGACTTCACCGAACCATGTCTGACAAATAAGATGCATGCTCATAAAATAATAATGTGTCTTATACGTTTTTTACTTAATATAATGACATGAATCTTAATAAAAATATTAAGACCGTGTGAGGGAGGTAACTCAGTAAGCCAAGGCAAACTTCGTTCTTCTCTATAAAAAACAAGTAATTTAATTGGATATACAAATGTAATAGATAAAAGTGTATATATTGGAATATAATTGATGTATAAACTATAGACAAAAGTGTATTGCTGAGATTTGGATTATAAATATGGATAAACAGAGTGAAATTGACCAAAATATGGAAAGGGACAAAAGTCAGGGTCATGAATCAGAACAAAATGGCGTTAGCGGTGGTCAAGATGAAACTGGTATAACTAGTGTACCTTTAGTATTTTTGCGAGAGAGAAGCGTATTTGGATTTCCTAAAACTAACAATACTGATTATATAAAACACGAGGAGATGTACATGGCAGTTGGGGACGTTATAGATCCCTCTCACATAACCGGGCTACAAAGAGTAAACGGCTTGTGGAGAATTTACGTAGATAATTTAACTGATAAAGCCGCTCTTATGGTCAATGGGGTGACACTAAGGGAAAAAAACATTCCCGTTCTTCAGACTAACCCATTTATCATGGACTATGAGCAGCTCACAAGGATAAGAATCCAAAATATACCGCTGTCTGCGGACGATAACATTATAAAACGGGTTTTGGTTCTAAAAGGACTAGACGTACGATCATGCATACGCGAGAAATTGCGGATAAATGGTAAACTGACTAACTGTCAAACTGGAGACCGCCTTGTAAACGTGAAATCGTCCACCCTTAAGGAACCTCTTGGCAGATTTATGCAGTTCGGTAGCTTCAAGGCAAAGGTCATACACAGAGGACAGGTGAATCAGTCGCTGAAATGCACGAAATGTCTTGAGGTAGGCCACACAATATATAACTGTAAAAATGATTGGAAATGCACAGAGTGTTTGAAGGTGGGGCACAAGAAGGGGCAGTGTGACATCTCTAGTCACGATTCGGAGTCAGATTCAGATTCTGGGTCCGACCCAGAAACCCAGCAAGTCAACACTAAATACTACTCCCAGTCTGAACCAAAAGAGACCCAGGTGTCTTCAAACCAAGATTCCCTAGCCAAACCTGACAAAATTTCGCCTCTTGAGGCGCCCGCGTCAGGAAAGGTGAAGCGCAAAAAGAAAAAAGCAAAATCAAAAGCTCAGACAGACGAACACCGCGTACAGGCACAACAACATATTAACACATATTTCAAAACAAATGCGAACGAGACACCGAACAAAAACAAACAAGGATCAGTAACGAGGTCACCCCCTACACCATTGGAGGATCTTCGTGACAACACGAAAAAGGCGTGCAAATAACTGGTTAGTTTTTATTGCAGTATGACATTTAACGGTCAATCACATACCAGGCAAACGAATACGGACACACGACAAGGAACATTGATTTCACACAGACGAATGGATATTTACAAAACGCTGATTTCTTCTAAGGAGTCATTCCAGCGTATATTTAATAAATTCAAACACTTGTGTTTGTGACTAGAATGATATATTGATGTTATGACATTACACTGTTTGATGAATCTGAACTTATAATGATCTTCTTCATAAATATTAATATACAAACATGTTGATAACGAATTGTCACTATATAAGTTATCTAATGGTAATGCAAAATGAAATGAAACTATTTTATAGCATACAAACCCGTTTAAATGTAATGAAGGCATTAATACATAGGATTTCAAATAGAATAAGTCTAGTGTACATAAGTTTTTTTTCTTTTGAGGAAGCTCGAAAGTTATATCAAAGTTTAGCCTTACATTGACATTTTTTAAATTAAGCGTAATGAATCGTATAACGGTAAAATTACTTGTGATACTAATCATGCTGTCCGGTTATTTGAATGATTGGCTGATCTCAGGCAAATATAAGCATGCATTAACGATATCATGTAATTCTTGTTGCAGAAATATTTTTAGTTGAATATAATCTATCTTTCATGTATAAATATGTGTATAGCCTTAGCGGGTTTTTCGTGTCGTTTTATAGTAAAATGGCGCGAACAAACCACAAGCCGGGCGACCACGTGTATATAATCCAAGGGAAGAAATTGTCAAAATGCATTGTTACACTACCTGTCGGATTGTCTACCTTGTCAAATCTATTTTGAGAATAATGAGTACTTATTTTGTTCGAGCTCTCTGTATAAGCATTATGTCTCTACATACTCTTAGTCACTTTATTGAAAGTTATTTAAGAACACATGCATGGAGATTGTCTATTGCATCAGTTAAATACAATAGTTCTTGTTCCCTTATGTTTTTTTCGGTAAGGGTCAGTTCTTTGTATTCCACACAGGAGTTGTCGAACACTTTGCTTTTTATACATCTAGTAACAAATACATTTTTCAAATATTGTTCATAATCTCTACGATTAACAGTACAAAATGAGTAAATTTATTCATTTCTTATCCTTGAATGTTCAAGGCATTCGTGATAAAAATAAGCGGGGTAGGTTGCTTGAATACATTACATCGCAAAAAGTGCAAATTTTATTACTGCAAGAGACACACTTCACAAATGACATAACCGATTTGATTTCACAAGAATTTAAAGACTGGAATTTATTTCATTCATTCGGTACTTCTTCAAGCAGAGGATGTTCTATTTTTATCAGCAAATCACTTAGCTGTGAATTAATAAACTATTTCGTCGACGTAAACGGACGCTATATACTTATTAATATTTCCATAGACAATGATACCTATACGATTCTAAACATTTATGCAAACAATGACAAAGTAATGCGAAACAATTTCTTTAATAATTTAACTACATTACTGAGTGAAAACGCTCAAGGATATATCATAGCAGGTGGTGACATGAATGATACATTACAACTCTCTGACAGATATAACAAATATGATAATCGTAAATCCAAACCGGGTAAAGGTTTGGCGAATTTCATTAAATCAAACAATCTTAAGGATGTATGGAAGCTTTTTAATAATAATAAAACACAATATACTTGGAGAAGACGAAACGGCTCTGAAAAAAGTAGAATTGATTATTGGCTGATTGAAGAAAACGTAATGCCACTGATTTTAGGTGCGGATATAAGACCTGCGTGCATTAAATTTACAGATCACCAGGCTATTTCATTAAAAGTGAGAAAACCAACAAAACGCGGTAAAGGATATTGGAAACTTAATACAATGTATTTAAATGATAGTAATTTTAAAAATTCAATAGAACAAACAATAAAAAAGTGTGAAATCACTTACAAAAATAAAGTATCTAAAACTGATCTCTGGGAGTTCTGTAAAATTGAAATTAAAAATTCATCGATAAACTACTCAAAAATTAAAGCGAAGGAAAGAAGAAATGAAATTGATGAATTAGAGACTAAGCTGAAATTATTACTCGAAAAGGAAGAAACTGTTGTTATAAAAGAAGAAATAGAACATATGGAAACTAAAATACGAGAATTATATGATATTAAAGCTAAAGGCGCACAGATTAGATCAAGAATAAAATATATCGAAGAAGGTGAAAAGAATACAAAATATTTTTTAAACCTGGAAAAATCAAGACAGACAAAGAAATCTATACACTCGTTGAAAATTAATGATGAAATAGTCACAAAAGAAACGTCAATTTTAAACCAGACTGTTAATTATTATAAAACATTATATTCATCGAATAAAATTGATCAATATAAAATAATATCATATCTAGAAAACACGCCATATCAGCAAAAACTCTCTGAAACAGATGCAGATATTTGCGAAGGTCTATTTACAACAGAGGAAATTAAAAAATCAGTTTTTGGAATGAAATCTAATAAAAGTCCCGGAATTGATGGCCTCCCAGCTGAATTCTATAAAGTGTTCTGGTATTGCATTGGAAATATTCTTACAGATGCTTTTAATGAGAGCTTTGATAAAAAAGAGTTATCTCATTCCCAGAAAATCAGTTGTCTAGCTTTGGCTTACAAAAAAGGCGACCCTTTATTATTAGAGAATTATAGACCAATATCATTACTTTGTGTAGATTTAAAAATAGCAACTCGTGCTTTAGCAAATAGATTACAGAAAATCATCCACAAAATTGTAAGTTTAGACCAACAGGGCTATATTAAAAATAGATTTATTGGATATAATATAAGACTTATACAAGATGTTATTGATTATTCTGAAAAGCTTCAAACGGAAGGAGCCATCTTATTTTTAGACTTTCGAAAAGCATTCGATACGTTAGAATGGAATTTTTTAATAAATGCTTTGAAACATTTTGGATTCAAATCCAACTTTATTCAATGGGTTGAAACAATATATAATGATATCAAGTCTTGTATTTTTAATAATGGATACAGGTCACAAAAATTTAATCTAAATCGAGGTATTAAACAAGGATGTCCACTTTCAGCCCTTTTATTTATAATAGCAGCTGAGATTCTAGCACTAAGAATACGAAATTCAAAAGAAATAACTGGTATCGAAATCAAAAATAGTAAAAAAAATATAAAAATATCACAACTTGCTGATGATACAACATTGTTTATGAAATCAAGTCAAGATATTAATAACGCAATAAAACTCGTTGAGCAATTTGGTAAACATTCGGGGCTTGAACTTAATAAAACCAAAACAGAAGCCATGTGGATAGGACGTAATAAGTCAAAAAAGGAAACCACAGGAAATATTACATGGCCGAACAAACCAATAAAGGCATTAGGAGTATATTTTGGCACAAATAAAGATGAATGCTCAGCTCTAAATTGGAAAAGAAAATTAACAGAATGTAAAAAATCAATAGAAACATGGAGCAAACGTAAGATGACCATTTATGGCAAAGTTGAAATTATTAAAACTCTACTAATACCAAAATTTACGTATCTATTTCATTCTCTAGTTGTACCAAAAGAAATAATAAAAGAAATAAATACATTGATATTCAAGTTCCATGGAATAATAAAAGAGAATAATAAAACGAACCACACTTATTGGAGGTAAAGTTTGTGGTGGAATAAATATGATAGATATTGAATCCTATATTACTGCCATAAAACTTAAATGGGTTAAAGCGTTGACAGATAATAACAATGCAAGTTGGAAAATCATTCCAAATTACTATTTAAACGACTTTGGAAAGGACTTTCTAATCTTTCAATGTAATTTGAATAGTGTGAAAAGTATTCAATTAAATAAAATTTCAGATTTTTATAAAAACTTAATAGAACTCTGGTTGAGGGTTAATAATCTAGAAAAAAATCCTGAAGTAAAAACATTCGTCTGGATTAGAAGACAATTGTTATGGGGTAACAAATTCATACAAATAAATAATAAATGTATATTTTTTGATAGTTGGATTCAATCAAATATAATATTCGTAAATGACATAATAAACACAAAAGGAGAAATTGATCAAAATATTATACTGAATAAGCTGAAAGACAAAAGAAACTGTTTAGCTGAACTGAAGCAGACTTTCCAGGCTTTACCAAAATCATGGAAGCAAAAACTCAAATATGAAGACTCGACTAAAACTAAAGTCAAAACAGATAGGATCTTAAAAATCGAAGGAAAATCTTTAGATACGCTAGACACAAAAGCTATTTATCAAGTATTAGTCAAAACAAAAGTTACAAAACCGATTACTCATAAATATTGGTCAACTAAAATAAACGAAGAAATAGAATGGAACTGCGTCTATCAATTTATAAAAAGAATTCCCGATAATCGACATAAAGAATTTAAATTCAGAATCATAAACAAAATATTTACAAGTGGAGACATACGATACTCCTGGAAAATTACTGAAACTCCATTATGTGTAAAGTGCAGAGTCCTAGAGGATTATGAACATCTTTTCATAAATTGTACAACAGTAGATATATTCTGGAGGAAAATACAAAATCTGCTTTATAAGTGTGGAATTCAAAGAAATATGCGCAACATAAAAAGCTTAATTTTCGGATACAAACTTTCTGAACCTAATTATTTTTATATCAACATTTTCTTAACCATAGTAGGGTTTAGCATTTACAAATCATATTTAGCAAGTGAAAATTGGACGAATGAATATGATATATATAAAGTTTTTAAATCAGAATTCGAAATCATGCATCATTATTATAAGTTCAAAAATGTAAATACAACTTTCTTCAATAAGATCCAAAACAATATTTAAACTGTATTTGAAAATGTTTTCTAGCTGTATATATGTATATAACTATATATGAATAAAAGAAGCTCTGCTTCACCCAAAAAAAAAAAAAAAAAAAAAAAAAAAAAAAAAAAAAAAATATTAAGACCGTTCCATATTCATGAGCCTGATTTAGGGATCAATTTTATTAAGAGTTCCAGTTATTTTGGTTAATGATGATGTGATAAAATAACCATCAATGTCGCAAGAAGTATTTTAACCTCGACACTACGACTGTTATTTTGTTGAACGTCACACTTGCGTTGATTTCGGGCCATGTTTATTAAATAAAACAAACACCTCTTAAGCAATCAACGTAGAGAGGCACATCAGGGGTCATCTCAGGACATAATTTCAAAATCAGTTTACTTGTTTCTGTGATAGTTTACCATCTGTTCACAACAAAGACATTCAGATGTACCAGCTTCATTTGTAAGCCCTCTGGCTATTACTAAATTATCACAGGGAGAAAATATTTGGATCAGGTCCATGATTTGATCAAGTTATTTACACAACTTAATAATGATACACATCAAGTGTCTACGCTCTGGGTCTTGAAGAGACAAGAAGAATTTTTGATGTTGAGTTTTACCCTAATACGAAAGCCATTGACACAATTTTAGTAAAATATCAATGTCAATTCGGATGTATCATTTAAGAACAAGCGTTTTCGAATGGACAAACAATCTATAACAAATGCCGTCTGGTTGTTGGTCACAAAAGCACATTTAAAGGTAATAAAGTAATTGCTGAGTTTTTTTAAACCAGTCAACTATTAACTTATATAACTTTAATGTGAACGTACATTGTACATGTGTTATACCTTTGATTCTAATGTATACACTTACTTGTTTTGTTTTTCTCTGTTGAAAGAGTTCCTGAAAGCAAAACCATGTGGTGAAATATAATATTGTCTGTTAAATCTTCGTTCATAATATCAACTTGATATGCCTTTCTATATGTATTATTTCTGTTCAAACACGAACAAAATGAGATCAAGTAGATAAACACCATAGCGGCAATAATCATGTGAAACTAGTGAAATGGCGAGACTTTTGTGAATTCATGAAATGCTTTTAAGTGGGGAAATCTTGTTTGAAACAATTTTCAAAACAAGTCTTTTGTCACGTACGAAAACCTAAGTGACATTCAATTATGAATCCTCGCTACATACAAAATGTATATGTAATGTTTAGTACTTCATGGGTACCCTAAATATTGAGTGTTTGGAAGAAAACAGCAACAATTACATAATGGTTATAACAATGAAATCACATAAGCAATACTATTAAATGCATTTACTATAACTTTTTGGGATTGTCTACTGAGATTTATTTTATTCTTCCAAAAGAATACATTGGCAAGTAAAGCATTAGTAAGTGACATTGACCTTGTCTTGATGCTTATTGCATTTGAAAACAATCAATTTACGATTCTACGTTAGTGCTAGACTATACGGTTGCCAATTTAAAATACTTACTCTTAATTTCTTTAAGGCTGTTGCCATTTCTGATCATCAAACTGAAACATATACATAGCATATTTATTAAAATATCATGACAAAGTTAAACTGTATCATAAGTTTTTAAACGGCCTACGTAAATCTTTAGATGAAAATAGAAAATATTAATAATATGAAAAGTATAATGTGTACGTCGCTGTGCAAATTGTTTCATCATCTATTGTAATTTACCATTAAATATTTTTAAAGAGTTATAATAATATTTAAATTTTGTAACGAAATATTTGACATCAAAGTTCTCCTGACTTTTCAGTGCTGTTTCTGGTATAATGTATCTGGTGTGTATTAAACATAATTTACTCAAACAACTTAAATGCATTAAAATGTTCAAAGTTCCTAACAAAACAATTAATTAAAGCTCAATAGATGCAAGACATCATATTACTTTATCTCCAAGCAAAGCAAAGCCAAAAGTGGTTCGGTCTTTTTTAATTCATTTTCCCTTCATGATTAAAATATGACGTAAACAAAATACAGAATTTCACGTCGTCGCCCCTGTAAACACCACGTGAGATTTGAAGAAGAACGATTGTATAGTATTTCATCTGTGACTTTTGAGAACGCCAACTTTAATAGTCACAAACAGACTTGATGTCTAGTGATAAATTTTGCAAATACCTTTAAAATTAAGAAAGATAGCAAGCGCATAATTTAATTATTTCCGTTGAAATCCGAAAAGCACTGTTTTTTTTATTTCCAAAGAATTTCGAAAAAACAAAATTACGTCAGATGTATTACCAATCAACTGTTTATAAATTTTGAAAAAAAACCTTGTGACTTTTGAAAATAGGGTTTATCAATTATTTAAATCATATTAATTTCCAATTTAATGCTATTCTATCTTCCAATTCCACATGGTGTTTACATGGTAACTTATGTGTAGCTGTGGAAAACGTGACATCAGTCGGAACATTGGTTTCAAAACACATGTTTATGCAAATATTGGGCTCCTGTCAAATGCATTTAAATTGCCGTAATGTGACTTCTGGATTTCGGTTGATATTTGGAATAAATAGCGCAAAATTATATAACAAATTACTCGTTTTTTCAAAAAAAACATCGAAACCTTATTACCGTTAAACAGTCTTATTGAGTGTAATTTGCCAAGCTAATGTGCTATATGTAGTTAAAAATACACTCGAAATACACTTGATAGCATATACATACGTGTAAAAACTTACACTGTTGCACTTTATAAGTCAGTATCTGTAAACACGTGCCCAACATTTCATTTGTTTATAAAAAGGATAAGTTTTCGCAGCATCTCAGTACATGTGTCTACTGAAAATAAAAACTACATTTAGATTTAGATATATCGTCGAACTATTTATCTTACAGTTAATGAACATTTGCCCTAGGGATGTAATCGATTCAAACGATATCGATATCAACGATAAAACATTTTCGATTCGATATCGATTGCCGTTTTGAAAAATCGTATACATGTATCAATGAATGTTACACCGTGCAATGATCTAGTTTCAAGTTCGAAAATTCCATCAAAACTCAACCAGAATATCAACAATCACTCTATCCAGAGTTCAGTGTTTTTCTAACGAATGATAATTTAATGAAATGTGGTCTCATAGGCAAAATATTTCAGCACTGCAAGGGTTGATATATATTATACACCAGAACCATATGTTTAGTACAAATAAAGTCAAGAGATTTGGTAGAATATGTAGTCAGTGACTATTTTACGCCCATGTATCGATATATCGCTGTATCGTCGATATTTCTTAATTGATATATCGATTCAAAAATTTTAATCAATGACATCCCTAATTTGCCCCATGGTAATAGTATACTAAATATATTTCCATAGACTAATATTATAAAGTTTTAGGCCAGTGCGACTACCCAAACTCTCACCGACTGCTGAAATGCATTTTTTTTTTGCAGAATCATCCTAGTCCCACATAAAAGTAGCAAAATATGCTTCAAGTTTCAAGTTTTATTTCAGACCAAGGCTTATTACACGCATGTGATCATACAAACATGTACATTTGTTATATCCTAGCTACAATTGATATGTGATACAATGTACTTTGAGGAATAAATACACAATAGTATATTAAAGATACAGATTTAGATTGCTGTGCGAAACCTTTATAAAGTATAGAAAAATTAGGAGAATGAGTCAGTTTTTGAAGTGAGATAAAATAATTAACAAAATGAGGCAAGTTTTACCAGTCTAGTTTTGTTACTTCTACACATTATATATCTCAATTTAATAGAATTTGGATTGCCGTTAATTTGAAGATGAATGACATCACCCCTATTGTCGAGTCACTTTTAACTCTCACCAAAAATGTCAATATTTTCAAATACTAAATATTTTGATTATACTTGCATTATTTGCAGATTTTTCTCTCTCCATTTCTTTCGTGATGTGATCTATCACCCATTATGTTAATAGAACTATTCCCGTATGCATCCACCTAGTTTCAGCTATTCAGCAATCAAACACATAGTGTAGGTTCGCATATTCCCAAAATAGCCTGCTTCCGGTTATCTTCTATTTAGCACTCTCGTTCCTAAATGGTTAATACGAGGCCTAAAATTGGCCCTGTTTAAACCTGTTTTAGTTATCCCGAAATGAATACAAGGTTCATATTTAATTATTTTGAGACGATGTGCGAATTCTAAATTCCAACTTGAAAGGGTGTACGCGTAATCTAAATCCTGCCCATGACCAAATTTAAAACGTTTTCAAATCCGAATAATTATAAGAAGGCATATACCTATATATGTTGTAAATTTTTAACTTCCGGTGTCAATTTCGTTCCGGTGTGTATAATCTATGAGCATTGAAATTAAACTAAAACCATGAAATAATTTACAAGATAAGCCCCAAAATGTAATGTGTGAACTTTTTAGTATTGGAGGAAATCAAGATCTTATTATTATGAAATATGAAATAGTACCTTTTTAAATCTTTCGATAATATGTAGATGTAAACAATAGCTAGTGCCTTGTCACTTGTTCTTTTACTTAATGTTTAGAACATTAAAACATATTCATGTACAAAACACGGTTAAGAAATAATCCAAAATATGTATTTAATTTAACATAACCAAATATTTTACCACAAGTTAAATAGTGCATGACTTACTGTCCGCGTTCAGTCAAGCAAAATAACAGATATTGGCTAAATTAGTTTCGAAACGTGTACATTATTGAGCCGCATCAAGTTAAAATGTGGCTTATCGTAATTATGACGTAAGCGAGTAAATGACGTCAAAGCAAAACAAGTGCTTACAAAATGGCGGCGCCCGTATGTTTACATGCGTAGAAAAGTAGACAGACAGAATGGATACTTTCGAGGTAAGTTGTATTATGAAAATACATAAAGTCAACATTAGACAAATTAAATAATAAGTGCCTTCACACAGAATTGACGCCCTGCACATGATTACCTGCTAAAATGTGCTGTTATTTTGTGCAAAAATCCCGCCGAATATTTTCCGATCACCATTGTGTCGTTGATTTATGTTAAACATATCGCAGTTACTTTATTGTACATGTACTTCTAGGTATAAAAACATACCGCATTATTATCATAATGGATAGATCTACATGTAAAATCAGCATAATCAGGTGTCTTTCACAATACAGTATACAGTAGATCTAGATCTAAAGTTAATGTGTACAGTTTCATGTTTGATCATGGTGTTAAAGTATCACTACAAATTAATGGACAATTTGTTGAAATTATGTATGAAAACTTATTTTAATGATACTATATGCGCTTATCGGGATTTTCAGTTTGACCAAAAAAAAGGCGCGAGAAAAAGTTAAGTATATATATATAAGATAGTTTTACTGGACTGTAACGCCCGATTAGCGCAGTGGAAAGTATCAGCGCTTAGTAAACGAGTAGATGTAAGTTCGATCCTCACGTCCGGTATTTTTTTTTTTTTGGTGTGACAAATTTTTAACACAGTTTTTTTCTATTATTGACTTTCCTTTTTATGTGCTGAGCTCTTCATCAAGAAAACCTTATTTTACAGGAACTTAACGACTTACTGGCAGTGTTTGGCTTGAGTAGTACACAGAGTACCAATCGAGACAGAGGGCATCTCTTGCATGAAGAAAATAGCACAGAAGTTGTCATTGGTATGAGATTCATCAATTATATTCATAATAAATAATCAATTCTTCAGTATTATACAGCAAAACTCTCGGCATTGTTCATTGAAATATTGATACAATATGAAAAAACATTTTAGCAATAAAGTACAATGTCGGCTTGAACATCACTCGTTAATTTCGGAAGTGATATACTCATACGGAAACACATTTAATAAAACATTTAGAATAGCTTTCACTTATTTAGAACATTCTTGATAAAATCGGAAATAGAATAATAGTTTCCTGGCAACTTTTCTTTCAGATGATATTGATATTTCCGTGGACGATCGTGTAGAACAATACATGTATTTGGCTACACCATATATACCTGCTGAACACGAGAATGATCCTGCTACAGTTTCATCTGCAGATCCTGATGACCCTCAGAGTGATCTCGAAATGATCCAGGATCAAATCCGTAATGGTTGTGACTGTAGCAAATAATGCTTTAATCAATTTAATGAGAGAAAACTACTTGATCATGTGTTGAATTTGCGTGAAATGGAAAGAAACGAGAAAGAAATGTATATAATGGGAACAATTGATAAAGTAGCTTCGAATGCTAGATGTGAAGACGGTGAAAGAAAACGAACAAGATGGGAGTATACTCATGAAGGAAAGAAGGTATGTCGAAACGCATTTCTTTTGATTTTTGACATTGGGAAAAGGACTAGAAGGCATACTCAAACATATAATTGAACAGGGTGTTATACCTCGTGTTCATGGATTAACAGGAAAACAGTCAAATAATGCTCTTCCTAGGGAAGTGATTAAAGATGCCGTACAGTTCCTTGTTCATTATGCAGCTGAAGAAGGACTTCCTCAACCGGCACCACCCAGAGGACGTGATGGTATCCCTCCAATTTACCTTCCTGCATCAAACACTAAACTCTCAATACATAAAGAGTATGTAACCGCCTGCTTGCAAAATGACAAGCGTAGTGTTGGACTAACAACATTTAAAGATGTATGGAACAGGTGCGTGCCTCATATTAAGATAAGAATCCTCGTGAGGATGTGTGCAAAAAGTGCGAGGACTTCCGCCAAGAAATATCGTTAGCAAGAAACGAGGATGATAAATTATCTGCAACAGGAAAATACCATCAGCATGTGATTGACGCACGTTCAGAAAGGGCCGTATATGAACAATGTGTAAAGGATTCAACCGAAATGTTTCAGCAGCACTTGCCTTTGCCTGACTACAACATGGTACACTACACATTTGACTTCAGCCAGTACCTGAAATTACCTCACCATTCAAGGGAGAAGGGTCCCACGTTTTTTATACAGCCACGGAAAGTCCAGTTGTTTGGGTTCAGGATCGATGGGTACAAGCAATACAACTATCTGCTTGATGAGAACCAGACAATAGGTACGTTTTTTTTTGCTGAGATCATCATCTTTTTTCACTCGATATCATACATTATACTTATACAAAAATTCAACAATAAATATTCTTCCAAAAGTAATTATTATTGAAACTTCAGAACAGATAAATTCATGCAGCCAATTAATAAAAGTGATTTTATTCGTTAAAACAGATCATTGCTTATTATCAAAATCTGAATCATTAAAACGAACTACGGCTTTAACAGGTCAAGACGGACAACTTGCTCACGGGCCAGACTCAGTAATTTCAATGTTGGATGATGCGTTCCGTAGGTTTGGATTAGCAGAAGATGAGTGCCGAATCCACGCAGATAACTGCTACGGTAAGTGCAAAAGTACAGACATATCTATACTGCGATAAATGAAGCTTTTGTCAAGATCGAATAAACATTATTATCTCTTCTTTATTTAATAAGTTATGAACTATCTTCGCGTACGTTTAGGAAACTATTTATTTTATAAAACACACTTACATTTTTGAGTAAGTAAACAAAGCATTCGTTAACTTACAGAAAACGTACGAATTGTTTGTAAAACAGTGACCCAGCTCAGTCTATAGTTCTGATATTCACCGCATCATCAGTCAATATCTGTACAGTATTATACACTGCATTAAATAAGAGTTTCACTTTTACGTGTTGGTGTAGTTACAAACTTACATAAAGATAATAAACTGTATACTTATAGTATATATTTTTGTCCCCGAATACAAGACAGGTTGTAAATGGCGCCTATAATTAAATTTCAGGTCAAAACAAAAACCGTTACATACTTGCTTACCTTAGCTGGAGAACAATGACCAATCGACATAAATCTGTTACATATATGATGCAGCTACCCGGACACACACGGTAAGACTCGATTAAGAAAATAATGTAATGAATAAAAACAAAAACACAAATTTGTATACAGAATTGTAACTTTGTAACATCAATGTTGAAGTCATTCTTTTCATTCTCATTTAATAGACGCGTTATTAAAATAGTGTTGCATGTCCTTGTTATTTTAGTATTCAAAGTAAAATATACATGTATGCCGGAAAATCAGCGTCGGTTTGTGTTTATGAATTATTTTATAAGGATGCAAAACACACAGCACTGAATTTAATCGAATTCCGTAACACAATTTTATGTTTAAACTTTGTATAAAATGTATTTATCTGTTTTTATTCCAAATAGATGCCTTATAGATGCTGGATTTGGTCGGATAAAACAGCTGTACCGTAGGTCAGATGTAGACACCGTAGAACAAGCAGGAGATGTAGTAGCTCAGTCATCTCACAGCAATGAAGCAGTTATGTATGGGAACGGAAACTGGACATGGAGGCAGTGGAAATCTTTTTTTACAGACCGATTCAAAAAGGTCCCGAACATTGCCAAGTATCACAGTTTTCGTTTCACCGCAGACGAACCCGGCGTTGTGTACATGAAAATATCTGCAACGGACGAAGCGGAAGTGAGATTTGTCATCTGTAAGACTCATCTTCTACAAATGGAACCATCCACTCTCCCGCCTGAACTTCTCCCGGGAGGTTTTAGCTCGGAACGTAACCAGTATTTGTATAGGCACGTTCGACCGCTTGTGAGACAGCCGTATCAGGACAGTTTTTGTCTCCCTCCAACATTATAACATTTGAATGACAGTCAAATGCAAATGCATTTATCCCGTTTAATAAGGACATAAATAGAGTGTATTAAAGAGGAATTAATTTGAATACAAACAGTGTTACATTCTTGGGAAAGAACACTTAAACACATTTGTATTAAAAATATTATGTATTTGATCTGTTGAATGTAGGGCTTTTATTTATAATTTTCTAACAATTGTTTTACATTAATTAAAGACTGACGAAATGATATGATATTTGTTTAAGCATTTATTTAAACATAAATGATTATTTTTTTTAATCTGGTGCACTGTATTAATAAAACATATTCATTGCATTTGCACACACGTTACACCTACGCAAGTCAATATTTCGACGTCATCGTGACGTTACGGGAGTAAATTCGTTAAATAGTGACGTTACGTTGCTCGACTTTACACTTTTTTGTTACTTGGTAAGTATATAAATATATACATTTCTGAAAAGAAGATTCTCAGCTGAAAAAGATTATACAAAAAAACGAAAATGTCAAAAAATCACGATAAGCCACATTTTAACTTGATGCGGCTCTATTATCGTGGTATATACTACTTGTAGTGTACGAAGTATGCTTTAAAATAATTAATATATTCAGGGATGAGACTCGCGATTTAAGGCTTTTTGGTTCACAATTCAAATCTGATAAGAACACTCCACTAAATGATAATACTACAGCCTCTGATGAAGTGTGATTACACACAAAGTGATGCTGTGAAGTAAACATAAACTTTAACATTAGTTTTGAAGGCTAAACAGAAACCTGCATACCTGTTAACGTCAATACTTAGTGAAACCGCCCTTGTCGAATATTCCCGCGTGTGGTAAAGTGACATAATTCAGACAGGAGTGAAAGATGTCAAGAGATTCGTACACAAGTAAGACTTATCGAGAGTGAATGTTAAGTAGCCTTTGAACAAGTTAGACCTTCAATGCCCGTCACACATGTTCAATATATTTAAGGTCAGAGATAAGGTTTCCACTTCTATGGTTCTTCTTAACATGTTGGGTGTGGCATTGCCGTCTGAAAAAGCTATGTTTTGCGAATTATTTTGCAACCCTTAGCAATAAATATTGTCTTAAGTGTATGATTAAGTATATGTTTAGGGTAAGTATTTCTTGTCATGAGTTCCAACACCATCGCTTGAAACACTTCAAAGACATGACACTAGTTTGTTTTTTGATCTGAGGCTTAGATCTTTATTCTCACCTAGAAACATTGTGGCCTTGCATATCAATACATTGCACAATCTGAGTTTTATCTAAATATGTAATTCTTTTTCAAATACGTTTTCTAACGAAAAATGCATCATTTTAGCACCAATAATCAACATTGTATCTTCTCTTACTGTGCTCTATCACTGTACGAAGATTCAGTAATTCCCTTAAATTCTTTTGGAGATATGCTTCGGACTCAAATTTAATAAAGAGGGCTAATTAAAAAATAAAGCTAATTAGGATTATGGTTCTTTAGCACTGCATTTCCCCATAATATCCTCTAACATTATATGCAATCTGAACAAATTGACTAAATGAAACGGATCACCATGAAATTATGTGTATGGGAATTACTTTAACATTTGTCTACGATATTTTCGTACGAGTTACCATTTCTAACTGTGTCTAAGTGTGCACTTTTTCTACGTATACAAAATAATCATGTTTCAACTCGGTCACAACTCCTCTTAAGCAAAAATGTAATTCGAAAATTCTTACAAACATACTATCATTTGCAGGCGCGTAGCTAGGCTTACTTACGCACGCGAAAGGAATATTTTGAGAGGTTCAAAAAGTTATAATAAAAAATATGCAATTAATAACGGGGTGAGGATGAAAACAGAGCAAATGGCGCTCAGTTTTGGTACTTCGACCATACAACCAAGTCGGTTAGGGACGATTTCATATCCTTTGCAGAATGAGAAGCTACTACCAGAGTATCTTTTCCCGAAGCGTTTCTAGCAAATATGAGACAAGCCGGTGTAGACATTGTACAAATGAGGGGTTAGGGCTACGATGGAGCATCCAACATGTCCGGAAAATTCCGTGGTGTTCAAGCGCGAGCTCGGCAGATAATTCCTGACGCAGTGTACACCCACTGCAAAGCTCTCTGCCGAAACCTGGCTATTATTCATGCGTCCGAGGAGCCACGGGCAAACGATTGTTGCGTTTTCATGAAACTCTTGCGAATGATCAAGTTAGCAAGGAACAAATGAAAAATTGGACTAAATTACATTGACTGTCGCTCTGTGAAACACGATGGACAGCCAGGGCTAACGCACTTTACACTTTTAAGTGCTCGTATACGGCGGTCGTTGAGAGCTTAGATGACCTCAACCTTAACTATGGTGATGCCAAAGCCGGGGCATATAGAGATGCGATCACTCAGTTCGGTTTAATCATTGGTCTCGTGGCTATAGAGCATGTGCTGTCAGGGCTGGTGCCGTTATCTCAGATGTTACAAAACAAAATCTGCGATCTCGTTAAAGCCGTGAAAGAAGCGCGAACGATAACTCGACATGTTGCAGCCGAACGAAATGACCCAGCTGTATGGGATGCCCTTTATAATAAGTCCGTCGACATGGCCCATATAGTAAGTGTTTAACCATCACTCCCAAGGGCATATACTAATCGTCGTCAGCAGCATCGGTAGAATGTGCCTGCAGACACTATATCAGGGTACTTGCGACGAAACCTTTATTAACCGTTTTTTGATCAACTATGAATTGAATAATTTGACCGGCGAATTGAAGATGGTGACAGGTTCAAGCACAATATCTAATTCCTAGAGAAATCGGTCACCTGAATGGCGCCATAGCGTAGTCAATATACGGTATGTCACGTTTGAGCGTGATCTACCGGCGGAATCTCTGGAAGATTTCCAGCGTAAAGTATGTCGTTTGAGAAATAAGTGTGACGGCGATTGTCCTGTGTATGACACTTTATGTGATACTTTGCCACAAATAATCACATTTATACCCAAACGTGTTAACATGCTGTCAATGCCCGTTTGGAACGCCACTGCGGAACGTTCGCTCAGCACTATGAGAATGATGAAATAATAGTTTCTGTCATGAGCACTAGATTCAGATCGAAATATCCGTCACCTCGGGTACCTGTTTTGGCGGGAACGAGGCTCTGCCGACGGATATTTCCATCTGAACCAAATACATCATGATTGAAACTTTTTCTTACATACCGTCTTGCACTTTAAAGAAGATATCTAAATTCAAACTTATCGAAATGATGTATTTCAATATAGAACAAACGAAATTCAGACGATGTGTTTGGGAAAGTGACGTTACAATGTTTACAACGTTACGTCACAAGCAATTCACGACAGTCGTCTGGCATAGGAAGGGTGCTAGACTAAAAGTTTCTTGCATATCGGTGTATTTCCGGTGATTTTGCCCATGCCGGAAAAAACGGTCTGGCACCCCTCCTAGACGACGCTCGTGAATTACTTATGACGTAAAGTTATAAACATTGTGACTTCACTTTCCTAAACACAACGTCGGAAAATCGTTTGTTTTTCATGATAATTCATCATTTTGATAAGTTTGCATTTAGAAATCTACTTTAAAGTGCAAGACGGTATGCAAGAAAAAGTTTCCATCATGAGATACTTGGCTCAGATCGAAATATCCGTCACCATGACAGAAACTACTATTCTCTCATGAGCACGAGGCTCAAATCGAAAAATCCATATTTCCATCTGAACCAAGTGTCTCATGATGGAAACTTTTTCTTGCACTTTAAAGTGGATTTCCAAATGCAAACTTATCAAAATGATGAATAATGTTTATAACGTTACGTCATAAGTAATTCACGAGAGTAGTCTAGCATAGGAAGGGTGCCAGATCGGTTTTTCTCGGCATGGGCAAAATCACCGGAAATGCCGATCCGATATGCAAGAACGATTTTCCGGCATGTATAAAATCACCGGAAATTCTGATCCGTTATGCAAGAAACATATATACGGTCAACCATGACGACCGGTAGATAATCCGGAGATAAAGTATAACTTTGTGATATTAACTACATTACTATTAGTTATTGGGTTTGTTACTGACCCACTACGGAAATATAAGGGGTCTGTAGGATTAATAGGGGGCGAGGCGATAGCCGAGTCCCCCTATTCATCGAACAGACCCCCTATATTTCCGTAGTGGGTCAGTTACAAACCCAATAACTGATTTATTTCATCGACCACCTTCCATCACTTATCTTCACCAAGATGAGTTGGGTGGGGTAAAAAAATCCATAATAACCTTTTTTTATAAATCCAGATTCAAAGTACAAATATTCATGTACATCAACCAACCGAATATTTGATAAAATTTGTATTGTTGTGGGGGAAAATAATGATTAAAAAGACTTTTTTGTTGAATGGCAGCCATTTTGTTCTTATGTGCCAATAGTGGGTCAGCTTCTAACCCACTATAGAAAAATAGTGGGTCACCATGTGACTCTCTTATCCAATGAAAAGACCAGAAACTAGTGGGAGGTGAAATAAAAATGTATCTATTCCTTCTGTTTGAATTTTCTACAAAGGACTAAAGAATTCTCTAAAGTTAACTCAGGTTAACTATTTCTGTAAGCAAAGAAATTCATTTCTTTTAGTTTTAAGTGTTAAATTTGATATCTGAGACAGGGAAGACTAATAATTTTGTTGGCTTTTTCTTTACTTTTTAAGTGTACTGATGTCATGGAATACTGAAATGGTAAAGAACTGGGGTCTTTCGAAAGTACTTATTCATTAATAGACATAATAGAAAATGACAAAATGTGTTTGATGTGCTACCTTTTTCTAACTAAAGTACATAGCATGTAAGACAGCAACAACGACGTGTATTATACTTTTACAAGATTTAATTTCTCGAATACAACACTATGATTTATAAAACGACAACGATTTCAATGGGAAACTGTTTGTAAACAAAATCTGATTAAAATCACCTCCTCAAAACCACTACGCTATGAGCTTTCTTCACCAAGATCAGATTGTATGTAAACTCTTAGCAATACTAATCTGTTCTCTGGCGCAAGTAGGTCGGATAAATCCGCGCATTAGTGAAATGGAACAGAGTTCTAGTCATACGCAACAACTAAAATGAAAAGGAGGATGCAACTTTGTGAAATTGAACATGTAGCAAGTATCGAGCAACAACAAAAAACGCTGGTTAACCATTACGTTACTCGCTACAATGAAACAAAAATCTAAGTAATATATTGACTGATTACAAACACTGAGTTGCTTTCGTTGAGGTAGCAAAGTAAAGTACTTATAAGTTCCATCCCTCTTTGTATGCATTGGTTTTTAGATATTTTGTTTCAAAGAGTAGAAAATGTACCGAGTGCTTAAAACTTTTTAAAACTATTTATTTGTACAGGGATTACAGTACAAATTCTACAACTTATTCTTCGAGATCGCGTGTAGCGTAAGAGAACTCTTCAGAAAGTTTATAACGTTAAACTGATATGAATTTATACACATAATGATACCGACGTCACGGGAGAAACGAGAATTCGTGTCAAATCATGGTATGTGCCATCATCTTATAGAATAAGCAAACATTCATTGGGTGTATTTGTAATTTTGCATATACTAGGCATAGACAAATGCATTTTTCGCGTATCTTTGTTGAATATCATCTTTTCGAAATATGAAAAAGTTAATTTTCATGATTTATTTGTGCGAATACCCTTTTTCTCATGTCGCTGTTTATGTAAAAACATCGATACAATAGTTGACGACTTTTTTACAAAGCCATAATGAATTACAGAACAAAAAAATGAAATATAAACCACAATGAAAATCATCTAAATAGTTTGAGATAAAGACGGAATTGCTTTTAGGGTGACGAAGCTAGGTATAGTACGTATTTTTTCCTGCAGTAATACATTCTTGATAAAAAGTAACATCTTGATTCAGCAAAAACACTGAGTTGCTTTCAGTGAGGAAGCTAAGTATAGTACGTATTTTTAAGTTCTGGGTAAGACAACTATTCTCCACAGATTCTTTTGTAAGCATTTGTTTCGAGTGAATTTTATTTTTTCCAAAACGTACAAAATACACCGACTGCTTACAATTTAATTATTTTTTACAATTCAATTCCAATACAAGTTCTACAACTGACTCAAGATCGCGCTCGTTGGCAAATTAAGACGCGTGTTTGTGGCCTTATACGATGAAGTTAAACGGAGTACCCGGAGAAAACCACTTTGTCCGACTTGGTGACCACATAACCATCCCACATGTCGACATTGGATATCGAACACGGACCGCAGCGATGGGAAGCAAGTATTCTAACCACTGAGCTAGCCGGACAACCGAATGTTTGTTGACTAGTTTAGTTCAGAAAGAAAAGATAGTAGTCGTTCTTTTGGCTAAAGGTTCTAACGATAAGATAAAATTATAATATGTAGCTGCAATAATGTAACAGAAATCAGAAATGATACGATCTACTGCACATAATGATGAACGGCATCACGGGAAAAAAGGACTTCCGAACGAGTAATTGCGTCAAATTATGGTATGTGCCGTCATGTTTTAGAGTAAGCAAACATGTATTAGGTGTAATTATAGATTTGCATCTACTTGACATAGAAAACTGATTTTTTCGCATATTTATGTTGAAATAGCATTTGTTAAAAATATGAGAAAAGCTAGAGTTAGCTAAAACATCAGTACAATAGTTTACGACTTTCGTCACAAAGCCACGTGTGCTCAAACAAAAAAGCAAAAGTAAAACCACGATAAATATCATCATCTTAATAGTTTCTCGCAATGGTACAAACTTTTTACGATTGCTCAGTGAGATATCGCGCATCTTTTTTGCAGTAATAAAAACAAAAATCCAGTGATCTGTCATATACTAAAGCCTAACATTTGTTATACGAATTTATTACACAGGAACTATCATCAGCTACAAATCGTCACGACAATTCAACATTCAGAGCACTAACACGTTAAATATCGCACAGTAGCAATCTTCCTGCAGTAATACAAACTTCATAAAAAGAACGCATGAACTATAAAACACTACAATCCTGCATTACAACAAAATCTTGTTTACTATCGTACAAAAACTAACTTTCTTTACTAAGTAATATAATCGTAACATGAAGTCACGTGATTTTAACTATCTTCACGCGGTAACAACGCCACTAGAATATCACACAGTAGTTACCTTTCTTCAGCAATAAAAAATCACAGTAAAGCTAAATGAATTATCTTACACATTCAATATACAAATGTATATCTACCCTTAGGAATACACGTTTTACTACGGAAGCGTATGATGGTCGATAGCTACTGTTTATGTCAACTAGACATGTGTGTGGCAATATGTTGACTTTGCTTGATAATATTTTGCAATTGTGCGTTATGCCATGAAAAAATAAAACAATTGTTTAAAAACAGAGCGGTGTTTTTTCGTAACACGTTAGACGTAAAAAAAGCAATCACAATATCATATCTTGCTAAAACTATTACTAAAGAAACTTTTTCCCGAATCCGACACAAATGAAGTTCTTATCTGACGTATATTTCTCTCGCATAGCTGAAACCGAACACCAGCCCTCAGCTATAATGAATTACAAGAGTGCTAAGATGGTCCTATATCGCTATCCTGTCCCAAAGACAAAAAGTAGGTGTAAAGTCATGATCGAAGCCAACCGCTGACAATTTTTAAAATATCTTCGCGAAACGGTAAACACATTCTAAACGTAGATCAAACATCAATGTACCTAGTGATCTAACGTTTGACCAGATGCTACGCAGTTTCGGTCTTGTCTAAAGTTCATCGAGACAAACTTTCTTTCAAGATGACTGATGCCGGTGTGTCAAATGTGGCTTTTTAAAATAAAGGTTTTTTTAATGATTTGAAGTCCTACTTTTTGACCCCACGAAAGCCAGTTTCAAACTAAAGTTGGAGTTCATCAAAACAAACATTCTGATTAATTTTCAAGATAATTTGGTTCAAAATGTGAATTTCAGAATTTTGATGTTCTATGAGTTCACCTTGTGATATAGATGTTATGATGTGACCAAATTTCAAACTTGACCTAGCATTTATCAAGACATTTCCAGGATGATTTGGTGCAAATTTTGCTTCTAGAGTGGTCACAGGGGTTTTCTATTATTTACCTGGTGTTCTAGGTTTTGATCACACGTAATGCAGTTTCTATTTACGGATGATTGGATACAACATGAGGTTTCTGCAATTGGAATATTGTTTTATTATTTGATATGGTCTAGGATTTGACCCCGCGTGACCTGGTTTCAATTTTTGGTCGAGAGATCATCAAAAAAAATATTCTGACCAATTTTCATGACGATTGTACTTACAGAATGTTCAGACGGTAAGTGTGGACAGACAGACAGGCAGACAGGCTAGGGTGAACTGAAAAGAGAACATTTTCATAAGTCATCTACTCTTGTTTCACCGATGTCGGAGCTAAATATTAACACATCTTTAGTAATAAATTATCTTACACTAGCAAGATAAATCTTTCATGCAAAAACTACACCGTTCAAAATGATTTTACTCGCTAATTCTTAAGTATTATCATGTAATTATTTCTATCATTATCTTGCATTTTCCCCATAAGATTTCAAACACGTTGCGATATTTTCGCATCAAATCTACATACATATCTAGCAACTGGCGACCATTATACGCTTCCGTATTTTACAGTCAAATGCCGTTGCGTTTATCACACAATGTTTGTTCCTAAGTAATACAAACTCATAAAACTGTCATCTCAACAACTACGTGCTTATTTTCTGTGCACAATAATACTTTTTTACAAAGAGTCCGAACGTATTTTCGTTCCAATTCTTGTCTTCCTATGGAAACACAACCATAACAACAATTACAAAAAGAATATCACTACCGAATCATGTTCACTATTATTTTCTACACACCCACATGACATTTATAAAACAAAATTCCCACGAGTGATATAACCTTATAAGAAAGCTAAATGACTTGTCACACTAACTGATGCAAGATTACAAGCTATCATCAAAAACTATATTTTAATTAACTTTTGATATCAATTTTCGTTTGAAAAGAATTATGCTGAAGTTATCTTCTTGGCACTGGTATTAATTAATGTGTCGTCAGTAGGTGTTACAATATGTACCCGTCTTGTTAATGTATCTTCTTCTGCACCGTTTTAAGTTTAATTCCGGACCATTAGTTCTGTTGATATACTTAATATAGTAATTGTACAGCAGAGAATACCGTCCCTGTTCATTGTCCTCTTGGCGGTACTAGAAAAGCGTTCTATGACATGCTGATCCAGTTTCTCATATGCACAGTGTATTTACGTGCAAGAAACAAGTAAAGTAAACAATATTAGCACATACACAAGAGTAAAACTGCGGCACAAGCGTGTAATACGGCACATTCCATATCGAAAAACTCATTCAATATTTAGTTGCTTTTTATATCAACTAATACCCTGATATGTTACTTGTACCTTCCTGAGGTTTTTGAGAATAAAATGTCATAACTGGTATCCAAGGCATTACCAGTCCGGTATAATTTCAGAGTCTAAAAATTCAACCTAGTATCAAGGACAAATGTCGATGCTCATTTACATTAAGCGACACCGTTTTATCTTTAGAAAAACAGTTTCTTTGCACTTTCTCTAAATTTGGTGCTCATGGTCGTGTAAAATACTGGATTTGTCATAACATTTATCATGAACACTCTACCCACAAGAACACTTGCTCCGGTTGGGGGGGTATTTAAAACTGCATAATAAACAAAAACTGCCAAGTAAGCCATCCAAGTACCAAAGTGGATCGAAGTTATAAGGAACATCATGAGAGTCGTACGATTGACTCTTTTCCTGTCTCTTTCAATGGGTGTTAAGGCACGGTTTTGTCTTTGTCGTGGTACTTTCGAGCGAAGTGTGGACATGCCATCATGAAACGACGTACCATAACTTGTGATACCTTCGTCGGCTGGAGTAAGACATTTTCCTGTGGATTTCAGTTTATCCGACTGACATGCGGCTAGCGCACTCAAAGGGACCTCTTTACTCCCTTTTGAAATATTTACAGACGTTGCCATTCCATGTGTTTCGTTCGATAGCGCAGTTGTAGAAGTACCTGCCTCAGATACTGTATTTGTATACGTTTCCAGACATATTGATAAGTCTTTGGATATGCTTGGTGTATTGTCCGTGTCACTTAGCGGTTGGATTCTGGATCTCTTGTACCGTACTTTATTATCTCGGAGTGCCCCGGTGTTTCTGGTATTTACCTGCTTTTCAGATTTCATTCTATGACGACGATGTAGTATAATCGAAATCTTTACATAGTAGACAGTAATAACGACCAACACCAACACAAGAATAACAGCCAATACACCTCGAAGAGTGTTTGTCAAAATGACAAATCGATCAATGTGGAAACAATCCTTTGTTTGAGAATGAAGTGTAATTGTAAAAAGGAAAAATGTGCCAAAGATTAAACTCAAAACAATTATGCTGGCACAAATGAGTTTCGTTTTAGCGCCAACAGATTGTGTGACTAAAGGCACACGAGCTGTGGTAGCTCTGTAACGATCAAAAGCTATCGCCGTCAAGAGCAAATTTGAAGCGATGTTTGTAGTGTGAAGTGAAAAAACGTGTAAACGACACAATTCGACAGAAGCAACTTTTGCCCAGATGCTTTTCTCGTATCGTAGAATGTAGAACGTCGTATTGATGACTGCAGAGATTAGGTCAAAGATAGCCATAATAAGAACATAGACGTCGGTGCTGCTTTTGTTGCGAAGCTTTGTTTGAACGGCAAGTACAATCACATTTCCTGGGATTCCAATTAACGCTATTAGAATCATAGAACCTATAAATAGATATCTAGTCCAGTCCGAAATTTCACTGTCGTTTAGCATTTCTGGCGTAGAACTGTTAACGAATGTAAGATTATCCATTGTACAGTTATCACTGATCCTCGGTAAACAAGATTAGGTGGACAATGTTTTATTATATATATTTCTATACCAGAGAAAGCTTTTGGGGACCCTCTACGCCCACCTGAGTACGTTTCATTAAAAAAAGGAAAACAAATTAACAAAACAAAGAAATGGTTATCCATCAAAGATTGACCCAATCAATATTAAAAGATGTGATTTCTGTATATTTCTTCAATTCGTTTTTAATTAAAATGATTGTACTGTCAATGGCCAACAGTTGACAGTCGCTGGTTGTTGTCCACAAACATTTCAACAGAGAATTTCATTCTAAGGCCATTGGCTTTGGACTGCTGTTTCAAAAAAAGAGAACTTACTTAAGGAGAGTTGGTGCATACTAGTAAGAAAAGTTGGAAACATAACATAACTGGTCATTTGTACACCGAAAAAAGGATGGAGCGCTAAAACGATATGTATACTTTCGCATGCTTGAATCAGATTAAATTCAATAATCTACTAATCATGCAATGACTGACTTTCGTTAAGATTTAAGAAGGTAAGTTACAATTATGTTAGGGATTCATCAGCGGTGTAATTAGCAGCATATAATTACGTTTTTAGTACTGAACATTTCCGGATTGACATTGTATGTGTTTTTAAATTTATACTTAATCTGTTTATTCTCGACAGCGAAACAAATTCTTACAACTTAGTTTAATCGCTCTCAAGACTCACTCCAAATGAAATCAGCCTAAAAGAGAGAGAGGAGCAATGCAGAATTATTCGTGTATTGCCAAAGGATACAATTACTATGACACTGGCGGGGATCGAACCAGGGACCCTCCCATCATGAGACGAACGCGCTACCACCATAGCGGGTGCGAATTGACAATTCTTTCAACTTGAAATTGGGGAAAATCTGCAAAAATAGTGAACGAGTATATCGCATTAGCATACACAGAGGAACACACCGAAGCCCCACTCTATCGTACACAGTGCAAAACGGAAGTAATATTCTGTCCGTAGGAGATAAACATACATGTAGTCGTCTGCGCTAATACATAAATTCACAGATAAGTAATATCATAGCATCTGTTACCAGTCTTACGAAGAAAAAAAAGGTTCTCATACCGGTATAATCTTCTGGTCAAAACTGTAAATACAAAAGTGCAATAAAACGTTATGTGTCAAATAGATTTAAGGTATGAACTTTTCATTTAAATTGAAAAGAAATCAAAATCATTGACTAAGTGTAGTCATTTAGCTTCAAAGTTGTTGTAACTCACGTTTTAAAACTATTTAATAGGTTCTCTTGGAAAGCCCCAAGGGAATCTTTGAACTAATTCGATATGTGAGGCCTTGCTTTATATAGAAATGAATTTTAAAAAATACACTAAAATTGAAATTATACTTACTAATTACATGTATGTGCATTTTCTAGAATTATACCACACAATATATTAATAATATCAATATTGTAATCGTATGAGCATTGTAGATCTAATAAGTTAACATTTATTATTTTATGTTTTTCGGAGGTTTATCAAATATAACGGCGGATATTCACTGTTTCAAATAGTGAAATTATCAAAATATTTACCCGGAATAACGTCAAAAAGTTAACCTAGCGTAACGACTGCTAGAAACCAAACGATAATGACATTACTGTAATGATGTTATATTTGCTATCCATTTCCGGCAGTTTTCGGTATTTTATTGAAACAAACGCAAAAGAAATAGAGTTTCAAACATAAAATAAACACAAAAATTGTTTTTTCTATGTAATAACGTTGGTACTGGATAATCCGTATGACCAACGTCCCCAGAAGAGGTTAGTTTATGGTAAAGGGGGCAGTGCAAGATACACAACGCGTCCCAGAGACATCTCCTGGTTCGACCAGCAGTATACCAGAATTCATACATAGAAAAATTATTAACAAAATTAATACTTTCTGAATAAAATAAATAACCAAAATCTGATTTGCAACCAATTGTTACACGTTTTTTACCTAAATTATATCATAAATATTTAAGCAAAATGATAAACATAAAATCTATTATAAAGATTCATAATAAATAGAGGTGGTAGTAAGGTAGATTCAGATGTGACAACGTAACATCTTCCTCTATTCCTATTGGCTTATCGGTGTACCGCTGAAACAATAGATCATTCATTTTCTATGATAATTTATACTTCTCCCAAATTGGTAACGTCACTCAATGGACCAAAATTTTAAAATGTGCAATACTGCATATTGGCAGTAACTCGTCAGAAACAGACAGAAACACATCACCAAATAGCATAACAGGTAACTAAGACTAAAGTGACTAAAAGGAACACTGACTTGTGGTTAGGTGAGCTTTCCACTTTCTCAGGAGTCATTAAATCAGATATCATAAAGAAAATGAAATTGATAATTTGTGTCTCGTGTGACGTATGAAATCTACAGGAGTTCGTGGACATTATCCGTAAAAAGACAAATTGATAAATTGATATATCATCAGAGACTGAGCCCATGCTAGAAGTTATTAAAATTACAAAGAGATGTAATTTGTCGAAAATAAGATGCGTATATCGCTGACGACATTAACAATAAAAGGCTTTTAGAGGTATAATTTCACAAAGCGAATAAATAGTCTCGTTTGAATTATAGTTCCTTTCCTGCAGGGAAATACATGTTCAACTACCATATATAGTCTTATGGTATTTAGCTGAAATAACAAGCTCGCAAAATGATCTAAGGCCGCGATTTTACTCGTCTCTTGAAGTTTTAGAGATAGCTTTTTTTGGTCAAAGATTTGTTCTCAACCAAGCCGTATTTGTTTATATATTAAAAATAAAACTGGTGAATAGTTATTATGATGATATATTTATTGTTATCAGTGTTATTATCATCATCGAAATTATGATTATCGTTATCATCATTATCGTTGTCAAATATCGTGCCATCTGTTAAGCAGCTTTCTCGCAACATAATAATCTCATTTATTATCAAATTAATATCCTTTCGCCTTAAGCACAGTTAACTTTCAAAATTGTGACAGAAAACTTACTTCATTTAATATGTTCACTACAAATGTGTAAATATTGCAATCCTTACCACAAGACATCACAATTCTTGCGAAATAGAAAAGACAAGACAACATTGAATCGCAACAATAAAGTTAAGAAAGCATTTTCTTTTATATTTCCTGATTGCATGACTGAAATGATTTCCTTTGCGTTTGGGGTTCTCTAAAGACCTGGTATCAGCTACACTTTTCTGTGCTCTATTTGATTTACCCGGTACATCTTTTCCCATTAACTGAAGTGTGACTTGCATTTGATTGGTTTTATCTTTTACTGTTTTGAAAAGCTGAGGTATTTAGTATGGACAAATTTCGTTGATAGAATTTTGTTTATTTTAATATCTAGACTCTTCGTGTTTTTTGTTGCTTTTTTTTTAAAGCGGGCATTCATTATGAATAATTAATCATTGATTGTTTATTTTCATTTTTATATGCTTAGTTTTCTTATATTTCTTATAGTGTCATGCGATAAATCTGTTGAAGGCTATCTGGTAATATAGTAATCTAAAACATAGATGAAAAACTCGGCTTCGCCTCGATTTGTTTTCCAGTGTTACTCTTCTTGTTGCCCCTAACCATGTTACTAACTGGTTAATACAAAGCTGTGGTGGGTCGTTCGCCGGAATAGGGCCGCCCTAGAAGGTATTACCGCACAGGCGGACCAATACAGACAACCGGCCCACCGCAGCCGTGTATTAAACTTTTTATTACAAAGACTACCATAATTTGTTCATACTTAAATGAAAGACACAATTTCATATTTTCAAGTATTTATTCTAAGACCAGAGTACCAGCGGTACAACAACAACGTCGTTAATAATGTAACATAGAACCAGATAATGCATGGCGATATCAGTCTCAATTCTAATGAATTTTATAACTATGATAATATGGTACGGTATGTATTAATAAGAGGTTAATTAATACACGACGATCGGCCCACCGCAGCCGTGTTTTGACCTTTTTATTACATACCTTAAGTTACTCATTGCTTTGTATTTGCTAAAGTGCTAAAACGGTATAACAACAAACATACTCTGCGGTCGTTATTTCATACAGCTTTGTTGAACCGTATATGTCCCGGAACGTATATATCACACGTGTGTGATATATTCGACCGTAAATGTAACACGTGTTTAATGTGACATATTCGTTTGGACATTTTTGACAGCTTACATTTTTATTTGCCTTTTTCTGCATGTGAGATATTCGTTTTCGTGTTCCTATAAAATTCGAAGTCAAACGTATACATATTATGTGCCATATACGTTTCACGCGAAGACTATTTTCGACCGAATATATCACACGTGTGACATATGCGGTCGAATTTTTCTCCGGTGTGATATATACGTTCCGGGACATATACGGTTCAACACAGCTTCCTTTGGTTTCCAATGATGGGTCTTAGTTTAGTGCCTTAACTGTAAGTCAGACATTGTTTGAACTGTGCTTTTGCTTTTCATTCATTCTGTAAAGCATGCATATCTTTTTATGCGTTTTCTTATTAACTCAGATATTTGCGTCCAAATTTAATAACATGTTAGTTATTGACCCCATCGTAGGACAGACGTCGGCATGGTCGCAATGTGTAACCAGACAATGCACGTGCGTATGTTCCAAACCAAAACCTGAAGAGCGCAAATACGGCGTATAAGCTCGTAGCCCGGCGCACAAAACGATACAGTGAATTTCATCAATCTGAATTTTAAGTATTTTTATTATATATAGTATTTAGTACAGTATTTAATAATAGCTGCTAAAACCCTTATTTAAAACAAAGAAAACCGCTACAAGGAATTATAACGGTGAACAAGCATAACTGCTCCACGTTACCTAAAACTACGTGGTTTTGCCACCAAGATGCACGAGATTCAGGCTCCTTGTTGCTACCTTAGTTACAAGTTCATTGCAATGATGCATGTTCCTTTAATTCCTTGTCATTTCCGTTTCACAAAATAAAGAAGAAAGAAGTAAATACAAGGTTTAAAACCGGAATAAGTGATTAGCAAGGTATTCCTATGCTGTCCTCTGTAAAATGGGGAATAGTGATGCCTCCATTCAAATCAATTTCGATAAAAGGTGTGTTATTTTACAATTTTAGTTTGAAAAAAGTCAATGTAAAATTTCAGCAAAATTTTTCAAACTTATTAAACCATTTTTGAGTGCTCCAGATACAGATTACCAACAACTCAGACAGGCTCAAGTAATACCACTTTTTATGTGTATTTGGAAACGGCTATGGGTGTTATCACGGCCCGTAAACACCACCACCACCACCACCACTGGGGAAGCGGGGAAAATGCTGTGCTAACCTTCGATGGGGGTGCAAAAACATAGAAAACAGTCATAAGGCAGGTATGTGATTGTTTTTGTTAATTTTTTAAATATTTTAAAAGATATTTTAAAAAATCTAAGCTCGCTTTTCGACCATTATAGTATTGCGACGTTCCCATGCGAAATGCCGACGATAAAAACCGTAAATTGACGAAATAAGAAGAAAACTCCCACACTCGGCGAATGGCGAAAACGAATTCTAAAACTATCTTCTAGCAACGGCTGTTTTGGAAGCTCTGGAGTTGGCATATATATGAATCCAGTTGACGTTAGGCTGGTCCTGATTGTAATTATTTGGAAATATATCTGATATGCTGCCAAAAAGGTGTTGGTGGAGCTAATATTTTTAAAAGATGTTTTAAATTATTTGATATAATAAAAGATATCAATCATATATTGTATAAAACACCATTTTTCTTTGTTTTTTGCACCTCCACCGAAAGTTAACAAAACATTTTCTCCGCTTCACGAAATTTTCACAAAATTATGGGTAACATCAGTTTACCGTGACTGGCTTTTAGGTTTCTCTGGCAATTTCAATAGAGCTTGCACTATTAAAGAGAGACATAGATTAGAACTAAGCTAATTCGCAACTTATCTGACAAGCCTTGAGATTTTTGTCAAAGGTAACGGAACATTGGAGTTACCCAACATTTTGTGAAAATTTCGCATATTTACAATTTTAAATGTGAAATATTTACAGAAATGTTTTTAAAATTTTAATTATCAGCACAACAAACGTTACTGGCTAAGCACGACCTCCACCAACAGCTATTGGGCAGCACTTTGTTTAAAATGATATATTTTTAAACAGTTACAATCAGGACCAGCCTAGCAACTGGACACATATAGATTGTATATGCCTACTCCAGCCGTTGCTGGAATGTAAGTTTAAGTACATGTAACAAAAAGATGCTTATTTTCTCAATTCGGCGGGTGCTGGAGTTTTCATCTTATTTCGTCAATTTTAGTTTTTTCTTGTTGGCATTTCGTAAGGGAATATGGTGGAATATCGAGCTTAGATTTTTAAAAGATATTTTAAAATATTTAATTGATTAACGAATGCAATCACTATGGGTAAGTACTAGTGTTGTACAAAGTTTCAGTAATACCATTCCGTTTATTGATAATACTAACAATATTTTCCGTCTCTATACAAGTTTAACCTTTAGATCAATAATTACCTAGAATGTCCTTTTGAACCTTATATTTGCAGAGCATTGACATTTGCAGTCTTCCTTAAAAATAACTGTCTATATAGATAATGATCGACAATATTCTAAGTATCATCCAATGAAGTACATCTGGACCACGTGACTTATGTACTGTAAATTCGGTAATATTCGCGACGATTTAATTTTCGCTATTTTCGCGACTTTCGCTATTTTCGCGACTTTCCTACTTCGCTTATTAAAAAATTGCACGAAAGGTTCATTTTACATAGCTTTTGATTATGTACACAAAATTGCACGTGCCCATATTCCTGAAATTTCATAAATATATATGGAAACGTTTCCAAATTGCATATGCTAATTATTGTTTAATCATATACAACTTAGACGGTGTTGACGTTTTATTTCTCAAGGTTGTCTTGGTATCGAAAACTTTATTAATCTTATAGTACATAACTGATGTTCCTCAACCAAATTTTAAAGAAGTAGATCTTCTTGTCGTATTAAGTCGCTCTAGTCCATTACTAACTTGACAGTATTTTTCAAACATGCATGGTGTTTTCTAGACTGGTATCCAGTCCTTACATTTACTATTTCTCAATTAACTCCCTTTGCTGCCAAAATGTAAGATGATCGAGCCCTGTTAGAATGAAAGGCTGAAAGTCTAGCCTGGTGGCGAGGCTAGGTGTTTTCTATTTCCTACACAACGAATTCTCGGTAATTATTGAATGTCACAATATTATATGTGCAAATTGAATCTTATCATAGACTACTTTTGATATTACTTTATTTCTCTGAGTCGTCTTAGTATCCAAAACTTATTAATCAATGCGTGTGGTACATACTAGTAACCTATACATAACCAAATTGTAAAGAAGTGGCTCTTCTAGTCATGCTAAGTCACTCGAGTCCATTACTTACTTTAGTCCGAGTGTTTTTCAAACATGTATGGCCTGTTGAAATTCCCCACACAACGAAGTTTGTGTTATTGGTTAATGGTTACAGAAAGGCCGGCGATGGCGGTCCTGCCATGGACGGACCACATTCTTGGCCGAGCATTCTTATCAGTCGTGTCATTTATTTATTTAAAAGATGAAATTGTCGAAGTATTGCCTTGTTGATACAGTGATCTAAAGCATGTGCTTAATTCGGTAGCTACGCTTCTTTGGAGAATGGAAGGTCTAATTAGTCATTGCTTTTAAGACTATCAGAAACAGAGATGTGTAAAATATTCTCTGTCTGAAATGAGGTAGCAAGACCACAGCAGTTGGCTGATCTTTTATCCCGTTTAATAGCGTAGTGTATAAAACAACGAATGAATCACTATTGGTTGATTGTTTTATACTGTAGCTTTCAGAAACACAACAATACAAATAATTCTGCTAAAATTACTATTACTAAAAGACGTGTACAGCATGTCTTTTCGAATAAAATCTTTACATTTATTAATTTTCAGAAATTACAAATTAAAAGCCCACACTCTAAATGCAATAAAACGCATCTAAAGGCATACATACAAATTCAATAACGAGACCCTTCTCGTGCTCTCCCCTACCTTGCCATCGTCACACGCGGGATCCCATTATCCAGCCACACTATTTTTCAGGAGCCGACGGCGGTCCTGTACTGTGTATACGTAATTGCTGACGTCACAAGACTTATACAATTCACGGCGGGTAGCCAACAGTGTTCGTAGAGCCGATAAAGGTGAAAATTTCACAATATCTTTTTTTATGTCAATTTAATTTATATAACAACCTTTATAATGTATCAATGCTCTGAAAATTGAGGCCCGGTAGAGACCGGACAGAAGTGCAAATTCGCATATGCTTTCACAGTAGACCACTTATTTAATGAATCGTAGATTATCTACATGTTTGTTCTAGCATTTTTACTAGTTGCCTCAGAACCATAATACCGCATGAAGTTGTTTGTTGTTAAATAGCTGGTTTTCGATTTCATTTCCTGGATTCCATCTGCATGTGATAAAGCTTTGTAGCATATGGATACACGACGACACGGTAGAATGGTGCTAGAAAGCCCTCGAGTCATACATACCAATAGTGTAAATACATCTGGCATATTAATTGATAACTGAAGAGTAACTTAAATATTTTTTTAGTAACCAAGAGATGAGTTTAAAGTTAATTTTAAAATTGAATTACTTGGGCAGTTGTTATGTACATATTTACATACTGCTGTGGTATTAGTATTTATAACTATATGTATGTGTATTACCTCATCACGTTTATAAATACATTTTGTATTTCAAATTCTGGAGCATAGGATCTATCAGTTATGACTGTACTTCATCTGGAACACTGTCATATAAGCTTAACCAGATCTGCATCTACATGTAATGGGATGTTTTCAGGAGCTGTGGACAATAAAGGTACACATAATTATATGGCGTTAGTATACCCTGAAAGTCATGTGAATTCCAGCAGCTGGATTTCGATCTAATTTCCTGGATTTCATCTGCTTGTGGTAAAACTTTGTAGCATATGGATACTCGACGACACGGTAAAATGATGGATAAGTGATATATGAGCTACCCGTGCCATTATCAATACCTGTGTAAAAAATGTTCCTAAGATCTACCCGATCATTAGTTCAAATTTGTCATCAAATATTGTTTATATTGATCCTAGGTTATATATCTGGCAGATGCGCATAGTTCTCACAAAAAATACACACACAAAAATTCAGTTATGTTTACAAACAGAGGTCATGTTTGACAATTATAGCATTT
Organism: Saxidomus purpurata; assembly: GCA_022818135.1. Taxonomy (NCBI): domain Eukaryota; kingdom Metazoa; phylum Mollusca; class Bivalvia; order Venerida; family Veneridae; genus Saxidomus; species Saxidomus purpurata. The sequence goes on from JAFMSR010000007.1 coordinate 32,074,279, forward strand.
TTTATTTGGATAACGGACAGCATATTCGTTAACAATTCGTTAAGCGTTTGTCCAGTTTGCACCTTTTTCATTTACAAATGTATAAGATATTAGCCCATCTAAAGGAAAATGCACATTTTAAATGAAATATCATGTGCATCCGGCAAAAAAGGGATGAAGATGCCTGGAGATATAATGCCTAGAGATATAAACTTCAAAAAGGTGTCTGTAGATATAAATTTTCCAATGATGCTGATGCATTTATTGATGGCCCGTGCATATTTAAATTTAAATATTTTTATATTGATAGCAATATGAATGCATACGAAGACGGGTCACAACGGATAGTGACAAGTGGGTTTTTTTTTCGTGTTTTATTTACTCTCAAGTGCGAAACAAGTTCTTACAGCGTAGATTAATCACTCTCGAGACTCATTCCGGATGAAATCAACATCGAAGAGAGAGAGGCAATTTGGAATTATGTGTTTATTGCCTAAGGACACTACCGACATTGCTATGATAAGGATCGAAGCCGTGACCCTACGATCATGAGGCGAACGCGCTACCACTGCGCCACCTGTGTGACACCTGTTGCAGATGGTTAAACTGAAGAAGGAAATCGGCTACTTTTCAATATAATACTAATATTGTAAGTGCACTTCAACTGTTCCAGGTCATCTCAAGTAAGCCGGAATTTGTATTGTGGGTTTACCTGAAATGGGTCTACCTTTCTTATTGCTTGTATAAACATTCGGCAATTAAGTTGTTAAAAGAAAAGCGCTCATGGCCGGATGAGCATATATTTTGACCAAAAAGACAAGATAATACTGAGTCTTAATCATGATTTTATATGTCTTTACAAATGGCAAAAGTGACACATGTAGAAAAATTAACATTCCCAAACTTTGGATAATGTTTAACACATATAACATTCAAACACAAATGAGTCAAATACTACATGCGGTTTATGTTTTTAAACATTTGGTAGAAACTTTCATAACAGGGTCTTAAAATTTTGATAAGCTCAAAAATAAGTATTTAGAAATTTACACATGATGATTAAAGTTGGTAACGATATTACATATATTCGTGTTCATTGTATTTATACAACCATGAAAGGAAAATGACAAATATACAATTCACATATATACAAAATGTACCATTTCTAAAGAAGGCGTCTCTTAAAAAGTTCGCTTAATCAAGAACGGTACAGTATGTGATCTACGCTTTCAGAGCGTCTGCTAAAATCAGTTTCGTGGAGGATACATAAGATTTAGAAAGTATTCTTTCGTATCAGGAATTCGTAAACAATTAAATGGACAACAAATATGTACGGATTATATAAACGGTAATGTTACATATGTAACAAGACATGTGAATAAAAAACAAAAACAAATGCATTTAACAATAGCAGTATATAAATGGCACATTTGAAGTCAAAACAATTACAAATATACATATTTTTAGTGATTTGAAATTTGAAAAATATAATCTGAGTGTCGGCTGATGGTCAACTATTAAAATTTAGGTTATACTGTAAAGAATATCTGATCGACACATGCTTATGATTATGCCAGTTAACAAAACAGATTGGTCATATTGAATATTGTTTTGTTGAATCACCAAGGCGAAATCGTTTCTGAATAAGTGAACACTCAACAAACTGCCATAAATAATGTAATTATATTATCTCACACAATAATAAAACTGCTCATTATATAAATCATATCGAATTGTTCTCATTAAAACTTCATTATATATAGGAAAAAAGTTTCTAAAATATACAAAGGTAACCTTTACAAATGGATTCAAGCGTGAAAACCACAGCCACTACCAGTTGATTTAAACATAATAAATTCAAGGAAAACGAATTTTATTTATCATTCAATTTCTCTCTTCAGTCATAAGGTCGGTCGATTACCGTTTGTTAGGTGACCTTGATATTCGTATTAATTGAGCTAATAAACATAGAAAAATGTTTATCGGGACATGGGAATTACTACGTTAAAGCCGAATGTTCGTTATCCGAATTCGTTTTAATTGTTCCTTTAATTGTTCGTTTTGTCCTCGTGCTTTGTATGCTAGTGTGTGTTGGTAGTGTACGTGTGTGTGTGTACATGATTGTGTGTATGTGTGTGTTGTGTGTGTGTGTGTGTGTTGGTGGTGTGCACTTGTGCTGTGGGGCTCGTTTTGGGGAGGCTGCGTTTTTGGTACGTGGCTTTCCCTGTTTGATATTATTTTTGTTTTTAAATATATTAGAGTATGTATAACTAAAGCAAAAATACAGTCAGGGATTTAATTTTACTCCGTTATACCCGAGTTTTTGTTATATTCGAGTTCGCTATAAGTGAGTACAACTGCATTACAATTAAGAAACATGATCTCATATAAATTGCATAAAATTTAAGGATTACAGTATCAAAATCTTAGATTTCACAATTAGCAAATCACTCATATAATATAATACTTTCTCATAATGAGTCACTGTATATAATATAGCAAGTAACATCAAAATTTGGTGGCCCTACAGTTTGGCTTTTTAACAAGTTTAACAATCACTTATGCCCCTATTCCTTCCACCCAGTATCTCCCACACAAGAAATTGTTGATAACCTAGTGACCCAGAATTCTTCAGAGTTAGTGGAGGTCATCAAGATCTTATAAACACTAAATCTTTAAGTTTGACACTTTATTACAAAGCATTAGCGAGCAGGCACGATTTTTAGATACAGTCATTGTGACCTTGAACTTTGACCTATTAACCCTAAAGTCAATAGGGGTCATCAACTTTTAATCCTTGCAAGTTTGAAGACCATAGCTTAAGGCATTTTCACGTTATGGAGGGGAAATCATTTTCAATACAATGTCACTATGACCTTGACCTTTGACCTCACATTCAATAGGGATAATCTTATCTTCATTAGCGATGACCCTGATAAGTTTGAACATCTTCATAAGATCTCAAAACATTGTCAATTTATTGAGCGGAAACGGTTTTCGAAATGCAAAGTCACTGTGACCTTGACCTTTTACCAAATGACTCTAAAGGTTTTGGTAATTGTCGTGATAATTCTATTTCTATTATCATGAGACTGTTTACAAAATATCGAGTTAAGCTTCTTTAGCTTTGCTAAAATTAAATCGAATATGTATCTTTTTGCTGTTTATTGAATTGCAAATAATGTAAAATATAAAGTGTCTTAAGTCTTTTTTATGTTTACTTCACGCGGTGAAAATGGTGTACTTAGCTGTTTTGTTAAGTGTATACATACTCTTCAAGTCACATTTTATTGCGACGATCAATAAATAAGTCTGAAAGAAGTACTAAACCATCAATGTTAATGATGAAATGAAATTGAATACGTTTTAACTCAATTGTATATGAATATATGTCATTCCTGTCCTGAGTTTTCAAAACACAGAAAAACTAATAAGTGGTTCATATATGTGTACATTTTTAAAATCATGACATCAAAACATATATAAATGTAAGCTCATAAATGTTTAATTTAACGCCTGATTATAAAGCAAAACTATATGTTTCTTTTTATTTACTTACAGTTGTATTTGTAAGCCTTCGATGCATAAAATTTCACCTGTATCTTGTCATCTGACTACTGAATATTATACAAAATTGTACACTTACTATGCGTTTTCATAACATTATAAACTGCTATATACAGAATGCAAATTTCATCAACAGTTATTAATTTTATGTCAGAAAATCGTACATCAACGTTATAGTGTAAATACATAATCATTTTTATACTTAATTCTTCATAAAATGTATATGCATATCTTATTTAAAATGTATGTTCCGGCGTACAAAAGACATGGATATGTAAATCGATCAAAACCATTTATTTACATCCGGAATTGTCAAATATCCTCAGATTTAGGCTGCTTTAGTTTGCACTCAAAACACCATTTATATGACGACGTTCAATAGCAGCATCACACGAATCATTACATGGGTGAATACAGTATTTCCATTTTAAAACTATGCTCATGGCAAACTCTCTTCCAATCTCGCTTTATCATTTTCGACAATTCAATGTGAAGTTCTATTGACAATAACATGTCTGTCCCAATTGTTTCATTATCATTCCCAGCCGCTACATGCCTGTAATAAACTAACCTCGTTCGAATCACATACCATCCTGAAACGATAAAGAGAATGAGGAATTAAATCATTTGGAGTTAACAGAACCTCTTTTTTGCATTCAGTACAATTAAAGGATGATATTTATCAATTCATACTGACATCTTTTTCGGACAAAATCTCTGAATTGCATGCAATGCAATATGACTGTCTTACAGTAGCATGAATAATCTGCCGATACAAAGATTTGGCAGTGTGATCAGAACTTCTTTTTAGTATAGATTTAACCTTCACGTTGTTTTTTGTGGGGATGAAAGTAAACCTCATCTTTGTTTTTCTTTTTACCTTAAATAACAATAGACGGATACGAATTGGTTACCTACTTTCTCAAAATGACTTTAAATAATTTCATCTATCACGTTTCTAATGATATCCCAGTCGACGAATACTTCAGGGCAATTTCGCATTGCCTGTACCAAAACATCCATAGTAGCTGTATCTGCAACTTTTTTATTCCATTTCGTTAGCATTTTGTATATTCTCATTACAACAGAAGTTGGGTTGTCGACAATGATATGCTGGATCTCAATGTCAGTGAGACCGAGCTCAAGCCCAAGTAATTCCCAATTTCGGCCAATAGCACGGGAAATTTTACTGAGACATTTTTCAGGTAGTTGCTGCCTTGGAATATTCTGTAGACTTTCACCGACCTGAAACCATTCTGACAGAGTATTTTCTATGATTATTTCATGAGACATGGAATCTGGACATGGTAATATCTTTCTTCCGGTTAGTTGGAGTATTTCTATGAGGTTCATGCTCCCATATAAACCATGACTATGATGATTACACCGCAGGTGTGTCACATATGGCTTTTTGACTTCCCCAGCTACATCACGTAGTTTACCAAATTCGTATTCAACAACTGATTCTACGAAACGGCGAAGTTTGTCCGCGGTTACAGCTGTTACTTGTGTTGATGGACACAGACTTACTACTGAGAGTTCAATGTGGTTGTTCTTCATTTCTATCAACCCATCATGATATATATCAAGTCTGAGCGCCAAGAGGTTTTCATAAATAAGATTGGTACTCTGAAACTGAGCAACAGGCCATTTTCCAAGTGAGGCTGCAACGACCCGGTGGTATATCGTTGGGACAACTGTACTATTCTCGAATTTCAACACAAACCGTGACAGGCTTTGTTGTTTGCCTCGAAGGAAATCGTTGATCTCAGTCGTCTCCGAGCTGTGATTTCTTAATAAGCTTGGGACCAAGAACCACCCTAACTCTTCACATTCTTGTTTGGTAGGATCGTATCTCATCGCTTCAGATATGACATGATGCTTCTTGAGAAATGCAATAAGAATACTCTTATGTTTTGAAAACTCTTTGTCTTTATCTCTCCCCCAGACTGTGTCGATAAGAGTGTGTTCCAACTTTGCGTCATTCAACAGTTTTTGCCAGAAATCTCTCAATTCTGTGTCTTTCCTACAGAAAATCCCAGATGTAATTATGCATTTAAATGAATCAATCAAATACTGGGGGTCCACAACTACGTGATTTGATATAGGCTCTTCATCGAAATAGCAAACTGTTCCTTTGTTATGATGGTATTTCAAAAACAATTTGATTTCTTCAATGTTACTTATAGGGAACTCGTTCTCTGCATCCATTTCCATTACCATTGCCAGGGAAATTATTCTACTTGCTCTTTTTCCAAACAAAGCTCTTTCCAACTGAATCCACTTTGCAGGTACCGATACTGTTTTGGATTTTTCCTCACCTAATTTAAGGATTGCTTCTCTTAGTAAACGGATGGACTCGTCGCTTTGATTTGTATTGTCTATTGCAAAATCATCTGGCCTGATATGATTAATTACTTGCTTATCACCAATGATATCTCTTACATCGCAGAAGTATTTGTCTGCTTGACATTGTTTGTCTTCTTCGTTTCCAGAAAGCTTGTCTTTGTGTGTTCCGACAAGAATTACCGGTGGATCTGTCCCGTCTCCATTGCCAACGAAGGAGTGAATTGAATTCATCCAGAAACGGAGGTAATATGCCATATCCCTATTTCTTGAAAGCAAAAAACAATCTTCACTTTCATCTTCATCTTTTGCCTGTTCTTGCAAATTCACTGACAGATTAAACACAAGAAGATAAATTGCTCTCCTACTATGGAAGATTGTATGGGTTGCATAAAATGTATGCTGCCCTCCAAAGTCCCAAATGTCAATTGAAACCGGAATATTCTTGTCATTGGCTGAATAAGTGTTGCTATGCAAATTTTCTTCAAATATTTTAAAACCTGTTTTCCCCATTAAATATTGACGCTTCTGTTTTTCTTCATGTGACTGAGGACGTTGTACATTTGTTACTTGTTGAGAACTGACACTTTCGCATACTTCCTCTTGTCCTGTGTTACCGTCAGAGATGACTGTGTCTTGTAGATTGTCTTGTAACTCTGCCAAATCTGCCTTTTCGAAATCGAGTGGTTCAAAATTAGTTTTACAATATTTGTCTCTTTGGTCCATGGTAGTTGCACGCGCGACAAGCACAAGGCGGCTGCCTATATCGGAATTATCAAGTGTTTCTTTCCTAATATAAGAAAATGTTCCATCTTTTTCTTTTTTGCACTCGTATCGATTAACAGCAATGCCGTTAGTACTGTGCACTCCTTCAATTGATTCCCCAACCAGCCGACGAACGAGAGATGTTTTTCCTTGTCCGAAGTTTCCGACAATATTTACTCGAATCGAACGATCTTCTTCTTTACCTTCTTGTAATGCCTTTTTGTAAAGATCTAATGCATATGAGTCGTGCACAAAGTCATCTGGAACAGTAAGTGTATGATAAAATTAGTAGCGCTACAAGAACACACAGCAAATTCGTATTATATCATTTGAAAACTATATCGTATATTCATAAGTAAGTGTGATAAACGTAGAATGATGAATTTTCAACAGTTTGAGAGAAAGGTGCTTGCTTTTTAAATCCTGTGTATCCGAAAGATAGCCCATTATATTATTTCAAATATAACGAAAGTCTGAAAGTCCATCAACGATGATAGACCGTGTAAGTCATGCATACTTTTAGTAATATATATTTATAAGATTTTTATTTCAATGGGCGTTTACTGCAAGTACAAGAAAGATTAAGCTATTTGACACCAAAAGTTTAAACATGGTTTTAGTTTTGAACAATCAAGGTTGGAAGTAACGTACTTTTTTACGGAAAATAAAGAAAAACTACATGTACTGACTTATTTTACAAAACATCTCAGGCCGAGTTCAATTTGTTTAGCAACTGGGCATAAAATGATTATCTGATCTAGACGTTTGACCTACAGACCCCATTGTTAGTCATTGCATGCATTTGAACATGAACAACGATGCTTATAAGTTTCAGGACCACAGGACAAAGCGTTTTAATGTACCATCGAGAGGAAACTGCTTTTTTAGCAAAACGTCCTATGTGACATTGATCTTTGAACTACTAAACGCAAACTAATTTCGGGTTATTTGCTGACAATTCTTAAACGAAGGTTTAAGATCAAATTATTAACGATTTATTGAGCAAATACGCAATTGCTAACGGACTTGCGGACGTCATGCCATTAGATATCCCTCCGGATGTATAAAAGAGCGAAAATGCTTTTAGAGGACAAGTATTTTGAGTAAATCTGTTTAATAACGATTGGAAATATGCATAAAACGATTATCAAATATTGAAATAATGCTACAAATGTATTTAAACCAACCGTTTCGTTCGTCTCTGTGGAAATAACACACTTTGTGAAATTTGTCGTTTAGATCTGGTTCTAGTATTTCTATAATGTCAGAGAATGTAGGCCTTTCGGAAGGCGAAAGTTTCCAGCACATATTCATCAAGTCACGCCTATATAAGATAAAACAATTATATGACGAAAAGTCATGAACTTCTAGGCATTTTACCGTATATAATATGATAATGTTCTTGCAAAACATACAAGCCATTAACTTTGCTTGGCGTCAAAAAAATATTTGACTGTTATTATTGATTGAGTAAATGTTACTTTTACTCCAATGTCTACATGATAACAATACATTACAAATCAAGGTATCCACTTCAAACTTTAATACAAAATGATAAAAAAAATTCAGAATAGTTTACATTGGATTAAAAAATGTTACTTAGTTTTATAAGTGTTTAACCTGTTAAATAGTCTGGTGAATAGAAATTGACATTACGGACAAGCCAGTTATATACACTTGGCATAATCCAGTCACTGTACCCACGCTAAACGTGAGAGTGTTTGCGTAAAGTACGTCATTGTATTAGTACGTACAGCGTAGGTGTGTGTGTGTATGCAAATTAAAAACATTTCAATTTTAAACAATGAAAGAAATAACTAGAAATATATAACCTACATCTTACTGTTGACTCCTTCAGGTACAGCCAATCTTTGTCCTGAAAGTATGTAATCGACCGCATCTATGGTTCTTAAACCAGGATAGGGATGTCTGCCCAAAGTTGCAATTTCCCATATAAGTACACCATATGACCTTTGCGAAAAAGATATATCATCATTCTTAAAAAAATCAATCAGATAAGAAAAGGTTAGTTTAATGTCAATATTGTTTTTATAAAGTAGAGCATATATAACTTCATTAATTACATTTTATCAAATTTAAAGCAAATCTCCTCCCCAAGTATTTGTTCTTTTAAGGAATGACCCATTATTTTTTATGATTAGTAATGTCACTTCGTTTGACCCCTATATATAGTATCCAAAAGTACAAGCAAATAATATACCTTTGTATTTCTTAGATATTTCAGTTGTATCGGTATTAGCGTTATTTTCACTGGAGAACATGATACGAATTTAATTAAACAATATGAAGGATTCCGTGGCAAGCCAACGAATACCATTACTTCTCACGAGCCGCACTTTCCCTTGTTAAATTCGGTCAATTAATGCAATTTGAAGTGTTAAACTATGAATAAATGAATGCGTCGGAAATAATATAAAAAGGGCACTAACTGAATAATTGAGCCAAATACCATTATGTTTTTTTAATCACGGCACATCCTGTCAATGTCCATTTTTTGCATAAAAGTGTGCAATAAACAGTCCTTGAGATATCTACATGTATGTGATAAATATAATGTATGTAATAATGGAGAATAAAATATTAAGAGTGTGGGTTCTTAAATACTGTCGATTAATAGTCCAGTAAAACTAGCCCCAAAAAGCAACTAACCTAGACAAAATTGCAAAAGTTTTGTTTTGCACATTTTTAAGATGTATAATGCCTGAACTATTACCAGAAAAAAATCACACGCCGAGAAGTTGGTGGAAGTACCTAATATTGACATCAAAATACATCAAGATACTGTCATTTTTGTCCATTTCTTTATTTACATACTTTGGATAAATATATTCATTCAGTTCATCAATAAATGCAATATTATTATTAAACATCCAACAGTTTGCATGAATATTAACACTTTAAAAGTAAAATATGTTCAATAAAACATTAATTTCAAAGTTTCGAGCAAAATAACTTAAACTGATGGGGTAGATTTACCCCACCCACTTTTAGAAGACTATCTTTTTATTGGTTAAAGCGACTGCACTCCAGATGGAGAAGTTACGCTAAAAAAAGAAAATGTTCAATTTCAAGAAAACAATTGTCATTACTGTATCAGGGGCATTGTATTATGATAACGTGACAAGTTTTCTAACAAAAGAAACAATTAAAATGTGTTGTTTTGCTTACTTTTATTGTAGAAAATATCACCCCGTGACTAACGGGGTGGGCTTTTTGGTATATCAAAATTTTTTAACTCGCATCAAATCAACTGACTCCGTAGTGTAGTAGGTTAAGCCGCTGTAAATTTTTTGTAAGCGCAAAGATCCGAGTTCAAAACCTGGCTCGGGTAAATATTTTTTTTCTACCTTTATTTTTAGCTCTTACACAAAGAAAATAATCTTGATGCTGACAAATTGAATATATATTGATTTTACCAAAAAATTAAAATTTACTAAGAATTTGGAGTGCAGTCGCTTTAAATTATATTTAAAACATCCAGAACTGACTAAAATGAGCACATATGTTTTAACAAACACACTTCTATTCTTTTATGTAAAAAAGAAATCACCAAACGTTTATAATTGTATAATTTCCTGCTTTATCTCACTAACTTACTAATACTGCAAAAATGTATTCACATACTTTGAACATATATATATATATTCAATTCATAGATAAATGCAATGTTATTATTAAACATCCAACAGTTTGCATGAATGTTAACATTTTGAAAGTAAAACATGTTCAATAAAACATTAATTTCAAAGTTTCGAGCAAAATAACCTAAATTGATGGGGTAGATTTACCCCACCCACTTTAAATTTGGAAAAAAAAAATTTGTTGTTAAATTATTCATAAAACATCTAGAACTGACTAAAATGAGCACATATGTTTTAAGAAACGCACTTCTATTATTTCATTTTGTCTTTTATGTAAAAAAGAAATCACAACAAGTTTATAATAATATAATTTCCTGCTTTATCTCACTTACTTGCTAATGCTGCAAAAATGTATTCACATACTTTGAATATATATACTCATTCAATTCATATATAAATGCAATATTATTATCAAACACCCCACATTTTGCATGAATGTTAACATTTCGAAAGTAAAATATGTTCAAGGAAACATATATTTCAAAGTTTCGAGCAAAATTACCTGAATTGATGGGGTAGATTTACCCCACCCACTTTTGGAAAACTATTTTCATTTGTTAAATAATTCATAAAACATCCAGAACTGACTAAAAGTAAGCATATTTGTTTAAACAAACACACTTACAATACTACTTTCTACTTATTTTGGCAACAAAAAGTATGGTAGAGTTGATTCAAGATAAATCACTAGGTGGCAGGTCTATCATGGGAAGAAATGTAATGCTTGACTTTGGAGAATATATATATAGAAGGTTTCTCTTGCTTTTCATACAAATGCATAAATTCTGAACAACTTGGTCTACCAGGCCGCAATGGATACACAATCTTGTGTTAAATATTTTATCTTTATTGTTGCTATCTCTCACATCAAAGTCTGCAAGTGCTTGCAAAACATCTGCTTTCATTTCATGTTTAGGTTCTTTGAAGTACTTAATTTCGATTCGTCCAAGTTCCACGACTTCATCAAGGTTTATTTCTCTGCGAGGAACACATGTGTGAACTGGTATACCTGGTGTATTGCAAGCAATTATACCCATTCCATGGAAAGTGTTGTTTCCATCTAATGTTCTTACATTATGGTCAACATTGTCAGCAGAGGACTGGACAAATGATCCTGGAAAGTAAGTTGGCATACTGATGTTCAACATTGCAGCTGCATTTGACTCAAACTTCTGCACTTCCCAGTACGAAGAACAGAAACCCATGCTATTTAGAGTATCGATCAAGAATCTGGAGCCAAAATGGTGAAATAGCTGTTCTGCAAGTGCAGTCTGAAGAGGTGCTTAGATATTTCGGGGTCTACAACTTTGTATAATTGATTGACCAATGGACCAGATCTTTACAACTTTTTCTTTTTCACTGAACAGCTGGCTAAGAAATGCTTAGAATATCCAATTTAATCATTTTTGCAACTGTTTTGATAAGTCGTTTCTTTTCTTCATCTTCAGTTTTTTTTTCTTTTGTTTCCTTCAAAGCTGTGTAAAATTGAAGATGCTGTTTGCTTTAGTGCAAGTTTATAAACTTGTCCTTCTTTACTACTTATAACAAGTGTTTCGCCAAAATAAGCTATTAATTTCCTTTTCGAGTGTTTCGCCGAGTATGCATGTTCACCACATTCTTGATCCATCAAAGTAACTAGTTCTGAAAGAGTAACAACATCTTCACTGTCTTCTAGGTATTCTACTACTGTCATAAATCCATCATTGATATCTCTACAAGGTCTTCCACCTGGACTTTTGACAAGCATATCTTGAAACACTTTTTGAATATGTCTACCAGTTCTAAAATTAACATTGCATGCATGGTGGTACACTGCATCTGCAGCAGGCAAGTCTATAATAGATGCTAATCTACAGGCTACATTGTCTGCCCACTCATCATTTCTTTGTGCACATACTTCTTTTATCGTAGACTGAAAGTCAATACTTCTAACTGGAAAAACATCGTGTCTTCTTTTTCTGAAAGATAGTTTGGCATCTTTTCCACAAAAGATACATGTATGGTTAAAGTCAAAGTCATTTATAGATCTTAGTGATCTGTTTCCGTTACCATTAATGTCTGTTTCTTTGAACAAATTTCTTTTAAGAGTATACTTCTTCCTGCAGTCTACGTGCACTTTTTGACCTGCAGTTGTTTTTATTCTGTCCTGTTTAAATGCACTTATCGCATTGATCTCTTGACTGCCTTTTGCCCCAAGAACTGCAATATCATCATGGTTGGTGACTACCATTTCACATATGGCATACACTTTCATCTATAACATAAAAATACTGGTGAAACAATCCTTATACATTTGATTTCAAACCAACTTTAAGCAAAACTGATAGTAAAATCACTTGTAGTGTAGTTTAAATATTAATATGCAAAGCGTATGGACAATAACTTTCATGAAAAACGTGAAAAAAATCCAAGAAAAACAGGCATAAAAGTATGTTGATCAAGTTAAAGATATTTCAAAACAGATCTTTCATACATTAGCTATATAAAGGCAAGTAGAAAGTATTAATATGTAATTTCAAACTATGAAATACTAAGGAATCATTATATGGTCTTATAAACTATAGCTCCTTACCGTGTTAGTTTAAGTATAGCTATGAGATATTAATTTTGGGCAGCATCAGAGTTGATCAAATTTGTCAAACACAACAAATACTATGGCAGCATGAATGAATCTGAAAAGACACATATCATTTAGATATAGATATAAAATGCATCTGTAAGTTATTTGCAACTCTTCTAAAATAATTAAATGTGAACGTGAACTGATCATGCAAAAGGTATACATAAATGTAAGAACTTTTTACATATGAAAAGAATTCTTAATCTCTTTTTCAAGAATAAAGCTAATAGAAACCTTTTAGGTCTAATAACCTTCTATTTGTTTTACATGCATGAAGTTTTATTAATTACATATATGGAAAAAACGAAACCGAATCTGACTTACCTAGCTTAATTGAATACACTTTAAACATTATCAACATTTCTTTACTTTCTCAAAAACCACAAAATTTGAAAAAAAAATCAGTGGGCAAAGAATGATATGTTTATCCATTTTAATGTTTACTCCTCGTTTCAATTATGAAACTTAAACACATCATATAAAGAAAAACAAAGTTTGAAGAAAAATATAAATGTATCAGAACAATCAATTATAGAGAAAGCAAGGCAGATGAAATGTTTTTAGCACATACATTTTCTGTTTCAAATTCAGAATATTTTTAACTTTAATAAGAAAAATGAAAGTTGAAATTACTTACCTATCTTTGTCAAATGCATTTTGCACAATACCAAGATTCTCCTTCTAGCTGCTCGAGCATCAGACAGATCAAAGTAAATGAATCTGAAAAAGGTATATCAATGAATAAGGACTAATACATGTTTAACTTTTATAGTAAAGGCAAAACTGTTTTTCAAATCATAAAATGTGATAAAGCCATATACAAAAACGTATACTGTGAACTAACTTGTTCGAAGAAGATTAATTATGAACACCATAGGACAGAAACAATAAAACATTAGCAATATACATTGTTACAAATAAGGCGTTTTTTATGTATTATTGTGAAAATGAAACAAGAACAAAATTAATCTGTTAACGTAGCTTTAATTAATTGAAGTTGGACTGCTTAAGTTCTTGAATCACACCAGGGAACTAGCAACAACAACCTAGAAAAGAGAAGACAAAACTATTTCAGTTAACTCTAAATACCAATGAAAGAATCATTTGTTTTTACAAAGTTAACATAGTATTTTTCTGAATTAAAACTACTTGCAATGTATATTTTTATCTTTTGTAAATACAAAAAACATTTATGTCTTGTTACCTTTGTAAAGATATTGCACACTTCGATCAGAAACTCATCACTATTCATTTGATCTCTCTATGCAGTTTCATCTGTAAACAAATAATTAAAATGTGTCGCTACCTTTATTATAAAACACACTCTATTGGGTTGGTGAAAGTATTGTTACTGACACCTATATTCAATATGGAATTCAATATTTTTGGCGGAAACGGCGTTTCATAGTTTAAGAAATTGTGCATAACCTTGACATACAAGTGTATATAATTTTTTCAAATAGTTGCTTTCTAAATGAATTACATGAAATAACAATTAAATAAACTATATTAATTCGTCTTTTGGGTACTTCCGAGGTTTAAAATGTGATTGCTGTTTGATATTTACTCGACAATGATGACATCCAACAAACTAGTTAGTGTTCAATTTATTTGACAAACGGTCATTTAACATTAAATAACACTGTTTTTTTATGATGAAATCAGTTACTTACCATCATACTGAAGCTCCATATAAGTGATTCTCGAAGTATTTTTCGAATAAATGCAGACCGGAAAGCACATTTTAAAGTTGTCCGCCATTAAAACTATTTATTATGACGTCACCAATATAAGTATGGATCGACGCTTGCACAAATGATAGAGCACGCAAAAACGTACTTTTTAAAAACTTCTTTCATCAAATGCAAGAAAATGACAACATGTATAGAGTGTGATTTTTTTCTGTGACTACAATGGACTATACCCTGTACAAAAATGCACTCGGAAATTCTTTTGCAATTTTGTCTAGGTTCCGAGCTTCCCTTACTGGACTATAAGTTGTCTTCTAAACACTTTGAATTAACCTCCATTTTATAATAATAATAATAATAATAATTTTATTTTCCGAAGGTAACGCATTAAGACAACAACTTATATACTATGCGGCCTTCATAACAACAAAGAAAACATGGCAATATACATTCATGCAAAACAAACAGAATCTTGAAAAACTAAAAATTACATTTTACTGATTCAAGTAGAAAAATAAATATATTGATACGTGACAAACACACATACATGTATATCATAGTAAAGAATATGTATTAAATTGTAAAGCAACTACTATATGCACTAAACATCAAATATACTTAATTGAAAATTGATTAACTAGTGTGTGCAGTATAATTAACAAACATCAAGTTCATATATCTAGCTAAACAATGTTGTACATTTTTGTAAGTAAGAGACATTCAATATTTATAAATTTGACTGTAGTGATAGAAGATGTTTTTTATAATTATATTTGAAAACATTCAGGGATTTTGCTTTACGAATCGTATCAGGAATAGAGTTCCACACCCGCATGCTAAAGTATTAAAAAGACTGTTTCATATAATGAGAATTAAATGAGATTTGTACAACATTTTGTCTTGAAGAGGATCGCAACATGTATCTGTTATTATTCGCAAGAGGTATCAAATCACTAATATATTCAGGGACATCATTATGGAATGATTTGTAAGTTATTACTCCTGCATGATAGAAACAGCGATTTTCAAACGTGAGCCACTGAAGGGTTTTAAAGAGATCTGCAGATGGTGTTCTGACTGGTTTACATAATATTACCTTCGCTGCTCGCTTCTGGAGATTTGTAATTTTTGAGATGTGCGATTGTTTATTTTTACCCCAAATTATGCTGCAGTAGTCAAACGTTGACATAATATATGAATTGTAAAACATAGATTGCATAGCGTCATCTAGATAAAAGAGAATGCGTTTTAAAATAATTTTTTTAGAATTAAGCCTTTTGCAAACTGTTTCTACTTGCAACTCCCACTTGAGATTTTTATCGATATATATACCGAGAAGTTTTTGACTGC
The DNA here is from genome assembly GCA_022818135.1 of Saxidomus purpurata. Taxonomy (NCBI): domain Eukaryota; kingdom Metazoa; phylum Mollusca; class Bivalvia; order Venerida; family Veneridae; genus Saxidomus; species Saxidomus purpurata. The sequence continues at coordinate 32,090,259 of JAFMSR010000007.1, forward strand.
ATACATTATTGATGTGCACATTATTTATACGTAGATTTAGGTCATGTGAATGTGTCGTTTTATAGGGTGTTCATATAAGCATACATTTTGTTTTAAGATGATGTATCGGATATTATTCACATTACACCAATGAATAATATTGTTTAGGTCATATTGAAGTTTTCTTTCTATTTCTGCATTTGAATTACCCCCAGTGTAAAGAGTTGAGTCATCAGCATATAAGTCGATTGTGGACTTTTTTATTTCTAAATTTATGTCATTCATATAGATCATGAACATTATCGGCCCTAAAATGGACCCCTGGGGAACACCACCCCTTTTTTTTTTTTTTTTAATTTTTTTTTTTTCCCTTTTTTTTTTTTTTTCTATTTTCTAAGTATGATTTAAAGATATTAAATGTACCTTCAGCAAAATGATATAATTTTAATTTATGAAGAAGTATTTGACGGTCTACAAGATCAAAGGCTTTCCGAAGATCCAGAAATATTGCGCCAATAAGATCGTCTTTGTCAATTGCTCTATACCAATCATCAAGAAGGCGAGTAGGGGCTGTTTGACATTAATGGTGTTGACGAAAGCCTGACTGAAACTTATGTAATATATTTGTCTCAGTTTAGTAAGCCATCAGTTGATTTGCAAGATGTCTCTCGAAAATCTTCGAGATAGTTGGTAAAATAGAGATAGGTCTGTAATTATTAGGGTCACGTTTATCATTATTTTTATATATAGGCATAACAAATGATTCTTTTAATGCATCAGGAAATATTCCAAGTTTAAGACTGTTATTTATTATTGCTGTAATTGGCAAAACGATATGATCCCCACAATATTTCAATATTTGAGGACCTACATTGTCAAGTCCCGTCGCTTTAGAGCAATCTAACTTTTCTATGAAAGTTTTAACCTTAAAAGGAGTGATAGGTTGAGCATCAAAACTTTTATGTTTTAGTTGGCTCTCTAAGTATACTTTTAAATCATCGAAATTATTTTCATTGAAATTAGTTTGCTTGATAATGTTTTATACATTAATGAAGTGATTATTAAACGAATCTACGATATTTAGTTCACCTTGTATTTCTTTGTCATCAATTATTACCGACTTTGGAAGAGTTATTTGTTCATTATAAGCATTGCCTATAACTCCATGCAAATTTTTCCACAAAAGCTTAGAATTTTTATTTTCTTTTACAGCCTGATTATAGTAATCCTTTTTTGCATTTCGTATTAGATTTTTCACTTATTTCGCATAATTTTGTACTGATTGAAATATTTCTTTTTGTTTATTTTGTCTCTCACTTTAATTGCGTCCTTTATTTCTTGTGTAAACCACTTTGGCTGTGAAAAGCGTTTTACTCTTTTTTGTTTTATCGGCGCATGCTTTTGTAAAATATCATTCAGGATATTATAAAACATAGTTAGTGATATATTTGGATCATGAATCGTTTCAACATCATTTATATTTGAATTGGCAAGATCGGTCTTAAATGACCTATACGTGATGGTTTTGTGTGTATTTTCCTGGGTGTTTTTATACCGAGAGCTTCTGGTAAAGCACACAGGATAGTGATCACTTATTGCGAAAGATGGAATAAAGACCTCGGTTATTCTATCTGCCATACTGGAATATAAATGATCGATTATAGTGGAACTTTTTTGTGAGACTCGTGTAGGAGTGTCTACCAACTGTGTTATACCATAGTGCTGAACTATGTCATTCCAGTAAAATGTATGAAGTTTTAGATTTTCCAGATGTTGGTATATATTCGAAATTAAAATCGCCGACTAAGTGATATTCTATATTTTGACTATCAATTTTATCCATCAACTCAGAAAAATAATCACACCGCTGACGCCTACTTTTTAGGGGGCGGTAAATAAACCTAATAAAAAAGGTTTTGATTGTGTGTATTGTATTTCAATACACAATGCTTCTATACTGTCATTTTCAAGGTCACGACGCCGTGTATATGACAATGAACTGAGTATATGAATCAAAATTCCACCACCAGATTTCGCAGTTCTATCTTTTCTTTCAATTACAAAGTTTGCTATCATTAATTTAGAATCAACCGTTTGCTCATTAAGAAAAGTCTCACAAAAACTGAAGATACCAATACTGTTTTCCTTTCGAGATAGCTGTTATTTAATTTCATCAAACTTTGGTAAAAACTGCTGAATGTTTAGGTGAGCTACATGTAAACCCTTCCTTTTAAATGACTGGATATCAGAAAAATTAGTAATTCCTATATTATTTGTAGGAATAGTGATTATTTCTCTATCAGGTATTGTTAGAATAGAGGTATTACAAATATCTGTATCTACGCATGGTTCGTTGGCAAAATACATGCTAAAATTAGTATCAGTAGTAATATTTACATTATTATTGTCACTATTGTAAGACTTCTTAGAGCAACAACATATAAACGTGTTACATTCAGAACATATGTTTTGTAGAACATTAAATTCATTTGAACAATACCGGTCCTCGTTCAATGTGTGTCTGTCACCGAGTCCCTACCAGCGCATCCGGCGCTCGTGTGTGTAATGGTTCCTCTTATTACAGTTTGTACAGTATGGACGTGGTCCATTCAGATGTCCACTCTGGATGTTCTTAAATCCTCCACGCCTATTTGTCTGCGAAGGGGCGTAATATCCGGTTTGCCGAGGTCGATGTTGCCAAACTCCAGTTGGGGAGCGTTATCGTTGCGTGTTTTGTCTCTGATAATCGGAACATCCCGTTGAATACGCTGTACAAGATGTGAATACCCTACAGTGTTGAGGTGTATCCGGTCTCTGTTGAACAAATTGATATCTGTCTGGCCATCAACATATACGCAAGATGAATCCACATCAATAAGCTTCGCACCTGAATCTGTGCACACGCGCTGTAGGGTTTCGTTTATTACAAGGGCGGACACCTGTATCTCTCCTGGGACAGACTGAGCATATAAATACTGCACAATGTCTATCTCGAAGATGTATTACAGAATCCATCAGATTTGCATAAACAACATCCATAGATACTTTCTCGGCCGCATCATTTCCTCCAACATATATCACTGTGTTGCGTACTTTATCTGTGTCACAGTTTTGTAGGCGCATCTGTACATCATGAGATTTCCGACCAGGCATTGTTATAATATCAACATTAGAATTTAGCCCGCGCTTTTGTATTCCGCGAAGAATGGAATCTCCAATTATGAGTGTGCGTGCGTCGTTGTCTTCAGAACGAGAAACACTAGTTTCCTGTGTTTGCCGAATTTTCCGGTCCGGAATTCAACCACTAACAGTTTCCTCTGGTGGTGGCGGCGTAGATGTAGTTGTGAGTTGCTTCGCTTCGTGACTACACTTAAGACTTTTGAGTGCATCTGAAAGAGTTTCTATGTTCTTTAAGATTGTATCTTTTGTCCTGTCGCATACAGATTTCACTGAGTTGGTATTTAATTTTATGACGTTGAAATGTTCAACTGTTTGTTTAGATTGCACAGTCGCTTCCCTCTTCACGGAGGCAATTTCTTCTCTGATTTCAAGTAAATTTCTATTTGTATCATATATATGTTTTTCGAGTGATTTTTTTACTTCAGTTAAAGTTTCTTGGATAGATATCAACAATGTCAGATTCTTAATGTATCACTTCCGGTGTCGACGGTTGACTATCAATAAGTATATTATCTTCAACAGATTCCTCCTCTTCAAAAGTGGACTGTGTTTGTCCAGTATGAGATAACTTGTTTTCTTCAGCTGGGTCATTATCATCAACATTGGAATGATTTTTTTCACCATTAGCTAATACGTTTTTCATCATTTCATTTACTTCACTGATATCTGTATTTTGAGAACTCAGATTATCTTTTATTAAAATCAAAATGCTTGGTAAATGATCTTGAAGAAATATTTGTTTACTCTTACCATTGACTAGTCCCGTACTTGTTGTATGGTACATGTTCAAAGTATATGAAGTCTTACCGATGAAAACTTTGTACTTTGTCTCCACATTTCGCTGCTTTTTGTCCAGAACTGGCGTTTTAGTGAAACGAAGATGATGACTGTCTATATGATAAAATTTATCAACCGCAGATTCCAAAATTTCGTAGGTTCCTGTGTTGAAAAGGAACTTGGTGCCACCGCCGGTCTCAGTTATGCTGATATTATCTCTGTCGCAAGAATCGAGTTTCTTTTGTAAACATTTCTCTCTGTTCAGTTGATACTGTCGAACCTCCGTGACATCAAACGCTGAATTTTCCAAGGCATTAACGACAGGCGATCTCGAAACAGATTCAGTATCCATCATTTTTAACCAAATCGCTTCAAAAACATATGAGTAGTTGCGAGATTTTCATAAGCGTATATTTATATCAGAGTTTCACTTTTGGTGTCAAACATCGTTTTGAAATAATAAATATTTTATTTTTTGACGTTGCTGAGAAAAGTTGTTTACCCTTCACTGGACGTGACGTCATGCTAAATAAGCAAGACAGTAAACATATATTGTAATAAATTAAATAATTACAATACTTAAGAAATAATAAATGTCTCCCTGTATTTTATCGTTGAATAAAATATAGTCAGGAGTGTGAATGCGTAGTAATTAAATAACGAGTGCGTAGCACGAGTGATTTTATTTTTTGCATTCAAACGACTGACTGTATTTCATTCAACGATAAAATAAAGGGAACAATTTATTATTTCGATTCTAATACGTTATTTTCTTTGAATATTACCCCGAACTTTATTTAACGCGTAGTAGTACATCATGGTAACCTTAAAACGCGAAATGCGATTGGACGCGCTTGTTTACAAACGTCACGTCGTTACGTCATTTACTGCACGTCGTCCTTGGTAAAACGTGTTGTATTTTATCGTAAAATAAAATACAGGCTTTTCTTTATATGTGTATATTGGAAATGCAGCCGCTTGTGTTAGAATAGTATTTTAAGAGATTCTAAAGTGTTTAATATAGAATTGACACATGCTTCCTATACACTGCAAATCCCTTCCATGTTCTCTTCCTATGTACATAATTTGAACAATATCCGTAAGAACACCTTATTGTAGTATGTGACCTTTCCCTGGCGTCAGACGTCAAAAAGCGAGATTTCTCCGATTGATACGAAATTTTGCATAATGGTACTCTAACATGTTGTTCGTATTTTATTCGTTTTAATTTTTTCTATTTTTTACTTCGTTTCCCAGAAACGCAACGTCTAATGTCAATGTGTCATTTAGACGTTTTACACGCATACCTAGTTCAAATATGTCTCTGTTGTAGTTTCAAAACCACCAAATGCTAGCTCTCTGTCTGCGGAATACGCATATATAACATTTTTTTTGTGTGTCGTCATTATTTCCAACGCGAAACGTTTAATACTGAAAGTCCGCCCATTATTTTCAAAGAAACTTGTGACCCCTGACTCACTTTAATGTTAGTTTTGGTCAACGGAACGAGGTTTTATCAACTAATGACTCACATGGGGATTTAGTATAGTTCCTAACAAATAAAATCAAAATTTAAAAAGGCGGGGGGGGGGGGGGGGGTAGTGTCTGCGCATTATTTTTCACAAAATTACAAAAAAGTAAAGTTCGGACATCAGGAATAATGGTCGTGGAATTGTAACGTCCTGACGTTAGCGTTCAACGTTCAGTTTGGCTAATATATCGGCGCAACTTGGCGGCTAAAGAATTGCGTACGGGATGAGTGAAATTTTGCATATCATGTTCGTCATTTAATATCATCTATATTAATTAAGAACAGTTTATTATCAATTTAGTAACAGTAATAGCAATGCAATGGAATGACCTCTGTAATGCCTATACATGTAAAACAATTACCGTTTTTAAAATTTCTGCATGTTCCTTAGAGTGATACTTCCGTTGAAAGTGACCGTCATAGTTTCTAATAAAATAATTAGTGATTTATTCTCCTAGAATAATAAACATTGCTATAGTTATAACCAAACCAAAAAATAACGATTAGTATAACAGTTTCATTCACATTAAATATAGAGTTAATCTATAAAAAAAAATGACTATCCTAGTCAAAATTAAAAATTCCACCTTCTCGGTTACAAATGTATGTATGTCTTAGTTTTTATCTGTCAATAACAGAAATAACTTGGTGTAACTTATTTCTTATATGTTTTATAGCATCCACTATGTTTTCAGCATCATTCTTGGCTATAACCCAATGTGGTTATTTTGAAGGATAATATAACTTAAATAATTGTCATGCTTTTGCATGATTGATTCTTATCTTTATCTACAAACACAAGAATAAGCAAAGCAATTATATGCGATTGTCAGTTGTATTATTTACAATGTACAATAACATACATGTTTAAAGTCGCAGGAGCACAAATTACAAGTAGCTCTTTTTTAAAAAGAAAGATTAAAACTGAGTTGTGCGCGTTTACACTGTTATAAAATTACTATGTGTGGTCGGTTGTTATTTTTATTCCTTTCCGAGCACATTGATGTAACTATAGTCGGACAGTCCCCGTGCTCGAGTGGTTAGAGTCGCTGACTTGCAATTTCTGTATTTTCAGCTCTCACTGATTGAGGGTTACCTGGTGTCTAGTACTGTTCCTTTACAGGAACGATGGTTAGGTAAATTTCCGGCCTGCAAACAACTGAAATACTGTTGAAAACGAATGTTAAACCTCGAACAACTAACAAAAGTTTTTGAAGCATTGGACCAGAACCAGTTCTTATATACTTCAGTCTGCAGCGTTTTACCAAATGTTGATAAAAGAATGCTATACATAGCTTGTGTGCGAGTCTGGTAAAACACATTAGACATTTGTGAAAAGCTCTTCCACAATTTAAGAGGTTTGCCAATATATGAGTGTGAAAAATGCATAACTTTATAACTGAACGCAGTTAAGATTTGTTATTGATACTAGTATATATCTTAGAACACAAAATAATGTTCATTGATTATTATAAGAAAACGGAATATAATTGTCTAACAAGCATTAGTATTTCCACAACATTTCGAGAGCGTTTAACAGAATGCTGCACCCCTGCTGCCTCCCTACCTGTTGCCTTTTGCTGAAACCCACATATTAGGACATATAAACTTTTAAATTCTTGGAGAAGCATCTCTTAGTATAATAAAAGAACATTTTCATTATATAAAGGTGTTCTTCTAGAATATTTTAAAATTATCATGTGTTCTAACATGCAGAAACTGCTCTGTCACAACTCGGTGCACCCTGTCCCTTTTTAGGGCACCCTGCCCTTTTTAGAAGTCTATAATAATCCATCCACATTATGATTCACGTCAGCCAAGTGTTTTACTACAGTATTAAGTGTAATATACTATTGATACCAAGATGAAGTAATGGGTGAAAATCATTTGGTGGTTCTTAATGCTGTGATTTTTTAGATAGTTAATATTTGTGTTCTTTCCGGAAAGTACCAATCACTTCGTAATCACGAATCTGACGCAAATAACCGTTGCGTAAAAGATCTTTGTCGTTAAACCCGTTAAAAACTCCTTAGTAAAAGGAGTTTCAATATTATCATATATGATAAAAATATGTTATGATATAGTATGTGTACATGCATATTACATGTAGTTCAAAATAATATTTAAATTTTGAGAAAAATATTTCGGACACTGAAACGAAATCAAGCTTTAGTCTATAAAGAACGGCGATAATAATGTATATCGGATCCATACTTATTGTCTAGAATTCATAGCAAGTCAAGGTGGTAACGTCGACCTGTGCTTACGAAAAAAATCCCGATCAACATCTCATGGCAAAGCGAAAATCTCTCATTTCTGATAGGACAAAATGTGAACATAAGTGTACATGTACTCAATTTTAGTCCGTTACAGGTCTACAATATGAGTTTATATATTATGACATCTTGAATGGTTGCCCGAATAAGGGAATGAGTTCCAACGTAATCGAAATAATCTATGGCTTGGTGTGATTTATCTAAATTGAAGCATTTTTCGTCGGTAACGCGCCTGCGTTATAATTCTCTTAGGCTTCGCTCTTTGGAGTCATTACGCCAGGCAAATCACATTCGGGGGTATGCTACAATAAGTAGAATTTTTTTCCTGTGCAGTCATGTCAATAACGAACGAGCTAATAAACAATATATTACGTAACGTTTCACTTATTTTGCCATAGTTCGTCGTTACACTGTTAAGTTTGGCCACCATGGGTTTAATCAGTACTACTAAATAGAAATATTTTAATGGAACGTCGCACGTACGTACACAATTTATTATAAATCTACTTCCAGTTACATTAAATATATGTATTTTTTCAAGATAAAATAGTTGGAGTATTCTGTTATGGAGACAGTTATTCAATGTAAAACTAGTAAAACACATGAAGTATCAGCAAATATAAACAGCGCATATATACTCAACTAAACTTCTAACGCACCACATGCGGTTTTCCTTTTTTATTTAATTACCAACCCTTCAGATATATGCCAGTTTATTTTATGTTTTCGATGCACGACAGCAATCGTGTCTTGCTGTTATGAAGACACTTCCATTACATGATTTTCAAAGTGAACGAATGATACAAATCATATGGAAAAGAATTCTAATTTAACGCTTAGACCCCCGTAGACTTAACATGGGATATTGCCTTCAATATAATTATGTAAGTTATGGGTATCGCTATTTGTTTTATTTGCTCCATAATAATTATCCTACATTTACATTTGTATATCAAAGGATGGCTGTTTCAACGTTCATCTTGGTCTACGCTGACATGGCGCCAAAATGCACTGCGTCTTAATGACGTCAGGAGACGTTTTGTTTTTTGTTGATTTACGAACTTTACTTTATTGTAATTTTGTGGAAAGTAATTCGGGTGTAAAAATGGGATGATTTTCAGTAATAAACGTTTCGAGTTGATAATAATGACGGCAAAAACATCAAAATGTTATATTTGCGTATTTCGCAAATAGAGAGCTTGCATATGGTGGTTTGCAATTAATCTGTGAAAAATAGAGAGAGAAAAATAAAAATTACGAACAACATGTTATACAACCATGATGCAAAATTTGACAACAATCGGAGAACACACGCTTTTTGACGTCTGACGTCGGATAAAGGTCTCATACTACTTTAAATTAAAAAAATTACCAGGACAAGAAAAAATTGAAAGAGACCACTCAAAACATTGCTAAATAACAAAGATGTTTTTTTTTCATATTTATACTACATAGACTATGTTAATCCAATATCTGAAAAATGATTACCTACCATACATCAGATTTCATAGAGAAGAGATTAGAACATACAATCGTCTCTGGGGACATCCATTGTACAGGTACAAAAAAACAGCAATCATCGTCCAATTCGGGACAGATTTCATCAGATGCATGCTGAGCCATATGTAATCCTAAAAATGAACAAGTTACAATTACGCTGTACTGTGACGTACCTGTACTTGTTCAGTATTGAACCTACGCAAATAGTCTTTTAAACGTTAAGCGTATGGATACCAGTTGAAGTTTAAATATTTTGACATATTTGATTTATCAAAAAAATTATAATAATAACAATGACAATTTACCGTTTAGCTAAAGTTCTGTAAAGAAAATAAAACAATTATATCAAATATTTTTTACTTAAATCTTTAAAGCATTAAATCCTATATATTGTGTCAAAGTATGTCAGCCAGGCATACATAAGGTGTACGACATTTAGCAGCCAACTTTGCATTAGGCATGCGTTGACTCCCTGACTGACATGTGCTAGCGCTCCCAGAGTTACTCCGATAAGAGTTTCTTATCCAGCATACGTTAGATTTTACCCTGTAGTCATTGGATGTCAAAAAAAATGATTACTATTATTTTAAACAAAGACACCTTTTGAAAACGAGTACGATTACAAGCGGAAGATGAGATCTGATTTCGCATGGTTCAACGACTGAACTTCCATAAACACTTCAAATTCACTCGTGTGGTTGTTGTTAGTCATTAACAATGGCTTTCCTCGGATATTCTGGACAGAGGAGCCTGATATGAATCCATACTGGTGCAAAATCAAGCCAAGGTTTGCAAAACAATATTTTTACGCCATTGTGACATCGCAACATTGCTAACGCATTCTTTCAAACACAACTCAGGTTGGTTCATAATTGCCCATTATGAAATCTGATTTTGAACAGCAGAACAAGATTAAAGTTATGTTGTGTGTTTACCTCCAATTTTCACAGTCATGTCCTCCACTACGAAGCAGTTTCTGGCAGCAAGGTGCCTGTGAACAAATTTCATGTCGGAAAGGTACGCCATTCCATCTGCAATTTCTCCACACATCTGTAACATCTGCATCCATGACAGTGAGTCCCGCCCATCATTCTCCTATAACATTTGATCAAAGAAATCAAACAATACTATAAATGAGTAGTAGCAGGCATTACTTCTAATGCTAGTGTCACAGGGTGAGAAAAAAGTGCAGCCTGACCGGGACTTGAACCCGGGACCCTTCGCACACAGGGCGAATGCTCTACCGACTGAGCTATCCGGCCGCTTACACATTTTCTCCCCTTTTTCATAATTAAGTCCGTAACCGTAACATTCTTCCCCACTATGTTGAAATTCGCCCTCGAATTTCAGTGAGTACGATTAAATTAAGCAATTACAGGTGTCGGAGACAGACCTTGTCATGCCGTAACGGTCCCCCATTGGGCACCAAATGTCACAGGGTGAGAAAAATGTGCAGCCTGACCGGGACTCGAACCCGGGACCCTTCGCTTACAGGGCGAGTGTTCTACCGACTGAGCTATCCGGCCGCCTACACATTTTCTCCCCTTTTTCATAATTAAGTCCGTAGCCGTGACACCAGCCCGCGTTGTATTCAGTTAAACCTTCTGACTGTCTGTAGAGTTTCCAAGGATTGTCAGAAGACTTTTTTGTATCTTCTATCGCAATGAATTGATACAAAACAGCATTTTAACATGTTAAGCCCACATTTGTTTCACATTAAGCGAATTCAAACGCAGTTAAAAAAGAACAAATTCTTAGGAATGTCAAATTTTTCATTATCCCCAACTTTTACTCATTGACATACTTATACTTGAGTAATACTCAAGTCCGGTTGACATGACACATTTGGGGTTATTTCAATAATTGATCAAACAATGTCAAAAATGTATAATGCCCAACCTTGAATTCAGGATTATGGTGACGTAAGAAACACTGTAAATCTCCATGTGCTATAAGTTCTGTTACAATGCCGAAAGGTTCCTGTAGTGTTAACAGGCCTATAAGTTTAACAACGTGGTGTGAGTTAAGCTTTCTGAAATAAAATTAAGATTTGTGATAAAAACTCCAATGTACTGTAATTGGGAATGTCCTAGAAAATATTTTGCATTTCTGGTGTCAAATTAACACAAATTCGGTTAAGAAAAAAAATGTTCATATTAGTTACACGATTGTCTTTAAAGATGTCCCTTTGTACTGATAGATCTAAGACCATAACAAAAAAAGATATTTGTAATTAATGTTTACCAAAAACGCTTCCTGATGGTGGTAATAGGTTCGACAAGTACACACTATTAATTGCAGTATGTACATGTACTCTCATTAAATGATAAGTAGCGGGTGTGATAGAAAATGAAATGTAATGTAGCTATATAGTACATTTGTATTTACTTAAAGATGTTTCTAAACCTGTGAGTTTGTGAACGATCAAACATTTAAATTAGTATAAATTTTCCAGGAAAGGAATGGAAAAAAAATGTTGCTAGCTATTCAACGTAAACATGATTGGAACATGAAAAGTAGGCAAACAAGACAAGGGAAGGATATTTCTTTTTAAAGCAAAATTTGTGCATGCTTGTATTAAAATATCGTGCTTGAATTTACGTATAAATTATTATTCTTGTCATTTTGCCAAAATATAAGTATCCATAAATATTACTTGAACAAATGCTATATGTAGTCAAATTGAAATATTTTAGTCGAAATCATTTTCCGGCTTCAGAAATATCGATACAAATGTAGTGCATAAAATTGTGTCTTAATATTTTAAGATGATTTTTATGACAATTTTAATTCGTAAATACTGATATACTCCTGTATACATGAGAGGAATCGAATGATATTTCTCGTGTGTGTTTTTTCTATACATACTGCAACTTCAGTCAAGAATTATGAGCAATATATCTTGCAGGTGCAAATAATTATACAAGCAAAATCAGACACATTATGCCTGAGTACATACCTTAGTTCCTTAGAAATAGAACCATTTTGTTTTCAAGTTAAATTTAAATTTTATTTCTTCGGTAAAACCTGCAGAAGACCATTATCTTTGGGAAAGAACATAAGGAATTTCAAAATATTACAGTTCTTAGACCGAAATATGAACACTGGATCCCTGAATACCACTTTACCACTAGACGTCCATATGCAAACTTATATCTCATTACACTGCTTAACATTAAACCCTCATCCAATAATTAAAACAATAAATAGTTACTTTATTATATCTGCGTCGTCCAGAAACGTCTTGCCACATTGGTATCTCTTGAAACAAAATTTTGCTGCAACACGGGTTTCTGATGAATCTCTATCGCATCTTAGTACCCCTTCATATGTTTTGCTAAATTTGTCATCTGCCAATTTTCTCGTCAGTAATAAATCATCACGATTAATTTCCCATGGAACATCCGAGCCATGTAGAATATCTGAAAACAATTGAGCGATTTTCATGAATATGTTTTTCTTGCAGTTGATTGTCCACGTGTAAGGAATCAACAAAGCTTGAGATGTTTGCAGTGAGCAACAACAAGTATATTTGCAAAATCATTTAAGAACGTGCGCTAGAAAGATCTGCTAAATGATTGAGGGAAAGAGTCACATATCTGTTGTTTTTTCAAATGTCAATAAAACAAAATTAACGTGAAATTATTTCAAACTCTGATTCTACGCTTGAAGTTAATGCTATATTAATATTTGTATTACACATAGGACCGGTAGGGCGAAGAGTATTTTGACGATTATTTGGACGTTCTTTGTGCAAGCGTGGTTTTGCAACTGAAACAATACTATATGCACAATTTCTAAACTATGGACGTGCTACTTAGATTAAGAAAAGCAAAAATAGTTCCTTAATCAATCTGTGTAAGAAGTGACCACAGAGTGAGCTTGGTCTGATTACCTTTGTTCGAAGATTACCGACAATTTCTCATATAAAGTATCTAAGTAATTGGTCTATTAAATTAAGAAATAAGATTACAAAAGTTGTAACCATATGGTCCCTCAGGACAGTGCCAAATTTTAACAAATCTTTACGAGCTCTAAAAGGCAATGACGCAAAATCACTGAGCTCTGCGCCTTGTATAGCTGAAATTGCTCAAGTAGTTAAGGAGGAAATGTTGTCAGAGGAGTACTTACGACAAAAACATGACAATCAAAATTGGCCAAAAGCGGCACTTTGTGAACAAATGAGCTGTACTTTATAATTAATTTATATCTCTCCGAAAAGGACAGTGACAGCTGGGCAAAAGGTACACATTATTTTAAAGCTATATCGTTAAAAATAAATACTTTATCTAAAAATGTATGTGAAACGAAAGACTATATTTAGTTAAGGACTTTAGAAGCTTTTCATGTGTACATGTTAAATAAGAATTGAGGCAACAAAATCTTTACAATAACTTTTGTTAACGTTTTGTTTACAAAGGTATATAGAAACAGACCTTGGTGAACTGTTTGTGAATTCACTGAAAACAGTCAAAAGTTAGAATGCTGATGCAAAACATGCTTTAGCCAATTATTAGATACAATATAAAAATACTTGCTAAAATATTTAAACCCATTACAGGCTTAATATTGGCCATCTCACATTAATTTCAAGATATTTTATATTCTACAATATATGATAATTTTACAACTTTTAATAATGTCCACACAATAATTCCCTAGCAATAAAGCCACAAGATAGAAAGATTTGGAGATCGCTGCACAAAGATGACTGTAAAATATTTCATTTTTTAACATACTGATGTAAGTATACATTTCATTTTAATACGTAATTCCTTTTCTTATCCATCTTAGCTGATTTTGAAGCACTGCTTGACGGAAAAATATATTTTCCTATCATACTACAGACAAGTGTCCAGCCACACAGCATTTGTGGTATAATATCTGTACATATATGTGCAATATCTTTCATACGTTAAAATAACGTACTTTAAACTTCTATATAAGTTTAGCTTTTAGAAAAGCTAAACAGCTGATAGTTTGGTGCTTGGCATGTTCTATGTTGAAATAACGGAAATTACTCGACTTAGGGAGAAATGTGAAAATTTCAACGATATTTAAGGTACATTTTTGTATTAAATAAAGAGTTTAATTTATTTTGGTTAGATGATAATTTATGTAAATAACAGAAAACAAAATGTTTCATTTCAATGACGTTTTTCGAATTTCTGTTTGAATGGCGTAATTAGAAAACCAGCCGCGATATCTAAAGCTGGCAAGTCAAACTGTCGTCTTATAAAGAACATTGCCTAACAGGGTATTTATTTTTTACATTTAAGTAAATTACCTCATAAACAAATCATCTTTAAACGCAATACACAAGAAAACGTCATCGATCAATATCGCAAGAAGTATTAAGACCTCGACACTAAGACTGTTTTTTTTTCTGAACGTGACACTAATGTTGTTTTGGTGCTATGTTTGTTCAATTAAACACCTCTTTAGTAATCAAGGTAGAAAGGCACACCAGGGGTCATCTCAGGACATCATTTCAAAATTAGCTTATTTGTTTCTGTGATATGTTATCATCTGTTATCTACAAAGACATTCAGAGGTACCAACTGCATTTGTAAGCCCTCAGGCTAATACCGAATTATCACAGGGAGGGAATATTTGAGTCGGTTCCATGATTTGATCAAGTTAATCACACAACTAATAATGATACACACCAAGTATCTACGCTCTCGGATTTGAAATGAGGAATTCTGGATGATGGTCACAAAAGCACACTTAAAAATAAAATAAAGTCATTGCTGAGTTTTTCGTGGCCATCAACTATTTATCAATATAACTTTGACTTGAATATAAATTTAATACTGACTCGTTTTATTCTTTTCTGTGGAAAGAGTTTCTGAAAGCAAAAGCATATAATATATTATTAAACCTCACTTTTGTCTGCAATGGTAAAATCCCATTACCGGAAAAAGAGATATTTTGACTATCAGAAACATTTTTAACCTTTTTGACACGTGGCCAAGCGAACATTGACTGTCAGGTCATGTGACCGAAGTGATATTTTGAATGTCATACATGTGAAGATTTTAACTATATTAAAGGTACATTTTTATATTTAGATAAATCGACCGTAGTTACGAGCTAAAACGCACAATATTGTATTTCAGGACTTTATCATATTTTAGAGCGAGTTTGGAAAAACGTGTCGAAAGACTTCACCGAATAATAAATTTCTACCATGTCTGACAAGATAGATGATGAGTCTTATACGTACTTTACTTAAAATCACGACAATAAACTTAAGTAAAATATTAGGACCGGCGTATATTCAAGAGTCTTATCTTAGGATCAATTTCATGAAAAGTTTAATTTATTTTGGTTAGATGATAATTTATGCAAATAACAGAAAAAAACGTGTTTCATTTCAATGACATTTTTCGAATTCCTGTTTAAATGGCGTTATTAGAAAACCCGCCACGATGTCTAAAGCTGGCAATTCAAACTGTCGTCTTATAAAGAACATTGACTAACGGTATTCTTACATTTTAGTAAACTACCTTATATACAAATCATCTTTAAACGCAGTACACAAGAAAACGTCATCGATCAATATCGCAAGAAGTAGTTAGACCTCGACACTATGACTGTTATTTTTTTTAACGTGACACTTATGTTATTTTGGTGCCATGTTTGTTCAATTAAACACCTCTTTAGCAATCAAGGTAGAAAGGCACACCAGAGGTCATCTCGGGACATTATTTCAAAATTAGCTTATTTGTTTCTGTGATATTTTATCATCTGTTTACTACAAAGACATTCAGAGGTACCAACTGCATTTGTAAGCTCTCAGGCTATTACTGAATTATCACAGGGAGGGAATATTTGAGTCGGTTCCATGATTTGATCAAGTTAATCACACAACTAAATAATGATACACACCAGGTATCTACGCTCTCGGCTTTGAAATGAGGGATTCTGGTTGATGGTCACAAAAGCACACTTAAAGGTAATAAAGTCATTGCTGAGTTTTTCGTGGCCATCAACTATTTATCAATATAACTTTAACTTGAATATAAATTTAATACTTACTCGTTTCATTCTTTTCTGTGGAAAGAGTTTCTGAAAGCAAAAGCATATAATATATTATTATACCTCACTTTTGTCTACAATGGTAAAATCCCATTACCGTGAAAAGAGATATTTTGACTATCAGAAACATTTTTAACCTTTTTGACACGTGGCCAAGCGAACTGACTGTCAGGTCATGTGACCGCAGTGATATTTTGAATGTCATACATGTGAAGATTTCAACTATATTAAAGGTACATTTTTGTATTTAGATAAAGTGATCGTAGTTACGAGCCAAAACGCACAATATTGTATTTCAGGACTTTATCATATTTTAGAGCGAGTTTGGAAAAAACGTGTCGAAAGACTTCATCGAATAATAAATTTCTACCATGTCTGACAATATAGATAATGTGTCTTATACGTTCTTTACTTAAAATTACGACAATAAACTTAAGTAAAATATTAGGACCGGCGTATATTCAAGAGTCTTATCTTAGGATCAATTTCATGAAAAGTTTAATTTATTTTGGTTAGATGATAATTTATGCAAATAACAGAAAAAAAAACATGTTTCATTTCAATGACTTTTTTCGAATTCCTGTTTAAATGGCGTTATTAGAAAACCAGCCGCGATGTCTAAAGCTGGCAATTCAAACTGTCGTCTTATAAAGAACATTGACTAACGGTATTTTTTTTACATTTTAGTAAACTACCTTATATACAAATCATCTTTAAACGCAGTACACAAGAAAACGGCATCGATCAATATCGCAAGAAGTAGTTAGACCTCGACACTATGACTGTTATTTTGTTTAACGTGACACTTATGTTATTTTGGTGCCATGTTTGTTCAATTAAACACCTCTTTAGCAATCAAGGTAGAAAGGCACACCAGAGGTCATCTCGGGACATTATTTCAAAATTAGCTTATTTGTTTCTGTGATATTTTATCATCTGTTTACTACAAAGACATTCAGAGGTACCAACTGCATTTGTAAGCCCTCAGGCTATTACTGAATTATCACAGGGAGGGAATATTTGAGTCGGTTCCATGATTTGATCAAGTTAATCACACAACTAAATAATGATACACACCAGGTATCTACGCTCTCGGCTTTGAAATGAGGGATTCTGGTTGATGGTCACAAAAGCACACTTAAAGGTAATAAAGTCATTGCTGAGTTTTTCGTGGCCATCAACTATTTATCAATATAACTTTAACTTGAATATAAATTTAATACTTACTCGTTTCATTCTTTTCTGTGGAAAGAGTTTCTGAAAGCAAAAGCATATAATATATTATTATACCTCACTTTTGTCTACAATGGTAAAATCCCATTACCGTGAAAAGAGATATTTTGACTATCAGAAACATTTTTAACCTTTTTGACACGTGGCCAAGCGAAAACTGACTGTCAGGTCATGTGACCGCAGTGATATTTTGAATGTCATACATGTGAAGATTTCAACTATATTAAAGGTACATTTTTGTATTTAGATAAAGTGATCGTAGTTACGAGCCAAAACGCACAATATTGTATTTCAGGACTTTATCATATTTTAGAGCGAGTTTGGAAAAAACGTGTCGAAAGACTTCACCGAATAATAAATTTCTACCATGTCTGACAATATAGATAATGTGTCTTATACGTTCTTTACTTAAAATCACGACAATAAACTTAAGTAAAATATTAGGACCGGCGTATATTCAAGAGTCTTATCTTAGGATCAATTTCATGAAGAGTTTAATTTATTTTGGTTAAATGATAATTTATGCAAATAACAGAAAAAAAACATGTTTCATTTCAATGACGTTTAACTGAGATTTTACCATCTGTTAACTTCAAACCAACTGCATTTGTAAGCCCTCTGGCTACTACTGAGTTATCACAGGGAAGGAATATTTGAGTCGGTTCAATGATTTGATCAAGTTATTTACACAACTAAATAATGATACACACTAAGTATCTACGCTCTGGGCCTTGAAATTAGAGACAAGAAGAGTTTTTGTTGTTGAGTTTTACATAATATGAAAGCCATTGACAAAACTTTACTAAAATATCAATGTCAATTCGGATGTATCATTTAAGACCAAACGTTTCCAAATGCCGTCTGGTTGATGGTCACAAAAGCACACTTAAAGGTAATAAAGTCATTGCTAGGTTTTTAAACCAGTCAACTATTTATCAATATAACTTTAATTTGAACGTGCATGTGTTATACCTTTGATTCTAAATTATATACTTACTTGATTTGTTTTTTTCTTTGGAAAGAGTTTCTGAAAGCAAAACCCTATAATATGATATTATTTGATAAATCTTCGTTTATGATATCAACTTGGTATGCCTTTCTACTGTATTCCATCTGTTCAAACACGAAAATATTAGATCAAGTAGATAAACACCATAGCAAGAATTATCATGTGAAATTACAGTGAAATGGCGTAGCCATTGATTCTTGAAGTTCGTGAATTCAAGAAATGCTTTTATTTGAAGAAATCTTATTTGAAACAACACTAATATTTAGTTAAAGAACTTAGAAGCTTTTCATGTATACATGTAAAATAATAAGTGCGTATGCTTGAGGCAAAATAAATCTTTATTGCCATCACAAACTCTTTTCATTACCTTTAGAATCAAGCTCCGGTTCAGTACCAACTATCCCAGAAGTACAAGTTGTCTGAAATTAGTAATTCAACCAATGATTGATTCGGACGCTTCGATAAAACACTTAAAATGCAATATGAGAAAAAGAAGTGTCAATTGTAACATAGGCCAACATAGATATTAAAATATGAGTTGGAAACATTATGATTGACTAACAATGCTAAATTCTCAAATTTCTAGCGCCCATAAAAGTTTTGTTTACAAAGGTATATAGAAACCTTCACAGACCTAATTGAACCTTTTTGTGAATTCGCTGAAAACAGTCAAAAGTTAGAAGTCTGATGTGTATATTTAAGAAGAGGCATTTTATTCTTGTCAAAATCTTAATAATAAAACATGCTTTAGCCAATTATTAGATACAATATAAAAATACTTGCTAAAATATTTATACAAATTGCAGACGTAATATTGGACATCTCACATCAAATTCAAGATATTTTATATTCTACAATATATGATAATTTTAAAACTTTTGATAATTTCCACACAATAATTCCCCAGCAATAAAGCCACAAGATAGAAAGATAGGCAGATCGCTGCACAAAGATGACTGTAAAATATTTCATATTCTTACATATTGATGTAAGTATACATTTCATTTTAATACTTAATTCCTTTTCTTATGCATCTTAGCTGATTTTGAAGCACTGCTTGACGGAAAAATATATTTGCTAATTATACTACAGACAAGTGTCCAGCCACACAGCATTTGTGGTATGATATATCCATACATATATGAAACTGAATATATGTGCAATATCTTTCATTCGTTAAAATAACGTGCTTTAAACTTCTATACAAGTTTAGCTGATAGTTTGGTGCTTGGCATGTTCTATGTTGAAATATGTGAAATTACTCGACTAGGGGGGAAATGTGAAAATTTCAACTATATTAAAGGTACATTTTTGTACTAGATAAAGTGATCGTAGTTACGAGCCAAAACGCACAATATTGTATTTCAATCAAGGTAGAAAGGCACACCAGGGGTCATCTCAGGACATCATTTCAAAATTAGCTTATTTGTTTCTGTGATATTTTATCAATTATTTACTACAAAGACATTCAAAGGTACCAACTGCATTTGTAAGCCCTCAGGCTATTACTGAATTATCACAGGGAGGGAATATTTGAGTCGGTTCCATGATTTGATCAAGTTAATCACAAAACTAAATAATGATACACACCAGGTATCTACGCTCTGGGCTTTGAAATTAGGGAGAAGAAAAATAATTTGTTGAGTTTTACATAATATGAAAGCCATTGACAAAACTTTACTAAAATATCAATGCCAATTCGGATGTATCATTTAAGACCAAACGTTTTCAAATGCCGTCTGGTTGACGGTCACAAAAGCACACTTAAAGGTAATAAAGCCATTGCTGAGTTTTTGTGACTTTCAATGATTTATCAATATAACTTCAACTTGAATATAAATTTAATACTTACTTGTTTTGTTTTTTTCTTTGGAAAGAGTTTCTGAAAGCAAAACCATATAATATAATATAATATCATCTGTTAAATCTTCGTTTATTATACATTATGTATCACCTTGGTATGCCTTTCTACAAGTATTCTTTCTGTTCAAACACAAAAAAGTTAGATCAAAAAGATTGATACAATAGCAGGAATTATCATGCGAAACTACAGTGAAATGGCGCGGCCATTGATTCTTGGAGTTCGTGAATTCAAGAAATGATTTTATTTGAGGAAATGTTGTTTGAAAAAGCTGTAAAAACAAGCTTTATGTCACGTAAAACCTCATTTGGTATGCAATCATGAATCCTTGCTACATTGAAATGTATGTAATGTTTATTACTTGCTTCATGAGTTTTTCTATATCTTTATTGTTTCGAAGAAAATAATTACAAATTGCGTAATGATTAAACATTGTAACAATGAAATAACGCAAGCTTTAAATCTGGAATTGCAACGGGCGTCTTCTCAGATAGATAAATAGATAAATTATATTTTGCCTTTTCAAAAACGAAAGTAGGTTTTCTCGTTTTCAAATATCTATGTAATCATCCAGAAGTCTCCAAAAGAGGGGCTGTAAATAGGTTGTACATAAATAAGCATGCCAACTCTGATTTAAAATTGAAAAACTTTACTTCCAATGATGTGCAAAGTATATCTCTGACTGTTTACATGTACAACATTCAATAAGACCACCCAGGTCAATCTAAGAAAATGCACCAATATTCACTCGTTGTTTAGGACAGCAGTTTTTCAAACAGGGATATACTTCACGGCTATTGTAAAGTTTTAGAAGCCAGTTTCAAACTGTATAACCCTGTTTCAATTCCAGATTTAAAAGAAAATTTGATTTGGTGTTAGTAATGGACCTTGAAAGGAATTTACCAGAACTGTTTTTAAATTTTGATTGTCCTCTAGGATTTCTTTAATTCTTCCAAAAGGATACATTGGCAAGTTTAGTATTAGTAAGTGATTAGTAAGTGAAATTGACCTTGCCATGATGTTTATTGCATTTGAACACAATAGATTAACGTTCTACATCAGTGCAAGACAATACTATTGCCAATTTTAAATACTTACTTTTAACTTTTTTAAGGCTGTTGCCATTTCTGATCATCCAACTGAAACACATGGTTATTCAAGTGAAGCTTTGCAAAACTGACATCATTCGGCACATTTGTTTCAAAATGCATCTATATGCAATTATTAAGGCCCAGCTACACAGTAAACCTTGTTTTATAAAGTTTGATATATACTTTGCACAGCCGGCATATTTTGTTACACACTCGACAGACATGCATGTGTTTTTGTAAACACTATACATCAGGTTTTGCTTCTTTCGGTTTACTGCACGCGTTGTATACGTCAGCAAATAGATTGAGCTGTAACATGAAAGTAAACTTTCCATTGGAACACCTACAGAGGTCACGCGCAGGGGTCATCTTGTCTGCTAACCTGTGCATGGACTTTTTTTTTGCTAACGAGAGGTCAATTTTAAGCGTTCTCATAAGATGTCAATATACACGGGTTTGAGTACGACATATCTGCTTTATGTCTATGAAAAGATATTTGCACGCGCTCAAAACAGTATCCCACAGGGGCCTGTACGCGAACGTTGGTAAAATGAACATTTTCAAACCTGGTAAAATTGTGTCCAATACCATTTTCAAGGTTGTCTTAAAGTGTCAGCATTTGCCTCGGACCTCTGAGTTTTCAACATTCAGGAGCTGTCGGCATATCCTTTAAATTCATAGAGACAAAACGTGTTCCATACGGTAACTGTCACATCTATTGAAGGCGAAACCTGTCTTAATAACGCGTATACGGTGTATTACGTTATGGCCGTTCAAAGGATATAAAGTAAAATTTGCTGTCTAAGCCGGCTGATTGTACAGAGATTTATAATTCATTTTTGGGATAAAATCAGTCCTATCCTGTAAACTTTACTGTATCAACCTCACACTGAGAATATATTCATTACCAAGATGATAGCGCAATAATTAGATTTCAAGTGCCAGTTCCAGTCCAGTGAGATATTATAATTATGGTGAAAATATAGACAAAATTGCTTGAAATTGAATAAAATAATGAAGCAAAAAGCTTTGCATGTTTTCATAGGAAAAATGATCATAGTTCGATATTTCAGTTATTTCGTAAATAAAATATAGATATCTACTACACTGTACATGATACAAATAGAATTTATCTTGATTCCTAGTTGCAACATTAGCTATTACAGAAAAAACACATGTTATAAAGATTTTAAAGTTCCACTATGGGAAATACTCTTTTGAAAATAATTAAATAGGTTACATATACCATGTGGTCATGATTTACACCTTAAAACAATGTACAGCTAAAGGGTTTATACCAAGTTTTACTGTAGGTACAGGGGCCTTTAGGCTCGTAAATTGCTGTTCTGAGACTTCTGCAATTAATCTTATTTATTTAGAATAAACAACGCAAAGTTTATCTTATTCATTTAGAATTAACTACGCAAAATTTGGTACCAAATTGCTCGTTGTTTCCAAAAATATCGAAACCTTATCACCGATACACAGTTTTATAGAGTGTTATTTGGCAAGTAAATGTGCTATATGTAGTTTAATGTACCCTCGTAATGCGCTTAATAGTACATACATACGTGTAAAAACTTGCAGTGTTGCACTTTATACGTCTTTATCTGTATACACGTTTCCAATATTGCCGTTGTTTGTGAAAAGGGTACAATTACGCAGCATCTCAATACACGTGTCTACTGAAAAAAAAGTACATGTAGGTTAAGATATATCTTCGAAATTTGTATCTTATATTTAATGATAATTTGACTCGTGGTTTCTATAAGGCCTAAATTGGCCCTATTCAAAACTGTTTTAGTTATCTCAAAGTAAATATTAAATAAAATTCAAGGTTCATATTAAATGATTTTGAGAAGATGTGCGAATTGTAAAATCAGACTTCAAGGGATGTATTATGTACACGTAATCCAAAATTTCCCAATGAGCTATTTAATTCCGTGAAGTTAGCTCAACAAACGGCATTCAAAATTTGAATGTCGTGCCAGCACAACATACACATTCGACATTCACTGTTTGAATGTCGTGCCAGCACAACAAACGACATTCGAAATTCAAAGTTTGAATGTCGTGCTAGCACGACATACGACATTCGACATTCAGAGTTTGAATGTCGTGCCAGCACGACATGCGACATTTGACAATTAAAGTTTGAATGTTGTTCCAGTACAACATACACATTCGACATTCACAATTTGAATGTCGTGCCAGCACAACAAACGACATTCGAAATTAAAAGTTTGAATGTCGTGCCAGCACGACATACGACATTTGACAATTAAAGTTTGAATGTCGTGCCAGCACAACAAACGACATACGACATCAAAATTTGAAATTGTCGTGCCAGCACGACAAACGACATTCGACATTCAGAGTTTGAATGTCGTGCCAGCACAACATGCGACATTCGAGATTCAAAGTTTGAATGTTGTGCCAGCACGACATACGACATTCGACATTCAAAATTTGAAATTGTCGTGCCAGCACAACATACGACATTCGACATTCAGAGTTTGAATGTCGTGCCAGCATAACATGCAACATTCGACATACAAAGTTTGAATGTTGTGCCAGCACGACATACGACATTCGACATTCAAAGTTTGAATGTCGTGCAAACACGACATACGACATTCGACATTCAAAATCCAAATGTAGTGCCAGCGCGACATACGACATTCGACATTCAAAATCTACAGACTTGCTCAAGTTTGAATGTCGTTCTATCGACATACGAAATTCGACATTCACAATTTGAATGTCGTGCCAGCGCGACATACGACATTTGATATTCATTATCTACAAAACTGCTCAAGTTTGAATGTAATGCTATCGCGACATACGACATTCGACATTCAGAATTTGAACTTCGTACCAGCGCAACAAACGACATTCGACATTCAAAATCTTCAAATCTGCTTAAGTTTGAATGTCGTGCCAGCACAACATGCGACATTCGATATTCAAAGTTTGAATGAAGTGCCAGCACGACATACTACATTCGACATTTAAAGTTTGGATATCGTGTAAACGCGACATACGACATTTGACATTTAACATTTGAATTTAGTGCCAGCGCGACATACGTCATTCGACATTCAAAATCTACTTAACTGCTCGAGTTTTAATGTCATGCTAGCGACATACGACATTCGACATTCACAGTTTGAATGTCGTGCCAGCGCGACATACGACATTTGACATTCAAAATGTACCACGCTGCTCAAGTTTGAATGTCGTGCTTTCGCGACATACAACATTCGACATTCAAAATTTGAATGTCGTACCAGCGCGACATACGACATTCGACATTCAAAATCTTAAAATCTGCCTAAGTTTGAATGTCGTGCCAGCACGACATACGACTTCAGACATTCAAAGTTTGAATGTCTTGTCAGCGCGACATACGACATTCGACATGCCAGCACAACATGCAACATTCGACATTTAAAGTTTGAATGTCGTGCCAGAGCGACATACGACATTTGACATTCAACATCTGAATGCCGTGCAAACGCGACATACGACATTCGACATTCAAAATCTACAAAACAGCTTAAGTTTGAAAGTGGAATGCCGTATGCCAGCACGACATATGACATTCGACATTCAAAGTTTGAATGTCTTGTCAGCGTGACATACGATATTACACATTCAAAGTTTGAATGTCGTGCCAGCGCGGCATACGACATTGACATCTGTCGTATGTCGCGCTGGTACGACATTCAAACTTGAGCAGTTTTGTAGATTTTCAAATGTCGAATGTCGTATGTCGCGCTGGCACGACACTCAAATCCTGAATGTCGCATGTCGTATGTTGTGCTAGCACAACATTTAAACTTTGAATGTTTAATGTCGTATATTGTGCTGGAACGACATTCAAACTTTGAATGTCGAATGTCGTATGTTGTTTGTTGAGCTAACTTCACGGAAATAATTTTAAAGCGCTTTCAAATCCGAATAAAGACAAGTAGGCAAACTATTTAACTTCCGGTGTTATATACTTTCTGGTGCGTATGATTTTTAAACATTATAATTACTTTAAACCAGGAAATAATTCACAAGATAAGCTCCTAAATGGAATATGTGAACTTCACAGTAAAGGAGGAAATAACGATCTTATTATTATTATTATTTTAAAATATGAAATTATACCTTTTTAAATCTTTCGATAATACAAATGTATATAGATGCAAACAGAGCTAGTAACTCACCACTCTGTTCCTTTACTTAAGATGTTTATGTTCAAAACACGGTTACGAATTAATCCAAAATAGTTTTAACTGTAACTGTTTGTTTCGAATATACATGTTGCTAAATATTTTACCACAAGCTGAATAGTTCATGACGTACTGCCCGCGATCAATCAAACACAAAGTTATTGGCTAAATCAGTTTGTAACTGAAATATGTACAGTATCTTTGTGGCATATTCTATTTGTATTGTACGAATTTAAGATTGTAATGCTTTTAAAATATAACCGGGATGAGACTCGCGGTTTAAGGTTAATTTTAATTTGTATAGAATACTGCTCTAAATGTTTAATACTATAGCCTATGGTGAATATATTACACTATGCAGTAAACTTAAACTTTTAACATTAATTTTAAAGGCTAAACAGAATTGTACATACATGTAAACGTCAGTACTAAGTGAAATCGTCATTAAACCCCAAATGCCCAATATTTCCATGTTGACTGTGGTAAAGTCATTTAATGCAGACATAATTGAAAGATGTCACGATACTGGTAAACAAGTACGTTAACCAAGTTAAACTTTCAATGCCCGTCACACATTTTCATTAATAATAAGGTCAGAGACAAGGACGTTGTTATCTCATTTATACTGCATGGTACTTCTTAACGTATGTGGTATGGCATTGTCATCCTGAAAAGCCATGGTTTGTTAAGGAAATATTTTGCAACGCCTAGCAATAAAACTTGTCTTTAGTACATTGTATATCATTCAATATATGGTTCAGTGTAAATATTTCTTGTCATGAGTTCCAACACCATCGCTTGAAACACATCTCAAAAACATGTTTCTTAATATGTGGTTTTGATCTTTATTCTCGCCTAGAAACCTTGGAGCCCTTCATATCAATACCTTGCGCAATCTGAGTCTCATCTAAAATGATTACGCTTATTCAAACATTTTTCATCAATTGTCCACAGTTTTATGAGTAATAGAAAGACACCAAACCTTTCAAAAACAGTTATTTGCCAGCTATAAGATGCTCATTTTGGTAACGTCTTTCACACTAAAAGACTTTATTTCAGATGAAACGTGTATTGTTGTAATTTAAGCTGCAATAATTAGTTTCCAAAACAATCTATGGTCGTGAATTTATTCAAAATCTTGTTAACAGAAATGCATGTATCTAACAATTAGTATCATTATTGTTGTTGTTGTTGCAGTTGTTGCTGTTGCTGCTGCTGTTGTTTCTTTTCACCAAAATCTGAGACAAGGCGCGTCACGACAATACCGCGTAAACTAAAAACTAAACTTAGCATTGCAATAATGTACTTAAGGTATACTTGAGACAATATTAACACCACATTCAATGAATATGCAGTGTAGCACCGTGTTACCCCGTTGCACCGTGAACGTGACAAATGTACACGAGTACACTGATACCAGATGGCAATGCACTGCAACGACGGAGCCAGTGGTGTCACATGATAGCAACTAGCCATTGCCGTGTATCCAGAAACAACTGGCAACCACCATGCGAACCACTGCGTAAAGGTAAGTTCAGAGTTGCATGCAAAAGGGTTGAGAACGCAGTATACACAACAATACAGCAATACCAACTAGATTTCGCCAAACACTAGGGCAGAACCTATTCAACCCCAGCCACCTGGCCACGAACTTGATTTGAAAGCAACACGCCAAAGTATGGTGCATGTAACATAACTGATTTGAAAGAAACACGCCAAAAAACCGTGCATTTAACCGGACTTTAACAAATCAACTTACACTTTGCATTTATAGAATTTTTTCCCATAATTCGTTTGATTTTCAGTGAGGAAGGAGGAGACGAATAAAGCAGTCTTTACTGAATGGCGTAAACCTCTCCAACGCAGGCCACGCACGCCCAACCACACAATGAATGTGTCTTCAAGACCCAGGTTTGCTTTCCCACTGGACTTTGTGTGTTTTCCTGCCTATAATGGGATTGTATCACATGTTCATATAAACAAAGCCCTATTAACGTATGTACAGGTTAACACATTACCAAGTTTCATTTTAGCATCTGAAGAATATCCTTCGGAGGCAAGATCGGTGGCTCTACCTATCCTAAAGGTGTGAGTTTTATAGCTCGAACCTGGCAAGCCAGACCTACGAATTGCTATCGACAATACCGCCGCAAACTGAGCCCTAGTAACTGCCGTATCATCACGGTGACAGACCATAGGAAACTGAACTTCAGGTCTTACTACAATTCAATAATTGCAGATACATGACTAGAGCTATTCCTTATTAGTTTTAAAAGTGCACAGACGCGAAGAACTACATAACTTTAATCCTTGGCGATATTTAAATCGCTCAAGCGTAATGTGTTTCCAAGTGCATGTTTATTTGTGGTCACTAACACACACCCGGAAGACACCATAATATGCCAACGTAAAAAGTGATTTAAATAATTTAACTTCATTACTATTATAACATACCCGTGATAAGAAATACAAACTGTTAATACATTATGTAATATGGATTTTGTAAGCGGAGTCGATTATCACGTGAAATTCGGCTTCTATGACAACCTTCAAGCAGCTTTTTACTTACAAATATCTTATTAAAATCGTTAAATCCTTGCAGTTTGTGATATAAATTGATTCCCGCTAGATATGTTGAGATTGATTTCAGATACATTCCTTTCTCAAAGCAGTAGGACATAAAATAAAATAATATGTTGTACAGGAACAGGGACTAATTTTGAAAACCCGTACAAGCACCGTAAATTCTCAAGCGCGTTTACAGCAGTGTTGTAAGTTGCATTACAGTTATAGGCTAATCCTGCTTCGAGAAGCTGCCCAGTTCTACACCGAAGATGTTCCACAGAAAGCTGGGAACCGGATATGGGACTAGATCCGCGCCTGGTGTCAACTGTCTGAATCTGCGTAGCTGAAAACGAGACAAGGTATCACAAATTTCGTTTTGATGGCCAGATATAAGAGCAGCGTTTAACAAAATAATTATTCAGCTTTAAACGACGTAGGGTTAATATTCTAACAAGGCACATAACTGCGTCTGACTTTGATGTAAGTTTGTAAAGGATATGTACAACGGCTAAAGTATCGCAGTTAAACTTGATCGTCTTATTTGTCAGTTACTCACCAAAAAATATGCCACTAGTGTGGGGAATAATTCAAGAACTGTTATATCTGAGGTTCTACCGATTGCAAGCCAGGAATCTGGCCATTTGGCTTGACACCAGTGACCTTGAAAGAATAAGCCAAATCCCAGGTAATCACCCCCTGCACTTTCTGAAAATAAAAGGTCTACCAAATACTAAGTATTGCTCAACAGCAAAAATTCAAACTGCAAACTAAAGACTGGATTTTTTCAACGTTGATTTTGAATGCTCCAAATATTCTTTGATTTCTCAATAGCCTCTGATATTTTTTGTTTTGGGACTCGAACTACCATTTTATCAGAGTCCAGTTCGAAGCCTTAGAAGACTAAAATTTCTGTCTGGCCTTCAGTTTATTCCTCCGCCAGTGGCACGCCTAGTTCGGACATAACATCCCTGAAAGTTTAAAGCGCTTGTGTGCATAATGCAACGGTTTTGTATCCGCCCAAAATTTCTAGATTATGAATTAGTTTCCCATACTAATTTTAACTTCACAGAAAATTCTCAAAATCTTGAAAATCGTTCAAATGAAATGCAGGTTATGGATGCGCCAAATGGTAGAGCTTTGTCAAAATAGAAATAATCTTCGTAAGAAAAACCTAAAAGTTCAAAATCGGAATGCGCTTTTTATGTCGGCTTTGGATAATTTGCAATTTCGTCCTCATTGTTGAACTAATTTCATTACCTCTTCAACAAAGCTCATGTACGGGACAGAACAGACGACAGGATCGATGTAATCGTTAACTGAATCACCGGCAGGATAAGACAAATGGTGGATCATTCTATATTCTCCCGGTGTTTTCTTTGGGACTAGACCTATCGGCGAGACTTTAAGATTTGGACACGGTCTTTCTTTGAATGGACAAGTTACCCGGCCTGCTTGAATTTCTATTTTAAGCAGTTTTTTTTTTTTAAAAAAAACCCTACTTATTAGAATGGCGATGTCGTATGTCGAGCGTGCGGGCGGGCGGGCGAGCGGGTGGGCGGGAGGTCGTCAAACATTGGTTTCCGTTCAATAACTTGAGTTAGAAGTGACCAATTGCAATGAAACTTAGTGTGTAGGTAGCTTGCATAGAGACACAGCTTAGAATTGCATTTGGGGTCACTAGGAGCAAGGTCAAGGTCACTGTTACTAAAAATAGAAAAACGGTTTTCGCTCAATGATTCAAGTTTGGAGTGACCAATTGCAAAGAAGCTTGGTGTATAGACAGCATGCATGGAGAAGCAGCTTTGGTTTGCATTTGGGATCACTAGGTTTAAGGTCAAGGTCACTGTTACTTAAAATAGAAAAACGGTTTCCGCTCAATAATTCAAGATAGGAGTGTCCAATTACAATGAAACTTGGTCTGTAGGTAGCTTGCGTGGAGACAAAGCTTGGAATTGCATTTGGAGTCACTAAGGTCAAGGTCGAGGACACTGTTACTAAAAAAGAAAAATGGTTTCCCCTCAATAACTTGAGTTAGGAGTGACCAATTGTTATGAAACTTGGTGTGTAGGGAGCTTGCGTAGAGAGGAAGCTTTAGGTCACTGGGTCAAGGTCACTTGGGTCAAGGTCAAGGTCACTGTTACTAAAAAAAGATTCTTTTTTTTTAGGTTTTAGATTGTTTTAAGCAAATTTTTGGGGGGTCAAGGTCACTAGGGTCAAGGTCAAGGTTACAGTTACTATAAAATTTAAGATTTTTTTTTTCAATTTTTGAATTGTTTAACCAAAATAAAAGAATATATCTTTGCAGGGGGCAGTTAAGGTGACTGTTTTTAAATTCTACAATTTCTATAGGCGCCGTTTAAACCTGCTTTGGCGGCATTGTCGCGTCTTCTTGTTGATTTGTGTTCTTATGATATCAGGATTCAAATAAGTTGAACGCAAATGATTTAAACATAAAGAGCAACGCGATTTTTGCCCCTGTGAACCCTTCGGTTTCCATTCGGCCGGTCATTCTGTTGCTCGTCGTTTTCTTGTGATCGGCGATTGAAAGCAGCGTTCCTTGGGGTAAACATAGTGATGATCCTACGGCTTTGAATTCTGAGGGCATCTCGAATTTGGAGCAGTTATTTTAGCGTGAGAACAGGAAGTGTAGATTTTTTTGATTTCTTATAATTTTATGTGTCTCTATGACCATGTAACCTGCCCAGGCTTTGAGAGCAATGAAATACTTACACACCAATGTATTTCTCTTGGAATATCATTGAACTAACAAGCAATTACGGCGAGTAAAGAAACGCAAAACCGTTTAAAATATGAATTTCAGTCGGAAACGGCCTAATAATATTTTCGTTTTACGAATTTTATAGTATTTTGGCATGCTTTCCTAAAATATGAACCCGCCTTCTATTCAACCTTTTATTCTCGATCATCTGCATTCTTGGCAGCAAAGGGAGTTAATTGAGAAAAAGTAAATGTAAGGACTGGATGTCAGTCTAATATAAAATGTTTGGTGTGCGCTTCCCATGTTAGCGGTCAGGGTTCGATCCCAGCTGGAGACTCTACTCTCATTGCCGACGAGGATAATTCGGTAAACGGGTAGAAGCCATCGGGGAGCGGTAACGAGCTAGAAATTGCAGGGATTGTGCAGTTGATGCTCGGTTCCAAATTGATAAAGAGGGGAGGAGTGTAGTGGTTATTGATCACTTCCAACAGCCTTTACCTTGAAGCGATGTGCTTTTTGTGTCCGCTTTCCATGCTGGTGGTCAGGGTCCGATCCTAGCTGGGGACTTGAGACTTTTCTCCTCTGAAAATACTCTACATCTGTTCATCACAAAATGTCTGAAGTTCAGAAAAACATCACCAGAACTGGTATTATCTTGTTCTTTGTTCTGTGGTACAAATAAATAAGCTGCCTCATTGTCGCAGTTTTTATAATTATATACATGCTATAATAATCTAATTAGTCGACCAATAGCTATTCATAGCTTATGTTTATTGCACATGTATTGACGTATCGACAATAAATACAATTTGTATTGTAATTAATTTGGCTCATCGGTTTGACACGGTTTTTATCTGATATTTTATACCTCAGCGCCCATTCAAAACTATCTCGCTGGCTTCAACGTCGAATTGATGAGACTAGCAATAAACCTACCAATGAACTAATTGGTACATAGTTTAGAAACTGCTTGCGCGTAAATAGCTAACATCACTACAGGCTGACTGTTTAAATATGTGTTAAAATTCACCAAAAAATGAATAAATGCAACATAGACAAGATGTAAATTCCTACTGGCAAGAAAGCAGTCCTCGGACAGCAATAATAGCTGAACATGCTCAAAGAAGTTGAAATTATTTCCTTTACAAGTCTGAGGTTTATCATACCAAATGCATGTTATTAATATCGATATACTAAACGGACGACCTACTACATTGTAAGATCCCTTTGTCCTTGACTTGGTGGTTCTTCTGCATCTAATGCACTAGTCAGCTTAAACTCAATATTTCCACGAGCAAGATTGTAGATTATTTACATGTATCTTATACGCCAATGCACTAACTTTACCCATAGACGCAAACACATTCCTGCTACTGCTAATATATATAATTTACATATGCGATAATAAATTATTATGCATCTGGTTTCTGGTGGCCTGATTGACTGTACTTTTTTTCCTCTTGCAAAAATACGAAAGATGCCGAAATATTAATTCACTATCAAAGAAACTCATCGGTAATAGTTATCATTAGCGCTCATGTTTTTTGCACAATTTATAGGCTAGCTTGGTCTGGCACTAATGAAAGAAAGACGTTCAGTATGTCTGCAGATGATTCATTGTTGGACACCAATGATTGTTGACTCCCCTACATTCCATGGTGGTGTATGCAGCATAGCGGAGTCGCCAACCGTCAGTGCCCTACGATATAGTCGATCCTTTTCTTGCGAACATTTTTCTAAATACTCTCTGAAAATGCAAAGTCAGTTGAAAACATTTTTAAACAAACGACCGCGAAGCGTAAAAATTAGAAACAGATCCGTGCCAAAGTCACGCTTTATATGCTTTCACCTGTTTAAAATATTTGTGCTCTCTGCAATTTTGGAAT
The DNA here is from genome assembly GCA_022818135.1 of Saxidomus purpurata. Lineage (NCBI taxonomy): Eukaryota > Metazoa > Mollusca > Bivalvia > Venerida > Veneridae > Saxidomus > Saxidomus purpurata. Next base: position 32,123,133 of record JAFMSR010000007.1, read on the forward strand.
ATTGGAATATTTATGTTTTAAAGGGACATACCCTATAACTGATATCAAACTAAATATCCCAAAAACATAAATAACAAGAGCCATGTTACACATGGTTAATCCCCCCCCCCGCTGGGAAGAAGTTACCAGAAGGTTGTACTTTCGTACATTTTACTTGGTGAAAGGAAATCCTTAAAAAGCCCTATAGTTATGGTCATGCTGAGTACAGTTTTCAAGTAAGTGGAAAAAGAATAAGGCAATGAAGAGAACGTTTGCAAAATTATATTAATGTTCATTATCAGTATAGGTATGATATTTTTCTATTTGACTAAAAGTAGGCAAGGTAGAGTTATTGTTCTTGCACACTGCACTTCCTACCAATGTGCTATGTCAGTGTTTTAAGTTTGAAGAAAATCTCTCAAGTACTTTTGGAGTTATGCTCCGGAAATTGTTTTTCAAGTAAATCTGATAAAGGGGAATAACTCTAAAAGTAGGCAAGGTAGAGTTATTGTTCTTGCACACTGCACTTCCTACCAATGTGCTATGTCAGTGTATTAAGTTTGAAGTAAATCCCTCAAGTACTTTTGGAGTTATGCTCTGGACAAAACTTTTAAAGTAAATCTGATAAAGGGGAATAACTCTAAAAGTAGGCAAGGTAGAGTTATTGTTCTTGCACACTGCACTTCCTACCAATGTGCTATATCAGTGTATTAGGTTTGAAGTAAATCCCTCAAGTACTTTTGAAGTTATGCTCTGGACAAAACTTTTAAAGTAAATCTGATAAAGGGGAATAACTCTAAAAGTAGGCAAGGTAGAGTTATTGTTCTTGCACACTGCACTTCCTACCAATGTGCTATGTCAGTGTATTAAGTTTGAAGAAAATCCCTCAAGTACTTTTGGAGTTATGCTTCGGACAAGTAAATCTGATAAAGGGGAATAACTCTTAAAGAAGGCAAGGTAGAGTTATTGTTCTTCCTACTAATATGCTACATCAGTGTATTAAGTTTGAAGAAAATCCCTCGAGTACTTTTGGAGTTATGCTCTGGACAAAACTTTTCAAGTAAATCTGATAAAGGGGAATGACTCTAAAAGTAGGCAAAGTAGAGTTATTGTTCTTGTACACTGCACTTCCTACTAATGTGCTATGTCAGTGTATTAAGTTTGAAGAAAATCCCTCGAGTACTTTTGGAGTTATGCTTCGGACAAAGTTTTTCAAGTAAATCTGATAAAGGGGAATAACTCTAAAAGTAGGCAAGGTAGAGTTATTGTTCTTACACACTGCACTTCCTCCCAATGTGCTCTGTCAGTGTATGAAGTTTGAAGAAAATCGCTCAAGTACTTTTGGAGATATGCTCCGGACAAAATTGGGACGGAAGCACGGACGGACGGAGACCATTACTGATATCCCATTCGCCTTTGGCGGGGGATAAATAAAACCTTTGGAAGTATTACAACTTAACCTAAAAGTTTCAGCTATGCATTCCAGCCATTATCGATAAAATCAGCTGTATAAAATATGCTGCAATACCGTAAACCATTCAATAATCTATGTAGAGTTGTTGTTGTACAATTCATGGGTGGATGCGATTACAGAAAGCCTCTACATTTATTAATTGTGGTAAAATGTGACATTTTTTGCCATATGTTCTTCTTTGAAATTTTTTTAAGTATCATTTTACGTTAATTGAAAACACAGTCTATGTTTGGGGCAAATAATATTCTAGATATAGGAAGTGCCCCTTTAAGTGAATAATGGCAAAGATAATAATGTAAACATCATAAATTCAACAAAAATAATTTTCACAATTATAATAATTGAGAACAAAGAATACATTCACATACCACTTTTTGTCTTTTACTATTCTAATGGACAGTTTGTCATTGTCACATTTTACTGTTAGGCCACACCAATCGAATAGTTCTTCGGATTGTTTTTTAAATAATTTTTATTTACTTTTCGAAATTTTTCATGCGGCGGGCACTTTTTTAATTATTTCTTTTGACCTTTTTCACTTCTCAAAATTAAAAAGGTCCTATGTCAGAAAAAAATCTTTGTATGTAATTATAACAAGACCTGTTATATGTATTAGTGCTTGTCATTAAAAGAAAACGTTGGCAGTAAAAAACCAAGGATCTGTATAAACAAGGGTCACAAGCAGCAAGATGTTAAGTCAAGAGTTATCAAACATTATTGTTTGGTAACCCTGAATACTACAGCAACGTTTCAATGAATGCAAGTGGTTGCACACAAGACTTCAACTAGGAATTTGTTAGCACAAATCAAGAAACAGTTTCACAGAGTTATCTACTCTTGCTTACATTTAGGTGTCATAAGTATTCCAACTTTCAAAGTAATACCTCAGACGCTGAAGTCAACAAGTGGACAAGAATGAAAACTTTAACTGAGTTTCTAAAACGAAAATGAAATCCTTGAAAAAGTTACCTTCTCCTGCCTATGTTTGGGGATCATAATTGTAACAAGTATTCCAACTTTCTAAGTAATAGCTCAAACAGTTGAGTTAGAAGTAGTCTGGTACCAAAATCTTAAACGAGAGTCTAAGTCGATAAAGGGCCTTAATTAAAAACAACATCTTTGACAGAGTTACCTTCTCTTGCCGACATTTTGGGGTAATGATTTAAAACAAGTATTCCAAGTTTCACAGCAAAAGTTCAAAGGGTTAAGACAACAAGTGGATTTTACTCATATTCAATGTATTTTCCTAGTCAAAAAAGGGGCATAGTTATGACAAATGCTCGTGGCTTTTCATTCAAATATGTAATTATAATAAGAAAGGAAAGTCATTGACTAGTTGTGATGAATCGATACGTAATTATTACAAAATGTAAATGTTTGGAGACAATTGTCTGTGTGATAATCAATTTATTTAATAACTTACTTGCATAAAGAAATATCCGAATAAATTTATACCACCTCGCTCCGTATTTCAATTCAATAGATTTACAAAACTGAATAAAGTCAACTGGCTGCATTGATTTGTTTTGCTACAAACAGATCTAAACTTGTATTTATGCCAAATTAAAATTTACGGTGTTTGGTTTGATAAACAAATAAATGTCAAATCTGAATGAACTTAAATTGCTGGTTCTTTGGTTTCTTTTTTATAAGTATCTTAATTCATATCGACAATTGAAGTCTACAATATCGTTTGAACAAAAACATCAAGATGACATGACATTGATAATATTATAATTATCGCAATGAACAGCGATATCTTGAATAAAGGAACAAACGTTAATCTATTGTCACGAACATTATATCCAGCTATGTTAATTATATACAATCAATCAATGATAAACTAGTACACTGAGAGTACTTAATAAAATCAAACAAGAAATTAAAACAAAATTTATAGATCCTTTATAACGTACAAACAAATGTACTTTTAAAGGAAAATGTTAATCATTTATGTGGCGTGTCGCAAAATATTATACGTCACGATGCAAATATCTTTTTTCATGCCTTAAATATTAACAATTGCCCGAGCCGAACGTTGGTGCGACGTATGACAAAGACGTGTTTAAATACTATTTACACCTCTAACGTACTGGCAGCAAAATGACTTTACCTTCGCAGGCATTGCAGACCATGATCAGTTTGTACATGTGTGGATGATCTGCAATGAGGCTGTGATAAAAGCAGTCGTGTTACTGTTACAATTTACTCTTAGACTTATACTTATTTTTGAAAGACCCCGCTTATTCCTATGTAACAAACAAATCTCAATATTATTTTGTGCTATACCAAATAAAAAAAACATAGAAAACACAACACTAGTATTTTTAGGCACGGGCGATGTTGAGGTCTACGTAAATTGCAAATATTTGAGTGTAACATTAGAAGTGCTCTTAAATGAAAAAAAAAATATTTGGAAACGTATAATTATTTCATTGCATACCATACCAAAGTTATATATATTTTTATAGTAATTTTACATCACTATCGTATTTTATACTTTTATGCGCCGAGACGCCAGTTAAAACATTCGTGATGGATCAATACACGTACACAATACACACAGAAGGTTCTATTGCCTGCACGGCTAAACTGCATGATTAAATAAGATTGTATGGAAAGAGGGTTACTATATATTACAAATGTACCTATAAATAACGTTTCTAAATGTTAGATACTAAATTCAATGAATGCCACGTACGAATTAAATTTTTCAAATTACTTCCCTTTCATGATAATTGATTATGCAAATAGAGCGTATTTCAATAACCAATATAACTTACTACAGAAAACAAATTCTTACGGTTTATTTAGTTTATTTTTCTTAACATTATGTTTTACCTTTAAGTTAAACGTGGAAAAAAAACAGTAGAGTTGATACTCACAAATGGAATTTCCTTTCATTATCCGTGTTTAAGTAGATATTATCAGACAAACATGTTTACATATGGTAACATTATTTTAACATCTCATAATACATGTTGTAAAATTACAAAATATTTCTCTAGACAGGCTCTTAATACTTTGGAATTATTTTCAAAGCACTGCTTGGATATTTTATATATATCTAACAAATTAAAGGACCATTTAGGGTAACGTATGCAGGGTCAGTAACATTATGCAATGTAACGTTCAACAAAAATGCAAACACAATGGTGTACATGTAGCTCACGAAATTCTTTTCACTAAAACAGCTCATTTCAAAATGTAAAGAATATGAGAAAAATAATTGTGTTTAATACGTCCAATGTAAATCTGAATTCAACTGTTAATATCACACTAAAGACAACTATTTTATCTTAAGTTTGTTAGCGCATGGCGTATTATAGACCCTCAGTATGTCAAAAAACGAAGCATTTTCGGGGTAAGCTACCGAGGTTACGAAAATTAAATATTCGAGCAAGAGCAGCGGCATAGCTTTGTCAGTTAACGCAACACAATAGAAACAACCGCTTTAATTTCACTAAATGTTTAAAATACTTGTTCACATTTCTTGTATAATCCTATGACGACCTGATAAACTGCTGTCACTTCAATGTAGGTATTTTCTCTTATATGATAGCTCTGGTCCACCTTCTTCTTTCTTCGCATGTGTTTAATTATGTGCTTGCTTGTTTCTGATCTTGAGACCTTGTGGCTTCAACTATATTAACTGATGTAGCTGGTAATGTTTTGATGTAGAGGACATCCCGTTTGACTGAGCAAATGGCTGTGACTGTTCTTTACTGTTATCTCTTATCTTTACGTGTGTGCACTTACTAAATACAGTGTCATCAATGTTTTTATGCAAAAGCTTATACAAAACGTCACCGTTATATCCTATATCCTACTAATATTGCAAACCACCTCTGTCAATTAGTATTTAGTTTAGATGGTGACAAAATGTTAGTTAGTGGATTATTATCTGTATATACTGTAAACTTTCTTATCTCAAGTAGTCATGATTGAATGTATTATGGCTATATTCAGAGTCGTCACTCGAACTCCACCTCGACTCATACTCGGGAAAGGCTTCCTTGAGGGATGCTCAAGGACGCCTCAAGTAAGGTGAACTCGAGTGACTAATTGGTATTCATAGTCAAAAGTCATCCTTGACTTTCTCGAGGAAGGTTTGAGGCGTTAATCACCCGTAACAAATCTGTTAATAATTGATTCATACATAAATATGGAATACACATTGTAAAAGAAAACATGACAGTTTAAAGAATTGTGTAATCAGATACGATTCCGTTTCCCGCATCTTCAAGAAGTAAACCTAAAAGTCAGAGATTTTGATCAGCGATTATGGTGGTTGGATTTTGACTGAAAGGGTGGGGAGGTTACTTAAAATATATGCATTGTACTAATTTATACTTAACAAAAAAATAAAGAATCGTTTTTTTAAAGTTGATTTTCGTTTACGTAACAATATGATCTGATTTGAAAATAACAATGTTCTTGGTTGTTACCTCATCGGTCATCACACTATACATGTACATTTATATAAAAGTATGAGAAAGCATAAATTGAATGTGTCGTTCCACTGACGCCATTTTCAAGATCACTGTTTTACTTGTGTACTCTTGCAGAGGCTAGGCATTGGTGCTTTATAAAAAATATCAATGCACATTGATTGTTTTAAAACAAATTGTTAAAAAATAAGTTGGCTTATCTTATAAGATCAGTACCTGGCCCTACCAGAAACGCATTTTTTTCATTGCAACTGCCTCACAGTATATTATTTACTTATTCAAGGTTTTGTCTGTCAAGACATTCAAATTATATGTAATTGACCCTTTTATTTTTTGTTGAGTATATTTTAGCTCGATTTCGCAACAAGTTCTCTTAGCTTATAATAATCGCTCTCGAGACACCATACTTGGCCGAACCAATCACTTGTCAGAGAGAGATAGAGATTTTCATATCTGGTACACAGTTGCAGCTGCATAAACTGAGACACCTGTGGCATAAAACGTTTTGGTCTAGGACATTTGTCAAGTGGCCTAACTGGGAACTGAACGCGGAACATTTAAGTTGCGAATCGAATTTCGTAATTACTGCACCAATGAGGCCGACACAGTTAGAGAGAGACAGTAAAGAGCGAAGGTATGTGTCTCTGGGGGCGGGGGTGAGTTTGGTGCGATGCGGCAAAAACAGTTAATACTGTGCAGTGAATCCCTGTGCTAATGTATACAATTTAGCAAGATGCAACTTTGAAATCAGAGAAATAAAAACAGAGGGATAATTATACTGTTGAATCCTGATCGTGCAAGTTTTATTTCATGTTAAAATATAATATCCTGGTCTGACTCGGCGGGGAGGGGGAGAACCAAACCGACCCCCATTCCTACGCCTATGTTTTTCTTGTCCATTTATTGATTACGTTGAGTGTACTTCACAATCCCCTTGATCGAAATCCCCTTGATCCAAAAATAATCCCCTCTATGGATTTTACAAGTGAAAAGGCATATTTTGAATGAAAAATTGCACTAAATGTTTTATTTGTCTCTAGTTTTACTTTACTATAGCGAATGATTGTAAAAAAAAAAATATTGAAATTACAATGTAAAATTAATTTAGGGGATTATGACTACTATGCCAAGGGGATTTTGAGTGTCTCCCGATTGCGCCCAGGCACCTCAACTGTCCAACTTTCTAAGGCGATATAGTCTGCACAATTTATCAAGGGTGAGTTTTTGCTCATAAAATATGTTTAATTGCCTACTGAGTTTTATTTCGTTTTTTAAGTACTAGTATAATATTTTAAGAAGAATTCCACATCATTAAAATCATCTAAGGGGTTGCCTCTGTCCCTTAAAACTATCCATGGCATACGGACCTATACAACTTCATCTATTTCCTGCAATTCTGTCATTTCTCACTGGAGTCATATTCAAAATGACACCTTGAGTGCAGCTCGAGGAAGCGCTTTCGCTCCTCGAAATATCTGTCCTTACTCGAGGTTACTCGACCCTTCCTTACGTTTATGAATACCAATCGCTCCTCATTGGAGGAAATGCATCGACCGTTAGCCGATTAAAGGTAATTATCTGTTCGAGTTTGAGTCGAGGAACGTTTCTGAATATAGCCATTAATCTGTGCCTGTCTATTTTAAAGCTAAAACGTTAATTTGAAAAATGGATCATTTATTCTGCGTATTTCCTGTACTACGCTCCTTGTATAGAATTAATTCAAGTATTTGTGTGACTAGGGGTAGGCTAATACAGGAGTTGATGTCAGTGTCTCCTTCAGTTTCCAAAGTTTTCCAGTTCGACCAAGTTCCATTTCTAGACCTTAGTTTGAGTATTGAGTATCGTTTATTTTCATCTATTTTTCGTAAAATTCGGTTCAGTAATAAGAAAGTTATATTTTCGCATTTGTGGTTATTGTATAACAATTTTACTGAGACCACTATAACGGTATATAACTTATTTTGACCGACATAAACTTTATTCGTGCGTTTCATGTCTGCATGGAGGTTATCATTTCCCCGTGAATTTATAGACAGGCGGGAAGATATGGATTTAAAAAAACTGACTATAAGCAAATTGCACACACAGTTTTATGACTAGATGTCATAAAGTTCCTACTTTAGCTTGATCAAGGCGAATTAATTTAGTTTTGAAAGTTTTCTATTTCATTTCGTAAATTGTTTCAGTAAATAGATTCTTTTTCAGTTACAGATATTGTAAGCGATTTTGTTTCATATTATGATTTCGTTTTAAGATGTCGTAAATTTCAGAAATAGTTGAATTTGTTGTAATTTAATCGAGGAATCAGTGCAGTTAGTTTTTGTTTTAAATCTTTCTCAAATGCCGTTGTGTTATTACTTTGTTTCAGTAATCTGATTATCTTGTATAATGATTGTACATACTGAATGTAAGCTGCAGTTTAATTCAGTTAATTCAGTTTAATGGTGGTTCATTTCTTTTTACTTTCGTTCTTAATAATAGTACAAAGAATGTTGTTAATATTAATGAGAAAGATTAATTAAAGTATCAAGTGACGTATTACATGTGCACTATTGAATATAGCACGTTTTATAACATGTTTACTGTTGGGTAACCTTCAGATAGTATGGTGTACACAAAGAGTCGTCTTTGAACACATGTTTATATATATATGTGTGTATGTACGCACAGTTATGGGAACCTACAAAGGTATTGTGTACCCGTCGGAGCAGTTTATTTTCGAAACGTTTTCTGTGCAATGGTATTTACCATATGTTATATCTTTTAGCTTTCTCCCCCGGAAGATACAATGCCCGGAGTGGTAGAGAAATGTATTGCCTCCAGACGATAACTTTCCTGGAGAAGACTGACTTGTTACGTCGATACACTACACGATTTGCCCGGATGTATTGATTCCCGAGCACAGACTCGTCTACGTTGTGCTACATTCACACAGGAAACACCTTTGGTGCAGTTGACATTCAGGTTAACTTAAATCCAACCCTGGATTACCGGAGCCTATACGGAGATGATATGGATGGCGAAGACAGTCTTTTTCTTATTGTAAAACGTGTTCATCATTAAGTCAAGTGTAAACGTGAATTATTTAGGACTAGCATTAAGACGTTATTTATAGTCAAGTCCTTATCATTATATTTAATGTTCATATTTTTCATTCATCTTTGTATATATTCATTATTGTAATTAAATTTTAAATTTTGTATAGTGTTGAGGGTTTGATTACTCTGGTGTGTTTAGTCTTGACCATCCTTACAACGGTGTCAGAAGTGGGATGGTCGGCCGAACACAGCAGGTAATCAAAACATCTTCATCACTCATGTAACTGTAGCAGATTATTTCTTGTAAGATTCCTCTTTAATTGTTTTTTTGTTGTACTGTTCGGTTCTAATTGTTTTCAAATATTTTAGACGTCAAATCTACATTAGACCGACGGTCACAGACAGCTTTGGTTAACCAACTGCAGTGGTCATTGACGGACATACCTAAACATCAGGAGTCTGGGTGAGTTTTTCAACTTTGTCATTCTGTGATGAAGCCACCAACATAATTGGCTGAGAAAGACAAAGTTCTTAATCTTTAAGTAAAAGTCAATTTATTTAGGGATTCTGTTGTCCTACTTTTCTCTACCGGAAGTTGTATTTTTTGCACTGTACATATAAGGAGTTACAGTACTTGATTTTACTCAGCAAGGTTGTTTGCTTGGTGTGTGTATACTTACTCTTAGTCTTATACATGTGCATTTATGTTATACATATATAAGGTTACAACCATGTATATTTTATGGCACTAGTCATTACCGAAAAGTTTTGTCTCGTATTACAGTATATCATTATAAGGTTAAGGTTGTTACTACCTACAGTCATAGTGCATTGGGAATGGAAGACAACTTTGAATTGACACTTACTTAAGCTATAGGGTGCCATATTTTATATTAGTGAGGTTAGTGTGTGACTGATACTTAATGCGTATAGTTTAGTACTTTTATTTTGTATAGGGTGCAGGTTGTTACTGTAGACCCCATTGTATAAACTAGATTATTCTGGTATTTTCTCACGGTTGTGAAAGTAGTGTCGCAAGATGTTGTTGTTGTTGTAGTAGTGTACGGTGGTATTTTCGTGTTGACATAGGTATTTCAACATGTCTAGTAAAGACGGTGAAGTAAGTTTGTTAAGGAAGAGCAGGCGTGAGAACGTGAGGAAATGCATAGTAGATTAGAAAAAAAGAAAGCTAAAATGGAAGCAGAGAAGGACAGGTTAGAAGCAGAGAAGGAGAGGATAGAATTAGAAAAAGAAAGGTTAGAATTAGAAACTAGGTTACAGAAGGAAAGGGTAAAATATGAAATTCATAGTAGATGAGAAGAAGAGAAAGTTAAGACAGAATCAGAGGACAGGTTAGAATCAGGGAAGGAAAGGTTATAATTACACTCAACGACTTTAAAAACGCACTACTATTTGAATTTCAATTTTTCGGTTAAAACCCGTCAAATATAAAATGAAACGATAAATATCATCTTTGTACAAGGTAACCTAACTATTGCAACAGTTTGCACTCACATTTTGTCAGCATATTTTCTGCAACATAACAACATCGCTTGCTTGGTTTGGCCTTCGCTCTACATGGTTCCAATTGAACATGTCTGGGATGGCCTTGGTCGTTGCGTAAGAGCTCGTACTCCACCACCTGCCACAGTACTTCAACTTCGCCATGCCCTCTTAGAAGAATGGCCAAATATCCGACAGCAGCGCTTTGCTGAAGTTGTGTTGTCTATGAGGCGTCGGTGCACAGGATGTCTTGCAGCTAATGGGTCGTACACACGATATTGACTTTTGTGAACTCATTGTTTTCACCTAGTGACTTTTGTAAGTGTAGTAAAATACGTAAATTGTTTTATATTAAAATGAAATTCCTACAGATGATGTCTATGAAATTAATTATGATTTGTTTTAAATTTCATGAAAATATTTTATCAAATTCAGTGTTAAAATCATCACAATATGACTGGTGCGTTTCTAAAGTTGTTGAGTGTATAAGTTAGATTACAGAAGGAAAGGGAAGAATATGTGATTCAGTAAGCCGAAGTTATATTATGCTAGGCAATTGGAAATAGAGACAGAAGAAGCTGAAGGTATTAACTAAGAATTTAGAGATAGAGCATAAGATCGAGTTAGAGTTAGATGGTTCAAGAAAGAAAAGTGTTGGGGATTTAACGTTAAGATGTCTCCTTTTGATGAAAATATTGATTCTGTGGATGCCTACTTGAATGTTTATGAGACTTATGCGTCTGTGCAAAATTGGGAACCAGAGATATGGTCACTTAATTTACCGTTCCTTCCTGTAAGGGTACAGCTAGAGAGGTCTTTGATATGCTTCCGTTAGAAGATCGGAAGAACTATGACAAATTGAAAAACGCTTTGCTACGTCAGTTTGAACTTACTGACGATGGTTAAAAAAACGTTCAAAACTTGAAGACCAAGAGATAATGAAACATGTGTATTGTATCTGGCCAGAATCTCTAGGTACATGTATTTAGATGGATGGCTTAGGCTAAGTAAAGTCCCAAAGACATATGAAGGGTTTTTAGACTTTATGATTAGAGATCAGTTTCTAAAGACATGTTAGAGAGAATTGTACCAAACGTTGAGTAGTAAGAAATTGTTAAACGCTAGAAATTTAGCTGAAGAGGCAGATTTATTTGCTAAAACTCGAGGAGGTCCCTAGATGGTCGTGAATCGAACCAAGAGGGACAGAAACAGTAAGCCGTATGCTCCGCCTCCGAGGCAACTTCAACTGTGGTAGAGGTTTTCAGTCCCGTGATGTACCAAAGTTTTAGAATTGTGGACAGCTAGGACATAGTTCTTATACCTGTAGAAGTGGAAAGACTAGTAGGGATATTGCAGCAATAGGGGAAGAACCAAAGTAGGAAGATAGTAAGAGAGCGAATCGAGGCATAGGTAGAGGTAGAGATAGGAGTAGAGGTCGAGGAAGAAATAGAGATGGAGATAAGAGTAAGTCCGATAGGTCAGAAAGTGGTAATAGCATTATAGAACTCAGTGATGTTGAGAAATTGGGGATGTTCAGTGTTAATTCGTGTCCGACAGCAGCAGGTATGTGCAATGGTAGGAATATCATTGCAATGAGAGATGCTGGATGTACATATGTGATAGTGAAACAGAAGTTCGTTGACTCAAGTCAGTTCTTAGAAATATCCCGTAGATGTAAGTACATAGATGGAAGTTATCACAGATTAGATGTAGCTTTGATTGATATAGATTGTCCTACTTTTCGAGGTACTGTTGAAGCGTTATGTGTAGAAAATGTAGAGGGTGCTGTAGAACCACAGTTTAGTATAGTGTCAGCGGTTGAAACTAGAACACAGTCTCAAGCTAAGAAGCAATCTAAACTTAGAGTCCCATCACAAATTTTAGATACTTCTAGAGAAGAGTTTCTAGGAAAACAGCTGAGCGATAGTTCTTTTGAAATGTGCAGGGAGAAGGCTGCTGATAGTACGAGTAAGCAGTGTCGAGGTTGCGGGGAAGTCAAGTTTTAAGTAAGAAAGAAATTATTTTTCTGACAATTTACTGCGAGAAATGGTAATGTTAGTAAACAGTTAATAGTACCTAGAGGTCTTAGGGAAAGTGTTTTGAATGTCGCACATATTTCTTTACTGTCAGGTCATTTGGGTGTAAGATAGACAAGTGATAGAATTTTAGGTGAATTTTACTGACCAGGTGTGTTGTCAGATGTGAGAAGGTATTGTCAATTATGTGATATATGTCAACGTACACTAGCTTAGGGGAGAGTAAGCAATGTTACCCCAGGGAAGATGCCATTGATTGATACTCCTTTTTAGAGGGTGGCTGTTGATATAATTGGACCAATTGAACCAATGACTGAACAGGAAAATATATATATTTTGACAATTGTTGATTATGCTTCTAGATACCCGGAGGCAATAGGATTGCCTGGTATTGAAACTGAAAGAGCAGCAGAGGCTTTGGTAGATATGTATAGTAGATTGGGAGTTCCGGAAGAAATGCTCACCGTTTGTAGATCAGTTTACATCGAACCTTATGGCAGAAGTAAGTAGGTTATTGTCACTAAGACAGCTGACTACAACCCCGTATCACCGATGTGTAATGTGTTACATGTAGTTGAGAAATTCAATACTAGTCTGAGGCAGATGTAGAAACGTATGTGTAGTGAGAGACCGCGATATTGGGATAAGTATTTGAATGCTATGATGTTTGCTTATCGGAAAGTACCACAGGAAAGTTTAGGGTATTCCCCTTTTGTGTTGAAAGAATTATGGGCAGGTAAGACGGACAATGATGAGGTGAAAACCACTTACCATAATGTCATGGATTTGCACGAGAAGTAAGAAGATACTTGTAAATCAGCACAACGGCAGTTGACTAAGAGTAGTGTTAGATGTATGAACTATTACAATAGAAAGGCTATGGATAGTAGATTTAAAAAGGGAAGTAAGGTATTTGTGTTGTTACCTACGAAACGTAATAAGTTGTTATTGCAGCGGAAAGGTCCATATGTGGTTGCAGAGATTGTAAACAGATTAGATTATAAGATTGGGATAGATGGAAAGTTGAAAACGTTTCAAGCAAATATGCTTCATATGCTGTAATTGTACGTTAAACGTTGTTTAATTATAATGTTCTGTCTGCAACAGTTATACACGTCAAAGGGTAATTTGTATGACGATTTGCTCGATGAAGAAATGTTTCCAAAAAACATTCCAGCATCATCTCATTCGGTGTATTCGTTCCTAGCAAGACAGGCTCTTTTGAATTATGTTATAGTGTAGCAAATACCCTATGGTTTAAAGCATCCATCCGGTCTATAAAGGCTAGCAATAGATGTCACAAATCAACATATGTGTTGAAGTCGACGTCAATTCATGATGAGCCCCAAAAGGAAGAAAACAACCAAATATAGCATTTCTGCTGTATCAGTGCTATGTTTGTACAGATTAACACCAAACTTGTTTTATTTTTACTTCACAACATTTTTATCTAAACTTGTCATTGTAGATGTTTTAGGTTGTAGAGACCAAGGTCAAATTCAAGGTCAAATGTCAAAAATTTTGAAATTGGACATTCGTCAATGTTTTTTTAAAACTTTGTCACAGTCCTAATATGAAATACATACACAATAACAATTACTCAAACTTTACAGCAATGCTTATTCTTTAAATATGTAGCACTGTTCGGCTAAAATATGTCGTTGCCATAGCGATATAAGATGGTGTCTAAGACTGCCGCCAAAATGTGTATTTGAAAACAATCAAATATACACATTTATGTCATTATCTAGTCGTATATGTGCAGAACCGAGCCTATTTTGATTTTATTTCACAGTCGTTCTCTTAAGACTGTCCACTCAATGTCATTTAAGTTGCAGAGGTAATATTCAAGGTCAAAGGTCAACTTCAGTGAAACTGGACATTCTCCAAGAGATTTTATTACATTCCTAATATGAACCATATAAACAGTAATATAAACAGTAAGTATTAACCAAACTTAACAGCATTGTATATTCTTTAAAAAAATTATCACTGTCAGGCTGTGATATCGTGTTGCAAAGATAATCAAAGATGGCGTCAAAGAATGTCGTTAAAATGGAGTAAACTACCAAATATACCCTTTGGTATAGCTCCCACTGGGAATCGAATCCACAACCTCCGGGATGAGCGGCATACACCTTGACCTTTACACCACCACTGGTCTTACTGGATGTATCAATTGGTTAACAAAGGTATATAATAATAATTATAAAGGAAACTTTAAAGAATCTTCTTTCGGAAGATGCAATGCCGAAAGCTTTGGGCCGCATTTTCGTGTAGTGGTCCTTGACGAACCTGTGTAAATCCAACCCCTACGATTCAAATCAACCCCCAGAGTTTATTCGTTTTACGTAGAATTGCATAAGAAAACTCAAGAATATCATCTTACGAGACACCACAAGGCACAGAAATTAGCTACTGGGTGTGAAGTAGTGTGTAGTGGTCTTCTACCAAGTTTGTTCAAATTATGTCCCTTTGGTCAAAATTTAGCACCGCCCGTGGGTACGGCTACCACTGTTTTACATATAAATATAGGGAACTTTCTTATGCGAAGCGTGTGTTGTACATTGTATTGTGTAGTGTTCCTTTTGTTTAAGTTTCTTCAAATCGTACTCATGGAGTCTTAATTGGCAACACCCGGAAGTCATATCTTTTACATAAACATATATAAAGAAAACGATAAATAATTTTGTCGTGGAAATGTACTGCTGTCCTCTACTAAGTTTGTTCAAATCATACCCCTGAGGTTATAATTGGCTCGCATGAAGTTGGAATTTTTGTACGATTGAGTTGTATATGACATGATCTTGGCATTAAGAGGTTGTACTAAAGTAAGCGGTATATGGCCAGCTTTGCCTTTTTGCTCATAAATCGCTTTCGCGACACAAGCCATGATGATATAATGAAAATTCTTCTGAGAAAAGAATCGGAAGTTTTCCTATCTGGTACCCATTCACAGCGGCGCTTAAACTCAAATATAAATAAAACACAACTACGTTAGAATAACCAGTTGTAAACAGTCTGGCTGCGCGTACCGATCCATCCTTCTTTTATTCACAATCATGTAAAGAAGCTGAAAAATGGCGATGGTTGACTATTCAAATCATTTAGAAAGGTGTTTATGGATAGACGTAAAATGTGGAAAAGAATTGTGAGATTTTTACCTAATTAATTAGTAACTAGCTACTAATACGCTACCTGATAAATATTTTATAGTACTGGTAATGAGCACCTAGTGACTTTTTATCCCGATATGACGCTGAGTAAAAACCGATAGGATGCTAAGACGATGTTAAAACACGATGCGAAATAACGACTCTTCGCTTAGTGTTATCGTACCTTCTTACCGTGTTTTCGCGGCTTACATTGTCTAATCGTATTTTTGCAAACCAATTCCACAAGCTGAGATTGCGTTTATCCAAACAAATGAACGGTAATGAATGGGATTTTCAACTTTGTAGGCCAAAATATAGAAAAAGTAACTCAAGCTGGACAGACTGA
The DNA here is from genome assembly GCA_022818135.1 of Saxidomus purpurata. NCBI lineage: Eukaryota > Metazoa > Mollusca > Bivalvia > Venerida > Veneridae > Saxidomus > Saxidomus purpurata. The sequence goes on from JAFMSR010000007.1 coordinate 32,139,115, forward strand.
GGGGTCAGACGGTACTTCTTTATTATTAGTGTCGCAATCGTGAAAGCAAAGGCATCATCATCTTATCACATATTGGTATACCCTAATATAAACGCTGCATACCAGGTAGTCTGTGCATAGTCATATAATCACAATTTTAACATGTTTTATGTTTACCGTGTGACCATAGGTAAGTAGATATCTCAATATTTTAAACGCCCACAAACTGACACAATAACGACATTTAAGAACTGCTATCGATTATTGTCTTTCTTTCTTTACAGCAGTCCATTATTCTCTACAACAAGTCTCTTTTTTGTTTTGGTCAATTCAGTTCACCTAATTATGATTATGTTTTTGAGTATAGGCAGTTAAACGTGATTATGGGGATCTTACATGGCCTGCTGTGGATGACTGGGCTGTCCCGACCCTCGGGAAAGCGGGGGATAGGAGGAACCGAGCGCAAGTCCAGTTTACTTGATTCATGCGACTATACCATCCACACGGACTTAATATACTGTTTTTGGCTACACAGTGACGTCACTTATCAAGAGAAATGAATGCAGGTTTGTACTTTGAAATGTGAATAGATTCTATTGCTATACATTCCTAAAATGCGATGCTCTGTCTTGCGATACCATAAAAAGCACCATTTCTTTTCGCAATTAACTCTCGCTTCAAAACTACATGGATATTCGTTACCAACAATTTTCGTTACTTTAACCGTTATTGCGTCCCCTGAAAATTCGAACCATTTCTGAAAATGAAATTCCTGTTACATTTACTTGAAAAATATTAAAGGTGTGCTTTCTTATGAGACAGTAGTTTACATTTATAAAAAATATGAATATCTTTTACATCTCAGAAATAAAGTGTTCCGGGTACGAGTTGAATACACGAACTTCAAGGTAGTTCGGATGATGCCAAGTAAGCCCGCGATGTACTTACCCTAGGGAAAGTATAGGCTGATCTCTTCCCTCCACGTGCTGGCATCAGCCAGTCCTTCCCCCCGGGGTTTGCAAGAAAAATCTAAAATACCTCAAAATCTAAATTGTGTATTGTTCTGAAATTTGACATAGGTTCATGAAAATCTTATACCAACTCTGACATTTAAAGTCAAATTTTTTCTTCAATTATGCAAAAAGTTTCCTTCTTTGTTCATTCCATTTATAATTTACTGTTATATAAGGAATATCTCCCAATCATGAACGAGAAATGTAAGTGTAAAAGCAGTTTTTATTGAGGATTTATCCTATAATGGTGACAAATCGAAACGGAAAACACTTGAGTGGCGGGGCTATTTGAAAAGCCCGAAAAAAGTATTTAGTCTTGCTGATAAAATTTTCACATAAAACATCAAAATTGGAAACGAAATTACATACACACGTATACAGTAAAACTTGCACGAGTTATCGAAAGTCCCGAGTTATCCGAATTCCAAGCATTTGCATGGGAAAATATCTATTTCTATGAGTCTTCTTAATAAATTGCATGTTACGGCCATAAATGTCTCCGTTCATCTTAAATCTGCACCAGTTTTATTAATTACGTACCAAAAGTACTATGATGATTTTAATTAATGAAAAAAGCCCTGTTTATTTCCACGGTACCGGTGACTTATTATAACACTTATAAAACTTTTACAAATGTCTTCTACGATACTCTGCTTTTTTGTCACGACGTGTCAAAACATAAAATGCTCCGGCGAAGACGTTGACAGATTTATTTAATCAGCGACTTTGAGTTGCCTCAGGTTTATTTGTAAGAAAACTGCCTGACGGGACCGCAGGTGTTCATCAAGTTACCAATGATTTAGTTATCCATGGAACATTTGATGTAATGTGTAGTTAAACGTATAGGAAATATGACCGGGACCAACGAAATATCTCGAGTTATCCCGGTTCCTCGAGCAATTGATGCTCGAGTTAACGAGGTTTTATTACATTCGTGTTTGTATTTAAACAAACGCGAGAGAAGTGATAATTATATGACCTTCGACGCGCGAAAATGTACCTTCGGACATTTGTTACATTATTCGAAAATACTTGATAAAAACCCCATAAAATTTATATTTTTGTCACCCTCTTTAAATGCAAAACCAATGATAAAAACTGATAGCTACTATATTTTACTCAACAGAAACATACTATTTGCTTCAAAATCCTCCAAGACCATTACTATGGCAACAGTGATTTGAAATTGTTCTTTTTTTAATCTTGGCTATACCCTATGAAAAAGGCAGATCGTGGAAAGAAGACATGAAATAGTTACCAGATATGATATATATTGAAAGAGCATATAATGTTGCAACCAAAAATAAATGATGCAGTTAGGAAATGATTACCGGAATAGTTTACTGCCCATGTAAATTGAAGTGAGTTTTGACGTCAAATTGTGGTATGTGACGTCATTTTTAGAGTGAACAATGACGCCTTAGGTACACTTTTTCAAAATGTTGTAGTTTTGTATGTACTGAACGTAGGTAACTGAAATTTTCCAATATTGATATTGAAATATTGTTTGTTCAAATATGCAAGAAAGCTGGTTTCCAAGTATTTTGTCAGAAGGTCCATTTTCCCGTGTCACTGGTCATATATTTCACATATATACCAATTCTGAAGAAGGCGTCTCCTTCAATGTTCGCACATAAAACTAACGAAATCAATGTAGGTCAAGATAGGTAAAACATAATTTCCGTTTCATAGCGTCTGATCAAAGGATGCTTTAGGTATAAGTAGCCTAAATACATTTCTATAGACTTACATTATAAGGTTTTCGGCCAGTGCGACTACTCAAAATCTCACCAACTGCCGAAATACATTTTATTTTGTAGAATCATCCTAGTCCCACATAAAAATAACAAAATGTATACATGAGATCCAATACTTTATGCCAGTAATTTGGAGCTAAATGACACCTCCCCCATTTTCGTGGCAGTTTTAGTGGTCACCGACCAAATATGTCAGTATTTTCAAATACCAAATATTTTCTTTATAATTCATATCCAGATTTTTCTTTTCATATTTAATTCGTGATCCATCATCCAGCAATAATTTCAAAAGAATTTTTCCCGTATGCGTCCACTTACTTTCAGCCAATCAGCAATCAAACACATAGTGTAGGTCCGCATGTTCCCTAGACAAAATAGCCTGCTTCCGGTTTTCACCAATTTAGGCTACCCATACCATACAATTAAGAAAGTATTCCTTTGTATTAATCATGAATACGTGAACAATAAAAAGGACAACAAATATGTACTGAGTTTATATAAACGGCAATGTTACTTATGTAAAAAGACATGTAAATAAAAAAACAAATGCATTTAACAATAGCAGTATATAAATGACACATTGAACAATTACAAATATACATATCTTTAGTGATTTGAAATTTGAAAAATATAATCTGAGTGTCGGCTAAAGGTCAAATATTCAAGTTTAGGTTATATGGTTGTAATAAAGTATTTACTTAGTTCTAGTAAAGGACATCACCTCTTTTGTATTCACTTCAATCTCTTTTTGGCAACAATATGATATGTTTCAATGAAAAAACAATCTTGTCACGAGTTTTATACAGTGTAGCACGCTCATAAGGAAATCCTCGGTCCTCCTGCTTATTTTCGCTTTTTCCAAAATATCGTTGTATCGATATAGCGAAATTTCGTTAAACACATTTGGATACTACGAATTTCCTTATATCATATACTTTCAATATGATAGGTGTTCTTTACCTTTCAGAGTAATATTTTCGAAAATGAATGTAGATAAACTGAAACTGCTCTTCTTTTAATTTTTCCTTTTCGAGAAATCCATAGAAACAATTCGCTTTTGACAGAAATAACAAAACCAGTTTCAGAGAGCAACAAGGATAAGCGTTTCCGTGAATAAATATCTGATTGACACTTGCTAGTGATTATGCCAGTGAATAAAATAGTCTGGCCATATAACATATTGTGTTGTCGAATAACCAAGGCAAAGTTTTTTCTAAATAGTGAACAGTCAACAAACTGCCATAAATAATGCAATTATATCATCTTACACAATAATAAAACTGCTCACTCTATAAATCATATCGAAATTTTCTCGTTAAAAATTATTATATTTTGGAAAATAGTTCCTAAAGTATGAAAGCATGCAATTAACTTGTCTCAAAGGTAACCTTTACGAATGGATTCGAGCAGTAAACCCACAAACACTAGCAGTCGATTAAAACATGATAAATGCAAGGAAAACGAATTTTATTTATTATTTAACTTTACTCTTCAGTCATAAATTCGGTCGATTGCCGCTTGTTAGCTCACCTTGACATTCGTAATATTTGAGCTAATAAACATAAAAATGCGTTTATCGGAACATTGGAATTACTACGTTAAAGCCAAACCCAAACAGTTAGGGATTTATACTTAATTCTCCATCAAATGCACATGAATATCTTATTTGCAATGTTTGTTCTGGCGTACAGAAGATACGGATATGTAAATCGATCATCAAAAACCATTTTTAACTTCCTGAAATGTTAAATATTCTCAGATTTAGGCAGCTTTAGTTTGCACTCAAAACATTGTTTTGATGCAGACGTCCAAAAGCAGCATCACTAGAATCATTACATGGATGAAAACAGTATTTCGATCGTTAAACTGTGCTCATGGCAAATTCTCTTCCAATCTCGCTTTATCATTTTGGGCAGTTCAATGTGACGTTCTATTGAAAACAGCATGCCTATCCCAATTGTTTCATTATAGCCGCTATAGGCCTTTATAAACTAACCTCGCTCGAATCACATACCATCCTGAAACGATAAAGAGAATGAGGAATTAAATCATTTTGAGTTGACAAAACCTTTTTTGCATTCAGTACAATTAAAGCATGATATTTATCAATACATACTGACATCTTTTTCGGACAAAACATTCAAAATTGCATGCAATGCAATGATTGTCTTACAGTAGCATGAATAATCTGCCGGTTCAAAAATGTGGCAGTGTGATCAGAACTTCTTTTTAGTATAGGTTTAACTTTTTACCTTGTAGAACAAAAGACGGATAAAACTTGGTTACCTACTTTTCCAATGACTTTAAATAATTTCGTCTATCACGTTTCTAATGATATCCCAGTCGACGGACACTTCAGGGCAATTTCGCATTGCCTGTACCAAAACATCCATAGTAGCTGTATCTGCAACTTTTTTATTCCATTTCGTTAGCATTTTGTATATTCTCATTACCACCGAAGTTGGGTTGTCGACAACGATATGCTGAATCTCAATGTCAGTGAGACCGAGCTCAAGCCCAAGTAATTCCCAGTTTCGGCCAATGGCACGGGAAATTTTACTGAGACATTTTTCAGGTAATTGCTGCCTTGGAATATTCTGTAGACTTTCACCGATCTGAAACCATTCTGACAGAGTCTTTTCTATGATAATTTCATGTGACATAGAATCTGGACATGGTAATATCTTTCTTCCGGTTGGTTGGATTATTTCCATGATGTTCATGCTCCCATATAAACCATGGCTAGGATGATTACACCGCAGGTGTGTCACATATGGCTTCTTGACTTCCCCAGCTACATCACGTAGTTTACCAAATTCGTATTCAACAACTGATTCTACGAAACGACGAAGTTTGTCCGCGGTTACAGCTGTTACTTGTGTTGATGGACACAGACTTACTACTGAGAGTTCAATGTGGTTGTTCTTCATTTCTATCAACCCATCATGATATATATCAAGTCTGAGCGCCAAGAGGTTTTCATAAATAAGATTGGTACTCTGAAACTGAGCAACAGGCCATTTTCCAAGTGAGGCTGCAACGACCCGGTGGTATATCGTTGGGACAACTGCACTATTCTCGAATGTCAACACATACCGTGACAGGCTTTGTTGTTTGCCACGAAGGAAATCGTCGATCTCGGTCGTCTCTGAGCTGTGATTTCTCAATAAGCTTGGGACCAAGAACCATCCTAACTCTTCACATTCTTGTTTGGTAGAATCGTATCTCATCGCTTCAGATATGACATGATGCTTCTTGAGAAATGCAATAAGAATACTTTTATGTTTTGAAAACTCTTTGTCTTTATCTCTCCCCCAGACTTTGTCGATAAGAGTGTGTTCCAACTTTGCTTCATTCAACAGTTTTTGCCAGAAATCTCTCAATTCTGTGTCTTTCCTACAGAAAATCCCAGATGTAATTATGCATTTAAATGAATCAATCAAATACTGGGGGTCCACAACTACGTGATTTGATATAGGCTCTTCATCGAAATAGCAAACTGTTCCTTTGTTATGATGGTATTTCAATAACAATTTGATTTCTTCAATGTTATCTATAGGGAAATCGTTCTCTGCATCCATTTCCACCACCATTGCCAGCGAAATTATTCTACTTGCTCTTTTTTCAAACAAAGCTTTTTCCAACTGAATCCACTTTGCAGGTACCGATACTGTTTTGGATTTTTCCTCACCTAATTGAATGATTGCTTCTCTTAGTAAACGGATGGACTCGTCGCTTCGATTTGTATTGTCTATTGCAAAATCATATGGCCTGATATGATTAATTACTTGCTTATCACCAAAGAGATCTCTTACATCGCAGAAGTATTTGTCTGCTTGACATTGTTTGTCTTCTTCGTTTCCAGAAAGCTTGTCTTTGTGTGTTCCGACAAGAATTACCGGTGGCTCTGTCCCGTCTCCATTGCCAACGAAGGAGTGAATTGAATTCATCCAGAAACGGAGGTAATATGCCATATCCCTATTTCTTGGAAGCAAAAAGCAATCTTCACTTTCATCTTCATCTTTTGCCTGTTCTTGTAAATTCAATGACAGATTAAACACAAGAAGATAAATTGCTCTCCTACTATGGAAGATTGTATGGGTTGCATAAAATGTATGCTGCCCTCCAAAGTCCCAAATGTCAATTGAAACAGGAATATTCTTGTCATTGGATGAATTAGTGTTGCTATGCAGATTTTCTTCGAATATTTTAAAACCTGCTTTCCCCATTAAATATTGACGCTTCTGTTTTTGTTCATGTGACTGAGAACTCCATTGTACTTGTAGTGAACTGACACTTTCGTATACTTCTTCTTGTCCTGTGTTACCGTCATAGATGACTGTGTCTTGTAGATTGTTTTGTAACTCTGCCAACTCTGCCTTTTCGAAATCGAGTGGTTCAAAATTAGTATTACCATATTTGTCTCCTTGTTCCATGGTGGTTGCACGCGCGACAAGCACAAGGCGGCTGCCTATATCGGAATTATCAAGTGTTTCTTTCCTAATATAAGAAAATGTTCCATCTTTTTCTTTCTTGCACTCGTATCGATCAACAGCAATGCCATTAGTACTGTGAACTCCTTCAATTGATTCCCCAACCAGCCGACGAACGAGAGATGTTTTTCCTTGTCCAAAGTTTCCGACAATATTTACTCGAATCGAACGATCTTCTTCTTTCCCTTCTTGTAATGCCTTTTTGTAAAGATCTAATGCATAGGAGTCGTGCACAAAGTCATCTGGAACTGTAAGTGTATGATAAAATTAGTAGCGCTACAAGAACACACAGCAAATACGTATTCTAACATGACTCACGATTTTGTCTTTATATACAAAGAGTAGAAAAATTATGTTATATTAAACCATAAACAAAGCGGGAACCGATATGCTGTAAACATGACGTCACATTGCGCCGCATGGCGTTAAATGAGCGTTCGCGTAGAAAGTAACGCTTTGCATTTATTCACCTTTTGTAATATCTGGTCATGTTAGAATCGAAATAACATCCTTTTCAGCGTTGTTATCGTCTAATAAACAATGATTTGTCGTACTGATGCACAGTACTCCAAATCATTGTTTATTAAACGATGAACACCGCTGGAACGGATGTTATTTCATAATTATATGATTTGAAAACTATATCGAATATTCATAAGTAAGTGTGATAAACGTAGAATGATGAATTTTCAACTGTTTGAGAGAAAGGTGTTTGCTTTTCAAAGCCTGTGTATCCGAAAGATATGCCCATTACATTATTTCAAATATAACGGAAGTCTGAAAGTCCATCAAAGATGATAGAACCGTTTGAGTCATGCATAATAAGATATATTTATAAGATCTTTTCTTCAATTGGCGTTTGCTGCAAGTACAAGAAAGATTAAGCTATTTGACACCAAAAGTTTACACATGGTTTTAGTTTTGAACAAGCACGGTTGGAAGTTACGTACTCTTTTTCACGGAAAATAAAGAAAAACTACTGACATATTTTACAAAACATCTCAGGCCGAGTTCAATTTGTTTAGCAATTGGGCATAAAATGAATACCTGATCTAGACGTTTGACCTACAGACCCCATTGTTAGTCATTACATGGATCTGAACATGAACAACGATGCTTGTAAGTTTCAGGAACACAGAACAAAGCGTTTTAATGTATCATCGAGAGGAAACTGCTTTTTTAGCAAAACGTCCTATGTGACATTGGCCTTTGAACTACTAACCGCAAAATACTTTCGGGTCATTTACTGACAATTCTTAAACGAAGGTTTAAGACCAAATTATTAACGATTTATTGAGCAGAAACGCAATTGCTAACGGACTTGCGGACGTCATACCATTAGATATCCCTTCGGATGTATAAAAGAGCGGTTTCACAAAAATGCTTTTAGAGGACAATTATTTTGAGTACATCTGTTTAATGACGTTTAACAGATTGGAAATATGCATAAAACGATTATCAAATGTTGAATAATGCTATTTAAACCAACCGTTTCGTTCGTCTCTGTGGAAATAACACACTTTGTGAAATTTGTCGTTCAGATCTGGATCTAGTATTTCTATAATGTCAGAGAATGTAGGTCTTTGAGAAGGCTCAGATTTCCAACACATATTCATCAAGTCACGCCTATATAAGATAAAGAATTTTATAAGGACTCGAACTGTTGGCGTAAAGTCATGAAATTCTAAAAGTTTTACAATATATAAAATAACTATGTTCTTGCAATACACTCGAGCGATTAACATTGCTTGGCGTCAAAAGATATTTGACTGTTATTGATTGAGTAAATGTTAATTTTACGCCAATTTCTACATGAAAACAATACATTGCTAATCAAACTTAAATATAGAATAATGAAGGTTTGTTTTTAGAGGGGTTTACATTGAACAACGATACTATAATTTGATAAGCCACTTTTAGGGGTGTATGTGTTATAAGTGTTTCACCTCGTAAATAGCCTGGTGTACAGGACTTTGCATTAACAAACTGAAGGACATGATTTCATAATTAGTCGGACACAATACATCCTTATAGTCAGATAGATGGGTTAACAGACGAACCGGCATTTATACTCGTGGAACACAAACGAGTGGCCAGTCTCAGCTGCTAACTTTTATTTGATTGCGATTCTCTCCCCCCTCTCTCTCTCTCTCTCTCTCTCTCTCTCTCTCTCTCTCTCTCTCTCTCTCTCTGTGTGTATGTATGTATTGGTGCGTGCGTGCGTGCGTGCGTGTGCAACTGAAAACGTAACAATTTAATACAATGAACGATTAGGAAAAAGATAACCTACATCTTACTGTGGACTGCTTCAGGTATGACCATGGTTTGTCCTGACAATACGTATTCCCGAACGTCTGTGTTACTTAAACCATCATAGGTATGTCTGCCCAAAGTTGCAATTTCCCATAAAAGTACACCATATGACCTTTGCGAAAAAGATATATCATCATTTTTAAAACATCAGATCAGAAAGGGTAAGTTTAATGTCCATTTGTTTTGTAAAGAAAATAATATATAACTTCGTTAATACATTTTATCAAATTTATAGCAAATATTTTCCTCAAATACCGGTATTTGTTCATTTTATGAGTTTACTCATTATTTCTTATGGATAGTAAAGTCGCTTCGTTTGACCCTAATAATATCCAAAAGTACAAGCAAACAAAAAACGCAGCAATGCCGCTAATCACGGTTTTCAGTCACCTTGACCCCCACCCACTACCTTCAACAACAAAAATCAGTCTAAGAAACAATTTCAGAATTTTCAAAAAATCTATTTTAGTAACAGCTATCTTTACCTCAATTCAGTGACCCTAAATGCAACCCAAAGCTTCATCTCTCCGCAGGCTACCTTCACACCAAGTTTCATTGCAATTGGTTACTCCTAACTCGAGTTATTGAGCGGAAAACATTTTTCTATTTTCAGTAACAGTGATCTTGACCTTGACCCTAGTGACTCGAAATGCATTCCCAATCTTCCTCTTTACGCAGGTTACATACACACCAAGTTTCATTGCAATTGCTCACTCTTAACTTAAGTTATTGAGTGGAAACCAAATGTTTGACGCCCACCCGCCCGGTCGACATACAACATCGCCATTCTAATAATTATAATTTCGTTGAAAGACCTGGTTAAAAACACATCTTTGTATTTCTTAGATATTTCAGTTTTATCGTGATTTAGCGTTATTTTCACTGGAGAACATGTGTGCAAGTTTGATAGGAATTGAATCAAACAAAATGAAGGATTCCGTGACAAACAACTGAATATCATTACTTCCTGTTTTCATCTGGCATACAACATGAAGCTCTGACGATATATGATTCTCACAAGTCGCATTTCTCTTTGTTTTTTATGCCTTTTATGCAGTTTGAAGTTTTAAATTACGAATAAATGAATGCGTCGGAAATAATATAAAAAGGGCATTAACTGAATAATTGAGCAAAATACTATTATGTTCTTTTCATCACTGCACTTCCTGTCAATGACCATTTTATTGAATAAAATACTGACTAAATCTCTTGAGCAGTTCTTGAGATATCCATAAGATAAATATAATGTATGTAATAATGGTGGATGAAATATTAGGAAAGTCAGAGTGGGGGTTCTTAAAAACTGGCGGTAAGGTGTCTTCTAAACACTTTGAATTAACCTCCTTTAGCGTTTTAAGAGTTATAAGCAAGACAGTAAACATATATTGTATTGAATGAAATAATTACAATACTAGTGTATTACGCACATCGTCAAGATAATGTGAACGAATAATAAGAAGTGTGTAATGTACGGTTAGGTAAACACATGCTTCTTATACACTGCACTTCCCCTCAATGTTCTCTACCTATGTACATAATTTGGATAACCCCCCTCAGAATTTAAACAATTAACAGGACAAAAACAAATTTGAAAGATATCAAAACATTGTGCAGTTTACATATCTTCTCAATTTTCATAAAAGAAGAAATGAGTGTAACCGTAGTATGGCTACATTTAATAAATCAACGGCCAGTAACTTTCGACTTTAAACTCCAAGCAGGCCGATGATTAGACATGATCAAGAGCCAGAAAAAGACTGGTCAGATCATACCCATAATCGAATTCTATCAATATTAAATTAAGTACAATACTTTTGAAGATCTGGTGCGATAATGCCTATAATCGAACTAATCCGAAATTTCATAGCCGTAAATAATGTGTTTTTAGTTTAATCAAGTATGCTATAGAAATGTTCTACGATGTCAACACATAAATGCCAACGGACGGACGTCGGATATTCATCTATTTTTATACTGTATAGCGCTTTAAATCTGACGTGCCAAAAGTTGGCGGTTTTTTTAAGTGTTCTGAATTGACAGTGTCTTAAATTGGTGCTTAGCACACCGCAAAAAAAAACCTTGACATAAAATGCAAAACACTTTATCAAGGAAAGCTACATTTACATATTTCAAACTCAAAACTGTAAACTACGGTTATTATCGTATAAATGACCATAAAGCTGGACTAAGTAACTTAGTCTAACTTGTGATAAAATTGCGATAAATGTCAAAAGGTAAAACTACAGTACAAGGTATATGATTTGCATTACATATCCACGGCGCATGTTTTACACGGTTGCAATAAAATTGTTAAACACCGGTCATTTATACAAGTTTGTGTACTATTAAAGACTTAATTTAATGCGCAGTTTTACATTATTTCGTTATTGGCGGTGACTTATACCTGCGGTGATTTATAATGACGGTGAACCAATGGTGATCGCCAATATAGGCATAATAAGAAACCCGCCAAAAATAGTACTAATACAGTATATCATCTAGTGTGTTCAAATTATATCATCTACTTTAATGTTAAGAACTAAATGTGTAAATATGATGTGAAACCCGCACATTTCGGTGATTTATCACATGGAATACATAAACTACAAATACATCTCTTGTGATAATTGCATAGAGCATATGACAACAGAAAAGAATGTCCTGTGTATCAATGCGATATTCTCATCGTGTCCTTTTGCAAAATATGTATATCTTATTAATTTATTATAATATGCAAAGTTAACCCCAGGAGGACGCTTGTAACGATAAAAAGTTTTATTGAACACAAAGCACCTACAACTACAACAGTGCACAAATATGTTTTGTTTTTGTTTTGCAAGAATTTGCAGACATACATGTCCGAACGGGTAACTTTTCATTTTAGTTAATACTTATTCATTTAATGGAGCTGGAAATCCGATAAACTAAATATCAGTATAAAGTGGCTTAAAGTTTGCGCAAGTATTTTTGCTAAAATAATTCGAAATATTTCTAGAGCCACCAATACGATACAGTCAATGGTCAAGCATGTCCTAGATTTTAGGACAATGAATAACTAACGACTCTCGTGACTCATCATTTTGAGCTCTGTACGAAAACAATTGCATATGATAAAACTTCCACTCGTCAAAAGTAGCAGAACTACCAAAAATGTATGGTCTAAAGTACATTTCTTAAATAATAATAGATGTTTTCCTCCATATTAATACTTAGTTAATCAAATGTCTGGATGGTAATAACCTACCATACATCAGTTTTTGTAGTGAATATTCCATCTTTGAGCGACTCCGGGGCCATCCATCTTACCGGCAGTAGATCATTAGCGCTGATATGGTAACAACTATCTTCAGATATATCACGAGCCATATGTAATCCTAAAATTGAACAAGCTAGCGTTATTTTGTGCTGAGATGTACCTGTATTTGAAGAGTATTGAACCTGTACATGTATTCGTACACAACTAGTTTGTTAAACGTTAAGCGAAGAAATACCAGCTAAGATTTAAAAAATATTAACGTATTTGATTTAGCCCAATAATCATAGTACAAATGTACATGTGATAATGATTTTACCGTCTAAGATAAAACCTTTCTTTCAAATCTTTTTCACTTCACTCTTTAAACCTTTGAATCCTATTTATTGTGTTAAAGAACGTAAGCTAGACATTTCTAAGGGGACAAAAGCTTACAACTCTCTCAACAAAATAAACAAATATTGTTTTTAATTTATGAATGCATCAATCATTAGTTTTTTTACAAGGTCTACAACAATCATTCTCGTCATCCAGCGCATTCATTGTCTGAAAGCTTGGCAGACCGAAGATATGTGAGGATGACAGCAATGGGTATCACCCATACTAAAACACTTTGTTGACCTAAGTAAATGTAAGTTATTAGTATTTCAAAGTATGTCACCCTGATGTTGTAAAATAAGGCACTATAACGGTGAATCTATTTGCAATTCGCAACTTAATTTCCGAATAATTAATTCGTATATTATGTAAGAGGTACTTAGCATTACTATTTACTTCATGTTTCAAAATTAATGACAGGAATTTGAGTCACTGATACTGTCATAAAGAGCAGTGTAATGCTGTGCTCAAATTTAAATACAATAAAGTTTCTATATTAACACGAGGGCGGTCTTAATTATCGACTGGTCTTAAAGGCGGGGCTTCACTGTATATCGAATATTTGTAAATAATAATTATAATTGATTCATTAAAGTTAAAATTCGACTAGTTTGAAAATAATTTTGATAATAAGAACGAATTATTCACATATGTAGTATTTTGACAATGTGTTGATTTTGTACGACATTATTTGTGTATAATATTGTCATAATGTTATCAATTATACTAGTTCAGCTACAACTAATAAAGGTTCAACTGATTCGTTATCAAGTACACACTCTTGAGACTTTGTATGGCATACATACGGTGTACGCCATTAAGCAGCGGACATTGCACTAGGAGTGAGTCCGACCCCTTGGCATGCGCTGAGTTACATTTGATTGGCAAGAGTTCCTCATCCGGCATTCGCCAGATTTTACCCTGAAGTGACGGGATGTCAAAAATATTTGTATCCGATTGCCGCTATTGTAAACGAAGGTACCCTGAGAAATTAAGTATAATTACTTTCGGGAGATGAAATTATGACTATTACTTTGTACAAACCTACATTTACATGGTTCAGCGAGTGAAATCATTCACACCTTGTCCCTGTTCACATTCATAAGGTATTTTAAGGTTGTTGTTAGCCCTTAAGTATAGGTTTTCCTGGATGTTCTCGACCGAGAAGCCTGATATGAATCCATACTCAGACTGGTGCCAAATCAAGCCAACGTTTGCAAATCAATATTTAAAAGCCAATGTGACATTGCAACATTGCAAAACGCATTCTTTGAAAAATAACTCAGGTCGGTTCATATTTGACCGACATGAAATATATCTGCACAGCAGGACTAGGTTAAAAGTTCTGTTGTGAGTTTACCTCCAACTTTTACAGTCATGTCCTCTCCTACGAGGCAGTTCCTGGCAGCAAGGTCCCTGTGAACAAATTTCATATCAGAAAGGTAAGCCATTCCATCTGCAATTTCTCCACACATTTGTAACATCTGCATCCATGACAGTGGGTCCCGTCCATCATACTCCTAAGTTATTTGATAAATAGGAATCAAATAAAACTATAAATGAGTAGTATCGAGCATTACATTTAGCGCTAGCCTGCGTTGTATTCACTTACAACTTGTGGCTGTCTGCAGTTTCCGAGGATTGTCAAAAGACTTTTTTGTAACTAAAACTATCGCAGTGAATTGATACAAAAAAAGCACTTTATCATGTTAAGCCTACTTTTGTTTTACATTAAGCCCACTCAAAAGCAGATACAAAAAGACAAATTCTTAGTCAAATGTCAAACGTTTCCTTATTCCAAACTTTAACTAATCGAGAAAATACTCCAGTCCGGTTGACATGGCAAATTTGGGATTATTTCAATAATTGATCAAACAATGTCAAAATTGTACTAAATGTCGAACCTGGTATTCAGGATTATGGTGACGTAAGAAACACTTTAGATCTCCATGTGCCATAAGTTCTGTTAATATGCCTAAAGGTTCCTGTAGTGTTAACAGTCCTATAAGTTTAACAACGTGGTGTGAGTTAAGGTTTCTGAAATAAAATTAAGATTTGTGATAAAAACTCCAATGTACTGGAATTTAGAAAGTGCGTTCAAATGCCCTAGAAAAAAAATTTGCATTTCTGGTGTCAAATTAAACAAATTCAGTAAAGAAAAAAATGTTTATATTAGTTACACGATTGTCGTCTTTAAGAATGTCCTTTTTTACTGATATATCTAAGACCAAGACAACAAAAAAGGTCTTTGTAAATAATGTTTATCATAAACGTTCCCTGATGGTGGTCAAAGGTTCGACAAGTAGACACTATCAAATGCAGTATGTACTCTCATTAAATGATAAGCATCGGGTGGGATAGAAAATGAAATATAATGTAACTACATGATATTGAGATGTTTCTAAGACATGTGAATTTGTGAACGATCAAACATTTAAGTTAGTTGATATTTCCTATAAAAAAAGAATGAAGAAAAATCACTTTGCTTGCAATTCAATGTAAACGTGATTGGAACATGAAAAGTAGCCAAAGAAGACAAAGGAAGGCTATTTCTTTGTAAAGTGAATTTTTAACATGCTTGGATTAAGAAATCGTGCTTGTTTTAACGTAAAAAAATTCCTCGTCCCTTTGCTAAAACATATACTGAAGTAAAAAAGAAACGCAGGGTAACAAAATATGTCATAATATCAAAACGGCTATGTGTAGAAGTATGAAAATCGGTCAGATAATTATCTCGGTCACTGTGCTCATCGACCTAAAATCACTCAAAACCAGTTTAAATAGTAAGTGCATGATATCACTACTTCTACACCTAGCCGTTTTGATATTATTACATATTTTGTTACGCTGCGTTTCTTTTTCGCTTCAGTATATATGCATCCATAGCTAACACTTACACAACTGCTATGTAGTCAAATTGAAATATCTTGATCGAAATTATTTGTCAGAAATATCGGTACAAATGTAGTACATGTAAGTGTGTCTTAATATCTTGAGATGAGTTCGATTACAGTTTTAATTCGTCATTAGTGATATACTCCTCTATACACGAGAAAGATCGAATGCATTTTTCGTTTGTGTTGTTTCTATACATACTGCAACTTCGGTCAAGAATTATGAACAATGTATCTTACAGGTGCAAATAATTATACAAGCAAACACTGGATCCCTGAATACCACGTTACCACTAGACATCCATTTGCAAACATAAATCTCATTACACTGCTTAACATTAAACCCTCATCCAATAATTAAAACAAGAAATCATTACTTCATTATATCTGCTTTAGCCAGAAAGTTGTCTTTATCTGGGGTTCTCTTGCAATATTTTGCTGCAACACGGGTTTCTGATGAATCTCTATCGCATCTTATTACACCTTCATATATTTCGCCCCACGTGCCATCCGTTATTTTTCTCGTCAGTAATAAATCATCACGATTAATTTCCCATCGAATAGTATCTGGATGAAATATGTATCCTATAAACGAGAACAAGAAGGTCAGGTCATGATGGCTATAATTTGCCCATCTTGGTAAAAATGCATTTAACCAAATTTTGCAATGGATTTACCATGTGTAAGCAATCAACAACGCTTGAAAAGTTTTGCTGAGCAGCAACCAAGGATATTCTGTGAACTTGGGCTAAAAAGATCTGCTATATAATAGCGGGAAAGAGTAACACGCCTATGTTGATCATGTTGCTGGTTTCTTACGAATAAAACTTAGTTTTACAGTTTTTCAGGTCAACCAAAGCAACATTTACAGGAAATTATTTCAAACTCTAATTCTAAGCTTGAAGTTATTCCTGTATGAGTATTTGTAAAACACATGACCCATAGGTCGGACAGTATTTTGGCGATTTCTGGGCGCTTTTTTGTGCAAGCATGGTATATCATACTATAAACAACGTTTCTAAGCTCTGGACGTGCAACTCAACAAGAAAAAGTAAAAATAGTTCCTTAATAAAAACAGTGTATATTATTTTAAGGCTATATCGTTTGAAAATAAATACTTTATCTACATGTGAATGCGAAAAGAAAGACCTTTTCTATATTAAGTCAAGGAATATAGAAGGTTTTTATGTATACATGTAAAATATATTATATGTGCGTAAGCTTAAGGCAAAAAAAAATTATATGTGCCTCTACAATTTCTGTGCAATACCTTCAGAATCCAGTTCCGGTTCAGTACCAAATATCCCGAAAGTACTAGAAGTCTGAAATCAATAATTCAAACAATCATTCGGAAGCTTCGATAAAACATTAAAGATGCAATATCAAAGAAAGAGAAGTGTCAAAATTTTCAAAGGCCAATACATATACAGTGTCTTACAATATGTTATAAAAACATGATGATCGGCAAGCAATGTTTCTGAAATTTGTAGCGATCATATAATTTTTTTTACAAAGGTATATAGAAACTTAAAAAGACCTGTGTAGCCTTTTTGTAAATTTGCTGAAAACAATCAAAAATTTAATGTATATATTTCAAAAGTGGCATTTTATTCTTGTCAAAGTCTTAATTATATAACATGATTTAGCCAATCATTAGATACAATATGAAAATCCTTGAAAAATGATACCCATTAGAGGATTAGCATTGGACCTCTCACATCAAATTCAATATATTTTATAATCTACAATATACGGTAATTTACAACGTTAAATAATTTCCACACAATATTTTTCTAGCATTAAGCAAATGGCAAGCTATCACACAGAAAGATGTGGAGATCGCTGCACAAAGACGACTGTAAAATATTTCATTTCTAAATGACCATATTGATGTGAGTATACATCTTATTTTAATACTTACCTTTCAGAGAACACGAATCTTAAGTAAAATATTAGAATCGTTCTATATTCATGAGCCTGATTTCTTAAGGGATCGATCAATTTTATTTCAAAGTTATAACAGAAAACAGCAGCCATGTTTGTTTCATTTCAATGACGTTTTTTGAATTTCTGTGTAAACGTGGTCATTAGAAAATCAGCCGTGATGACTAAAGCTGCAAAATCAAACTACCGTCTTATAAACTACATTGCCTAACAGGGCATTTATTTTGAAAATTTCAGTACACTACTTAAGAGACATATCACCTTTAAACACAGTAAACAAAATAACGTCATCAACGTCGCAAGATGTATTTCGACCTCGACACTACGACTGTTATTTTGTTGCACGTGACACTTGTGTTGTTTTAGGGCCATGTTTGTTAAATAAAACACCTCTTAGGCAATCAAGGTAGAGAAGCACATCAGGGGGTCATCTCAGGACATAATTTAAAAATCAGCTTACTTGTTTCTTGGATATTTCACCATCTGTTTACTACAAAGACATACAGAGGTACCAGCTAAGCCCTCTGGCTATTACTGAATGATCACATGGCAGGAATATCTGTGCCGATTTGATCAAGTTATTTACACAACTAAATTATGATACACACCAAGTATCTACGCTCTGGGCCTTGAAATTAGAGACAAGAAGAATTTTTGTTGTCGAGTTTTACATAATATGAAAGCCATTGACAAAAAATTTGAAAGCAGGCGTATCATTTAAGACCAAGCGTTTTCGAATGGACAAACAATCTAAAACAAAATGCCGTCTGGTTGATGGTCACCAAAGCAAACTTTAAGGTGATAAAGTCATTGCTGAGTTTTTAAACCAGTCAACTATTAATCTATATAACTTTGATTTGAACGTACATGTGATTTTAAAGTATATACTTACTTGATTTGTTTTTCTCAGTGGAAAGAGTTTCTGAAAGCAAAACCATGTGGTGAAATATAATATTGTCTGTTAAATCTTCGTTCATTATATCAACTTGATATGCCTTTCTTTATGTATTCTTTCTGTTCAAACACGAAAAAATGAGATCAAGTAGATAAACACCATAGCAGGAATTATCATGTGAAAGCGTGGCTATTGACTCTTCGTGAAATGCGATTTGGGGAAATCTTGTTTGAAACAACTTTTGTTCACTGGGATTTTATCTTATTCTTCCAAAAGGATACATTAGCAAGTAAGCATTAGCAAGTGAAATTGACCTTGTCTTGATGCTTATTGCATTTGAAAACAATCAGTTTACGATTCTACATTAGTGCTAGAGTTGCCAAAATTAAATACTTACTCTTATTTTTTTTAAGGCTTCCATTTCTGATCATCCAACTGAAACATATACATAGCATACATGTATTTATTAAAATATCATGACAAAGTTAAACTGTATCATAAGTTTTTAAACGGCCTACGTAAATCTTTAGATGAAAATAGAAAAAAATAAAAATATGAAAAGTATAATGTGTACGTCGCTGTGCAAATTGTTCCATCATCTATTGTAATTTACCATTAAATATTTTTAAAGAGTTATGATAATATTTAAATTTTGTTACGGAATATGTGACATCAAAGTTCTCCTGACTTTTCAGTGCTGTTTCTGGTATAATGTATCTGGTGTGTATCAAACATAATTTACTCAAACAACTTAAATGCATTAAAATGTTAAAAGTTCCTAACAGAACAATTAATTAAAGCTCATGTGCAGACGTCATTCTTACTCCAAGCAAAGCAAAGCCAAAAGTGGTCCGGTCTTTTTTTTTTTTAATGATTATTGCGTAAACAAAATATAAAATTTAGTATCGCCCCTGTAAAAAGGTTTGGGTTGTGTTTTCATCTGTGACGTTTGAAAACGCCAACTTTAATAGTCACAAACAGACTTGATGTCTGCTGATAAATTTTGCAAATACCTTAAATATTAAGAAAGATAGCAAGCGCATAATTTAATTATTTCCGTTGAAATCCGAAAAAGGAAAAGAATTTCGAAAAAAAATTGCGTCAGATGTATTACCAATCAACTGTTTATAAATTTTGATAAAAACTTAGTGACTTTTGAAAATAGGGTTTATCAA
Organism: Saxidomus purpurata; assembly: GCA_022818135.1. Taxonomy (NCBI): domain Eukaryota; kingdom Metazoa; phylum Mollusca; class Bivalvia; order Venerida; family Veneridae; genus Saxidomus; species Saxidomus purpurata. The sequence goes on from JAFMSR010000007.1 coordinate 32,159,209, forward strand.
TTAATTAAATCACATTAATTTCCAATTTAATGCTATTCTATCTTCCAATTCCACATGGTGTTTACATGGTAATTTATGAGTAGCTGTGCAAAACGTGACATCAGTCGGAACATTGGTTTCAAAATACATGTTTGTGCAAATATTGGGCTCCTGTCAAATGCATTTAAATTGGCGTAGTGTGACTTCTGGATTTCGGTTGATACGATTGAGATAAGACATATCTCAAGTATCATTCAAAAGTCACCTGATATTTGGAATAAATAACGCAAAATTATATAACAAATAAGTCGTGTTTTCAAAAAAAGCATCGAAACCTTATTACCGACAAACAGTCTTATTGAGTGTAATTTGCCAAGCTAATGTGCTATATGTAGTTAAAAATACCCTCGAAATACGCTTGATAGCATATACATACGTGTAAAAACTTACACTGTTGCACTTTATAAGTCAGTATCTGTAAACACGTGCCCAACATTTCATTTGTTTATAAAAAGGATAAATTTTCGCAGCATCTCAGTACATGTGTCTACTGAAAATAAAAACTACATTTAGATTTAGATATATCGTCGAACTATTTATCTTACAGTTAATGAACATTTGCCCTAGGGATGTAATCGATTCAAACGATATCGATATCAACGATAAAACATTTTCGATTCGATACCGATTGCCGTTTTGAAAAATCGTATATCAAATAATGTTACACCGTGCAATGATCTAGTTTCAAGTTCGAAAATTCCATCAAAACTCAACCAGAATATCAACAATCACTCTATCCAGAGTTCAGTGTTTTTCTAACGAATGATAATTTAATGAAATGTGGTCTCATAGGCAAAAATATTTCAGCACTGCAAGTATATTATACACCAGAACCATATGATTAGTACAAATAAAGTCAAGAGAGTTGGTAGAATATGTAGTCAGTGACTATTTTACGCCCATGTATCGATATATCGCTGTATCGTCGATATTTCTTAATTGATATATCGATTCAAAAATTTTAATCAATGACATCCCTAATTTGCCCCATGGTAAAAGTATACTAAATATAATTCCTAGACTCTATTCCTGATAACACTAATATTATAAGGTTTTAGGCCAGTGCGACTACCCAAACTCTGAGACTCACCGATTGCTGAAATGCATTTTTTTTTCGCAGAATCATCCTAGTCCCACATAAAAGTAGCAAAATATGCTTCAAGTTTCAAGTTTTATTTCAGACCAAGGCTTATTACACGCATGTGATCATACAAACATGTACATTTGTTATATCCTAGCTACAATTGATATGTGATACAATGTACTTTGGGGAATGAATACACAATAGTATATTAAAGATACAGATTTAGATTGCTGTGCGAAACCTTTATAAAGTACAGAAAAATTAGGAGAATGAGTCAGTTTTTGAAGTGAGATAAAATAATTAACAAAATGAGGCAAGTTTAACCAGTCTAGTTTTCTTACTTCTACACATTAAATCTCTCAATTTAATAGAATTTGGATTGCCGTTAATTTGAAGATGAATGACATCACCCCTATTGTCGAGTCACTTTTAACTCTCACCAAAAATGTCAATATTTTCAAATACCAAATATTTTGATTATACTTGCATTATTTGCAGATTTTTCTCTCTCCATTTCTTTCGTGATGTGATCTATCACCCATTATGTTAATAGAACTATTCCCGTATGCATCCACCTAGTTTCAGCTATTCAGCAATCAAATTCGCATATTCCCAAAATAGCCTGCTTCCGGTTCTCTTCTATTTAGCACTCTCGTTCCTAAATGATTAATACGAGGCCTAAAATTGGCCCTGTTTAAACCTGTTTTAGTTATCCCGAAATGAATACAAGGTTCATATTTCATTATTTTAAGACGATGTGCGAATTCTAAATTCCAACTTGAAAGGGTGTACGCGTAATCTAAATTCTGCCTATGACCAAATTTAAAACGTTTTCAAATCCGAATAATTATAAGAAGGCATATACCTATATATGTTGTAAATTTTTAACTTCCGGTGTCAATTTCGTTCCGGTGTGTATAATCTATGAGCATTGAAATTAAACTAAAACCATGAAATAATTTACAAGATAAGCCCCTAAATGTAATGTGTAAACTTTTTAGTATTGGAGGAAATCAAGATCTTATTATTATGAAATATGAAATAGTACCTTTTTTAAATCTTTCGATAATATGTAGATGTAAATAAGAGCTAGTGCCTTGTCACTTGTTCTTTTACTTAATGTTTAGAACATAAAAATATATCTATGTGCAAAACACGGTTAAGAAATAATCCAAAATATGTATTGAATTTAACATAACCAAATATTTCACCACAAGTTAAATAGTGCATGACTTACTGTCCGCGTTCAGTCAAGCAAAATAACAGATATTGGCTAAATAAGTTTCGAAACGTGTACATTATCATCGTGGTATATACTACGTATTGCGTACAGCGAAGTATGCTTTACAATAATTAATACATTCAGGGATGAGACTCGCGATTTAAGGCTTTTTAAGGCTTTTTTCACTATTCAAATTTGATAAGAACACTCCACTAAATGTCTATGATAATACTACAGCCTCTGATGAAGGGTGATTACACACAAAGTGATGCTGTGAAGTAAACATAAACTTTAACATTAGTTTTGAAGGCTAAACAGAAACCTGCATACCTGTTAACGTCAATACTAAGTGAAACCGCCCTTGTCGAATATTCCCACGTGTGGTAAAGTGACATAATTCAGACAGGAGTGAAAGATGTCGAGAGATTCGTACACAAGTAAGACTTATCGAGAGTGAACGTAAGTAGCTTTTGAACAAGTTAAACTTTCAATGCCCGTCACACATGTTCAATAATATTACCCGTACGAAAATTCCAACCGTAAAGTAGCAGGAAAAGACACGTAACTGGGCAGTAAAATCTGTTTTACAGGCGTAACTCAGCCGGAATTTGTTTAAAGCAGGAAAAACATGAAAATTACGGGCGTCATTTTATAACTTTACGTCTGCAAAATTTTCTACGGGCGTAAATATGGACTTCAATTTTTTGCTGTTGCAGTATGAATCACAAAATGACTGAGTTCTATTTTACGCCCGTAAAACAGAAATACGGTTGTAAAATGGAACAGGAAGTAATCTTTACTGGCTTTCTGATTGGTTGATTCAAAGAAAATTGGCAGACATTTTGAAAGCATTTTGTAGTAATGTTTACTGTAAGGAACTTTTGGGTTATTTAGCTTCATAGCATGGATATTATATTTCTTGTGGACAGGAGAGTGCGTATAAAGGTAAATTGAGACAGTTAAAAATAAATTATGATATGATTGTTATTATAATTGAAAGAATATATCAGTTAAAAGTCAGGGCTTCAATTTTGAAGAATCAGTCAGTCATCCTACGCAAGGAAACAGAATAATAAATGACAGTTTATCTTGAATTTAATGGTGTAAAAATGAGTTGATTTGCCTGTGTTTTAAACAGTAAGTGGAGATGTTTGTGACTTGTGAGTTTGAGAGTCTGAAAGAATATCATTCCTTGGATAGTTTTACTTTTTTGTGATAGCCAAAGTCATGCTTGTATATACTTCTTACACACTATCTCTTTTTCTTTAAATTAATATGTAATGTGCTGTTTCTACTATATTAGTACTTTCATAGTAGTAAAGACATTTTTAAATCTCTGAGTTTTAAATGTCAGCTTTTTCTTTCAGGATGCACATTTAATAGGCATAATTTCTGGCCCTACTATTTTTACGGGCGTAAATTTGTATAGACGTAAAATCTGGATTTTGTACGCCTGTAAAATGGATTTTTACGGGCGTAATTTTTATCTATAAATTCCTGCTCATTTCAATTCGTGCCATTTGTACGCCCGTAATCCGTGCCATTTCGGTTGGTTTCCGTGTGTAAACAGTATCCAGGCGTAATCGCACTATCGGGTGAATTCAGTCTAGGGCGTTTTTATTTTGTACGGGCGTATTTTAAACATCGTCTACTTAGGCTGTATTTGTTTAAAGGTTAGAGCTAAGGTTTCCATTGCATGGTTCTTCTTAACATTTTGGGTGTGGCATTGCCGTCTGAAAAAGCTATGGTTTGTTTACGAATTATTTTGCAACCCTTAGCAATAAATATTGTCTTAAGTGTATGATTCAGTATATGTTTCAAAGTAAGTATTTCTTGTCATGAGTTCTAACACCATCGCTTGAAATACATCTCAAAGACATGACACTAGTTTGTTTTTTGATCTGAGGCTTAGATCTTTATTCTCGCCTAGAAACATTATGGCCTTTCATATCAATACATTTCACAATCTGAGTTTCATCTAAATATTGTAACGAGCCGAGGGCCTAAGACGCAGCAGATCCATTCAGTGAAAAGTATACTCAACCCTGAATGGGTCTATGTGCCTTATATATACTACCCTAATCCCTATCACATGTACATGGGTTTAAATTTGCATATTATCATCATATGCGACCTAACGTTTTCACTACGTTCACCGATCGTTACACTACTTCCCCCTCCGAGAAGACTCGTCCCGAGTCTTGGCCTGGGAACTTCGTGGGTAAGGCAACTCCTGTCTGGCAGTTGTCTTCATCCCACCGCTGCCACCATTTGTAACGAGCCGAGGGCCTAAGACGCAGCAGATCCATTCAGTGAAAAGTATACTCAACCCTGAATGGGTCTATGTGCCTTATATATACTACCCTAATCTCCATCACATATACATGGGTTTAAATTTGCATATTATCATCATATGCGACCGAACGTTTTCACTACGTTCACCGATCGTTACAATATGTAATTCTTTTTCAAAAACTTTTCCAACAGTTTTCCAATACTTTGTCACATTTTTGTAGCTAAGAGAGCGACACCAAGCCTTTCTACGTACACGTTGTACGTTTAAACTCAATATTCTCTTCTAAAAAAAACTCTCAAAAAGTTGGGGGGGGGCTATATATCTTATGAGGTACTCCCTTCATCTAACAGATTACATTCTCCAAACATAAAGAATGTGTTCAGTTAACGTAAAATGATATGGTAGATCCACACCTTACGTCTGAATATTTCAGCCTCCTTAGAAAACGGTCATATTTTGCATTATGTAGTCTACGGTGTATGTACTTTCATGTGATGCTATTTGATAAGAACACGCTCACGCGACGTTGACGTCATGACGTCGTCAAGCAGTCTACCCAATTTCTTTAGGCGCTTATATACAAATGTTCGTACCTGTGGTATTTATGAACAGATTTTGAAGATTCAAGTTTCATTTTTTATGTTACAAGTATACACAAATTTCGATTGCATGTTTATTACATAACGAGTGCATTTATAGTCAGTATGCCGACTATTGCGACAATTTTGACGTAAATAACGTCGTATTTTGGAAGGTACTCTTGATATATTTTGCCGTTTTGCGAAGAATTTTGTCCGGTGACCCCACCTGAAATTTTGATATATTGCCACCACATAGTAGTTTATTCAAATTATCAAATAAAATCGATAGGTAATCGAAGTCAATTTTTTGCAAAAGGTTGTAGAAGAGAAAATATTGTCATACTTTGTTATTTATATATGACGTACAATAAAGATGAGATACGATCAATGTTCACAGTGCAAAACAATCAAATTGTTGTCACAGTTTTACTTGTAAAAAGGCGCAAAAGTATTATGCACGACGTTAAGCTGTTCCGGAAGTTAATTTATTTAAACATGACGGCTTTTCGAAAGAGAGGCCGTTCCGTATAATCTTTAAAGATTGAGTCCAAACTAATGCCTGTCCAAAGTGAAGTCGATGCTTCAGGTGATTGTAAAAATAATCAATCTTCCTGGAAAAACGGGCGTCGAATAATAGAGCTTCGGTATTTCGGGGATCAGAATATGTGAGAACTGTAATTCGTCGTTACATTTGGCAGACATTATAAATGAAACCAAATATGGGCTAGCATCATTCTTTGATGCCAGGTGCCGGCAATGCAGTTTCACTACAGCAGACACGAGCGGCAAGCGGCATAAAGTAACGGAAGACGGTGGTTGTCGCTGCTTCGATATCAATGCAAAGATGGCAGCAGGTAAACTTACATTTTTAACCTGTTTATTAAAAAGCATGTTTTCATGATATATACTTTGAAATTTAGACATCAGAATATCTTTTTAGAATTCACAGATAAAGGGTAGCGCATTTTATCATTTTTCCTTCTTTTTATGCAAAGCGGTAAAAAG
>JAFMSR010000007.1:32165935-32328524 GCA_022818135.1 Saxidomus purpurata
TTACATAGCTTTTGATCATGTACACAAAATTGCACGTGCCCATATTCCTGAAATTTCATAAGTATCTGGAAACGTTTCCAAATTGCATATGCTAATTATTGTTTAATCATATACAACTTAGACGGTGATAACGCTTTATTTCTCAAGGTTGTCTTGGTATCGAAAACTTTATTAATCATATAGTACATAACTGATGTTCCTCAACTAAATTTTAAAGAAGTAGATTTTCTAGTCATATTGAGTCGCTCTAGTCCATTACTAAATTGACAGTGTTTTTCAAACATGCATGGTGTTTTCTAGACTGGCATCCAGTCCTTACATTTACTATTTCTCAATTAACTCCCTTTGCTGCCAAAAATGTAAGATGATCGAGCCCTGTTAGAATAAAAGGCTTAAAGTCTAGCCTGGTGGCGAGGCTAGGTGTTTACTAATTCCTACACAACGAATTCTCGGTAATGTTGAAGCAATCCTAAACTCTTGCCAATTTGCTTTATTATAGAGGTGACAGATTATCGGCTTTTGTTTAAGAATAGAAACTGTTGGCCTTACATTGACTATTGTAGAGATGACATCATGGTCAGAGATACCTGGGATTATTTCAACTCGGTTAACAAGAGTATGGTTTGAGGTTAGAAAGAGGTCAAGTATACTTTGGTTTTATAGTGTGTTCACTAACCATTTGTGTGATGTTGTGATCTTCCAGGACCTTCAGGAACTTATCATACACTGTACTGGTGCCGCAGCCTGATTTGAAAGAAGGAGTATGTTCGGAGACCCATGTTAGTTTTGGGAAGTTAAAATCTTCAAGAATTAGTTTTGTGCCCTTAAGATTGCGTTCAAGTTCTAAGGACTTTTCAAGTTCTAGTAAACTGTTTATGTCAGACTCATGTGGTCTGTAATACGATGCGATATAGAGTGGTTTACGGTACTTTTAATTTTGTTTAATCCAAATGATTTCGCAATCAGGATTTAATTTAGGTTGTGCAGATGGTAGTAGGCTATTTTTTTACTAGTATGAAGACTCCACCTCATTTGCCAGAGAACCGGTCCCTGCGAAAAACTGAGTATCCTATATAGTGTTAATGGAAATATTTCACTTTTGAAATGTTCATTTTTGAGCCAAGACTCTGTGGCAGTGACTCTGTTAGGTTTTTTAGTTTGGATCAGGGATTGAAGTTCATGCTTTTTGTTTGCAATTGATTGGCAGTTTATACAGAGTATTTTAGCTTTGATGTGTATTTATGCTGGTTTTGGCTAGGTTTACATATAGTTGATTGCTGCAGCCTGCATTATTAGGTTGTTGAATATGTGACGTTTCATCCGGAAGGGATGAGAAACTGTTGCGAGATGAGACTGAAAAAATACTTGAAGCATTGGAATAATCTAAGTTGTCACAAACCGTACACAGGTCTAGGCAAATGATTGATAATTTTGAAACGTGAACCGAAGTGTCTATAATGTGGTCCGAAGTGTCTGTGGTCCGAAGTGTCTGTGGTCCGGAGTGTCCGTAATTCAATTGAATTGCATCCAGTGTATTAGACAGAGTTTACGTTTTCTAACAGTGTTTGAAAAATTATGACATTCTCAAACAAAACAATTAATAAAATATCAACGTATTTATATAATTTTAGGACCCAGACAGGCGCGTAGGAAGGGTATGGCATATGTGGATTCACTAAATGGGCGAGGGGTCTGGGCGCCTACTTGGACCTCAGCGGGTCCAGGACAGAGCTTTGAAATGGGACCCTGGGGGCGAAGCCCCCCGGCAAAATATGATTTTGGGGAACTTAAGAAAAATTTAAAGCTGTTAAAGTACTATATGCTTTATGCCTAGGCCCCCAGTGGGTCGATGGTAGAGGACAGGGGTTTAAGTCCCACGCCGAAAAAATGGTTTTGGGGAATTCAAACAAGACCTTAAAGCTATTATAAGTACTACACATGTACATATGCTATCTTTGAATAAAGAAAAGCATACTTTGCCAACTTTTATGAAGAAGATTTTACTTAGAGCAATCCCAACAGCTAGATGAAGCTCATTTATGTCTGCTCTCAGTGTCTTTCTGCAATTTGACATACGTCAGAGATGCCTCCATCGAGAGCTCTACTATACCCAGAAAATATACGATAGATAATTGAATCTAATGTTTAGGCCTTAATTGAATCTAGAATTTAAATTAATCTAGATATGGGACAAAATATTGCTCAAGTCTAGATATAACGATTTTAAACAATAAAATTAATGTCAAAAAACATTTATCTCTGAAAATAATGTGGATTCACCTGCGTACCTGCGTATATATAGGTAGCTACGCGCCTGCCAGAGATTGTTCTAGAAGTTTGAAATACGGTAAGAAACGGCAACCGGCAAATAGTTGTTCCAGGGAAATTCCATTTCTAAATTTAGGTTGTTAATTAGGTTCGGTAAACCGCGCGACGGATAGACGTTTGAAATTTTAAGCTAATTACACTTACAAGTACATGGACATTGCCTTAACAGGTGAGGATAAGCCTCTTTCTGATACACTTCAAGAGATTGTGTTATTGTCTGGCTCGAATTTAACGATACTACGACTTATGAAACGACAAGGCTCCGACAAAAAAAGGCTGATTTAATAAACAAAACCCAAGTCAGTAGTGTCAGTATAACAGATTTGTATATCGTATATTTTACATGGTTATTCGCAACTTCTGATGAAATGAATACTCTTACGGAATGCTCACTTCTGTGCCCCATGACCGTAGCTAGTCGGCTGTTTCAGACATCGATGCTCGTGAAAGTTATGCAAGCTGAATGCAGAGGATTCAACGGTAAAAAGTGCAGAACAGACACAAAAATTATGCATGGATTTTGCTCAAAATTATCGAAGTTAAGATGTTAAGCATAAAAGATATGCATTGGCATGTAACTTTTGGTCAAATGTCGTAAGCATATACTAACATTTTACGGTTTTGTTGTGTCAACCTTCCAGAGAAAAGGCGATACATAGGGATCGCTTTGTCTGTTCGTCGGTCCGTCCGTCACACAAACTTAACGTTGGCTAACACTTTGCTATTTCTTAAGATTTCTTCATCAAACTTTACAATTGTATTGCTTATGACAAAAGGGTCATGATCCCGCCAACTAGTTCACACTGTTGGAACAATATCTATCATTTCTAGAGACCTTCGAATTAGCGAAATGATGGTTTCATGAGGGAGGGCTCTTGCGAAAAAATACAAAGAATAAAGTTCTCGCAAATATTTCATGATTAACAAGTACAGTACACGCAAGGTGTTTTTTCCAAATGTCACCCAGTCACCGCGACAGAAATTCATTCTAGGTGACCAGTCACGGTGACTTGGTCACCCTAAAAAAGTTTTGGTCACCTAAACGGCCACCGCGACCATTTACGATGCGCTGAGATATGCGGTCGCGGTGATTCACGGTGGCCGGTTGCGGTGAATCGCGGTGACCAACTCAACTGAAATAAAGTATTTTACAATTATTCTATTATATTTATTGATGTACAAGATGTAGAATACATACATCAATTTCTGTAAATACTTTTTATTTTTCATCTACGGTCTCTATTATTAGCACATCGTCGCCGCGGTATTTCTGTTCCAAATTGCCGCTCGAGTATTACTGCATAGAAAATCATTATTTTTAGATACATGTATAATTGTTTCAAAACGTTTTCTTTCCTACCTGAACTTATATTTATCACGTTCATGTAGATTTAAAATAATAATTCACGTAAACAATGTGCCGTAATTGGTCAATCTTTTTAATCCCAACTTGCCTTTTGTCAATCACGGTGGGTGTGAAAAATATTGCCTGTAATAAAGGATGACATATTTAACTCAAAAAATTGTTTGCAAACCCAAGTTATTTGACACAATTACTTCTGAAAGATAACTGACGATTTTGAGTGAATACGCATATTTGTCTATGGAGATTTTGAGTATCTCTTGTCTTACGAAAGTCGACAGACAATGCATCGAAAGTGCGCAAATATTTAAATTATTGTAATAATTATTGTCCAATGTTCGTAAATTTTCAAATGCAAAAAATAATCTAGATTTATTATTAAAAAGTTCCGAATGTTGCGTTCCCGAAACACAATTACCGTCTGCTATATTTGGTGTACCGCAAGGTTCAGTTGTGAGACCGCTTTGTTGCGAATTATGCTTTCTTTTATATTTCATTTTATTGTTTTGTACGGATCACACAAACAACCGAAATATTACGGAAATGCACATTATTAATAAAGAAATCTTGAATATCTGAACGAGTTGCTTGTTCGCCACTTACTTTTTGTTTTTTCACTTACGATTGCCTCTAATTTTTCAGTAACTGCCAACGTCCATGCTTTCCCAGTTACATTTTTTTCATTTTGCCAAATTAAGTTATTTTTACTGCAAAGTGTTTTCTATATCAAACGTAAAGCAGCAGGTGTCATGAGATCAAAGAATGCCGCAGCGATGGCCGGTTTCTTTGATCTTAGTGAGCAGTGGAATTAAAAAGAAACAGTTTGAGACATTGACAATAGATTGATATTTTGGATTATTAGATCATAAGTTTGGAATAGTTAAAGTAAGTTTGTTTTTTTTTAGATTTATTATGTTGCCGGAGTTGTTTTACTTGATCCTACAGTATGTTAGTTTGTTGATAGCGGCATCGTAATTAAAACGATTTGAGCGTCGGAAAGTAAAAACATAACAAATATTCAAGTCTCGACCCGAATGTGGACACCGCGAAACACCGTGACCAGTCACCGCGATTCGCGGTGACGATGGTCAACGCGATTCGCGGTGACAATGGTCACCGCGACCGGACACGCTAATTCGCGGTGACGGGTGACTCAGGGGGGCATTTGGGTGACCAAATTTGCGTGGTCACGATGATTGGACATCGCGGTGATGGGTGACAATTGGAAAAGAACACCTTGCGTGTACTGTACATTTAAAATGAACTAATTTTCTTTCAGATGGAGTCTCAAACAATTATATGCACTGTAAAAGGATTTGGAATTAGAGCTTATGAACATTATAAGGACAATTGGAATGTTAAAACACATAGAAGAAATCAGGTTCTTACATGTAAAGTTACATCTTTTGAAAAGATAGAAGCAGTTGCTATCTTCTTGAAGGGAACCAGAATAGGAACTATGCCAAGTGAACTTTCTAGTCAAGAGGTCAAGTTAAAACAGTTTTTAAAAATGTTTGTTGGACAGACTGAAATCGAGGCGAAAGTGACACAAAACCTACCAAGGATGGGAAAAAAAGGTTTGGAAGTCGCTTGTGACTTTAACGTAATGGGAAAGGACACACCAAAAATAAGAGAAGCTCTGGAAAATATAAGGACAGGTAATTATTAGCTCACCTGGCTTCGCCAGGGTGAGCTTTTCTAATGCATGTTTGTCCGTCATCCGCCGTCCGTCAACATTTTGATTCAAATGACATCTCCTCTGAAACCACTAGGCCAATGTTGATGAAACTATGCAGGGATATTCCTTGCATGAAGCTCTACCAAAACTGTTCAAAGAATTCCATTCCATGCAGAACACTGGTTGCTATGGCAGAAAATAGGAAAAACTTTAAAAATCTTCTTCTATGAAACAAGGTCTTTCAAATAGTAATTATTTAGACTGTTCTGACATACGCGGTTTTCGTTTATAAAAGTCTTCACTGATTTTAATGATATACGAGACTTTCGAATTTATGAAGTTTGATTTTCTGGTCATAGAAGTTGGTGCAACAGGTACATAAACGGTCAAATACTATAATAATAACAATAATGAATATTTCATGAGTGTTAGAAATAGATATAACGATCAAAGTACATGAATACAATAAATATCCCTACACTAGAACTACAAAAAAGCTCGAGGCGAAAAAATGTGGAACGCCTAGGATTATAATTGTCATTGCAGTGTTTGACAACTTAGTGTAGGTGTACTACAAAAACTGCCTAAACCATACGAACAAGTATGAATTATATGTGAACGATGATAAATGCCCATGAGTGCTACTATGTTTCTACCTAATTATTAAAATTTACGTCAGAGATTTGATGTGCAAAAGTGGTTAGATTAAAAAAGGTTTCTTTCTAGGTCTAAGTATTTCTTTACATAAAACACCTATTGTCTTCCTATCTTTGACAAATTTAAAAGATGTCAGAGTTTTTGGGGAGCCCGCCTGACGATGAATTGATTTGTGAAGCATGCCAAATTTGCCAATGCAATAGTTTGAAACTAGAATACGACTTGTTGCCTGGAGATAAAATGTGCCTTTTGGCTATTCTGTTGGTCATGTCCTTTGCTATACACGGGCTCCTTAAATATTAAGAAGTCAAAATATGATCACCTACAGCTGAAGACCTGCATTCAACAGCATTATCATGCCTTCTATCACGATTTGTTAAACCGTAAACGGGGACATTTAGCTTTAAAATAAAACTCTGTCCGTGTAGTCAAGTTTGACCTGCCATTTTAATCAAAGATTTTTCTAGACTGTGCGCTTATGTCCCACTGCATTTATAAAGAACAAATATTGTGTTTTGTGTCACACCATACAATTGACAGTTTAAATGTTAAAGTTTACTTTTAATGTTTTAATCGTTCCAGTTATCAAGCTTGTTGTTTTAACTCCCGTTCAAATTGTGCGCCATTAATATGATGTATCACTGTTTCACATATAATAATATTCTTTCGCTTTTAGCCCCCGAAGGTGGGTATATTGAAATTTCACCGTCCGTCCGTGCGTCCGTCCTTACATTTTTTCTTGCCCTGGTTGTAGCCTTGTCATGCATTGAAGGATCTAAAAATAACTTGGCACAAATGTTCAGCAGATCATGACGACATGTCGTGTGCAAGACCCACGTCCCTACCCCAAAGGTCAAGGTCACACTTAGAGTTTAAAATTAAATGAATCCTGTATATATGCACACACACTGTAAGTTTGTAATGTATTTAAAGCTGGCACAATTGTTCAGCAAATCAAGACGACGTGTCGGGTGCACGACCCACGTCCCTACCTCAAAGGTCAAGGTCACACTCAGAGTTTATAGGTAATGGACTCCTGCATATATGCATACATAAGTATCTAGACTGTAACTGTGTCATGCATTGATTAATTTTAAAATATATTGGCACTAATGTTTAGCACATCAATACGACGTGTCGCGTGCAAGACCCACGTCCCTACCCCAAAGGTCAAGGTCACACATAGAGTTTAAAGGTATGTACAACTGTATGCATGGTAACTCTTTCATGAATGGAAGGATTTTAAAATCACATGGCACAATTTTTGAGCACATGGAGAGGACATAGACTGTAAGACACCTCTATCGGAGGCATTCGTCACTTATTTGGGACAGCTCTTGTTTAATGATTACATACATACAGGCAGTTTGAAGTATGTAAGTACATGTAACTTAGATGGTGTAGTCATATTGTTGATATGCAAGTCAGTTAACGGTTCGTGTTTATGTCCTCGAAGGGTGACATATTAAAATCGCACTGTCAGTCTGTCCGTCTGTCTGTCCGTCCGTCTGTGCGTCCGCCCTTACATTTTATCGTGTCCATGCTGCAACTATGTCATGTAATGGAATCCTCTATATATGCAAACATTCGTGTCCGGACTGTAACTTTGTCATGCATTGAAGGACTTTGAAATAACTTAGCACAAATGCCTAGTTCATCAAGACGACGTGTCGCGTGCAAGACCCACGCCACTACCTCAAGGGTCAAGCTCACACTTAGAGTTTGAAGGTAATGGCATCCTCTATATATGCAGACATTTGTGTCCGGACTGTAACTTTGTCATGCATTGATTGATTTTATAATAACTTGGCACAATTGTTCAGCACATCAAGACAATGTGTTGTGCGCAAGAAACACGTCCTTACCTTAAAGGTCAAGGTCACAATTAGCGTTTAAAAGTAATGGAATACTGTATGCATGGTAACTCTGTCATGCATGGAAGGATTTTGAAATTGCATGGCACAATTATTGAGCACATGGAGAGGACACAGACTGTGAGACACCTCTTTCGGGGACATTTGTCACTTTTGAGGGACAGCTCTTGTTTGATTGTTGAAGCAGTCTACTGATTGTTTCAGTTATCAAATTTCATTATCACTACGATATCATTTATGTTTAATGTTGCATTATCTATAATGTTTATATAAATGATGTTATTTCTTGTAATTAACAGATATTCGAGGATAATAAATGATGTTATTTCTTTTTATTAACAGATATTCGAGGATAATAATATTATCCTCAAATACCTGTTAATTAAAAGAAATCACATCATTTTTATAAACATACGTATATAGAAATTTCGCTGTTAATTGAAAGAATGTGAACAAAGTCACTATGATGCAAACGGAACAGTTATAATAAGAACAAACGTGAACAAAGTTCTTATAATTTGTCCGTTTGCATCATAATGACTTTGTTTACATTTTTTTTCAATTAACAGCGAATTTTCTAACTTTTAACAATGAAGTATAAGTAGTGTCACATTATTCACGTCCATTTAAAATCTTTTTCTTTTGCATTTTATGGTTTTGTATCAAAGTCATTCTACGTATATTACTCTTCCAGTCTGCACGTTTTTAAGGCAAACACTAGTAGCTCTTTAACTTACATTTTTATCACGATAACAAAACAATGTTATGTCATTTATGTTTTATCGCCGGAGAATGTTTGTTGATTACAGTTTTTGATTCTTTAATAAAGTTATTGTTCACAGTATTTTCTATGGTATTTTCTGATGTTATTAATTAGTTGTTATTAATTAATTTCTACGACAGGTCATAAAACAGTTGTTTTGCGTGACTTTCATCAGTCCGATATTGCCAGTCATTTCTACAAAAAATAATTTAAAAAACCTCACAGAATCACAAAATTTGCAACTTCTATATAACTGAAGAGCTATATAATATTAGTGCATGCCGTCGCTTGTTTAAAAAATATGTATATTCAGCATTGTTATCGGTTTTTAATTCGATTAACGCGTACAATACGCTTTGGACAGACCAACTGAGTTAGAATTTCTCGTATATCATGTATATCATTTTATGTTACAAAAATTATGATAGAAATTCTCGTAAGTCTTATAACGGCGCGAATGCTGCTAATTTCCTGAAAAAGTTTACTTCAGGTGAGAAAGAAAGATCATTTGTGTTCCAGTCCTAAATGTCGTTTTAATAGGAAAGAAACGAAAAAATTTAAATAGTTTTTTCGCTTTCCTGAAAAGTCATTGAAATATGCTTACGCGGTTTTTGAATTTCACCGACGATATACAGGAAATACTTTAAAAATCTTTTTCTCTGAAACCACAAGGCCACAAGCTTAGATATTTGGCATGTAGCATTGTCTAGTGGACCTATACCAAGATGGTTCAAATTATGACCCCCGGATCAAAATTGACCCCACCTGGGGGGTCACTTAGTTTTACATAGGCTAATATAGGAAAAACTTTAAAAATCTTCTTCTCTGAAACCACAAGGCCTAGAGCTTAGATATTTGGCATGTAGCATTGTCTAGTGGACCTCTATCAAGTTTGTTCAAATTATGACCTCGCCTGGGGGGTCACTTATTTTACATAGGCTTATAAATGCTTATAATATTATAGGAAAAACTTTAAAAATCTTCTTCTCTGAAACCACAAGGCCTAGAGCTTAGATATTTGGCATGTACCATTGTCAAAGAACGGGAGGGTTTCCAAGACTGCATAGGTGCACAGACGTATCACACAATAATTTGTATTTAATCTGTGTATAATTGAATGGTTTTTTTTCGGGACCGTCGACAAGCTGGTTGCCAAATTTTTTAATTGTTTCATCAATTGGGAAAATTAGCGACTGTTTGCAGAGAAGTAAATGGAAAATTGGTGTGTTTAAAGATATTTTATTGTTGTTTTTCAGGACAATTTACGAATTAAAGAAACATAATTACTGCTTGTGTTTTAATTGTTTCTTTAATGAAAACTAAAAGCGATGTGTTTGCAGTGAAGTGACCCGAAATATTCGTGTTTGCCACTTCATTACCGCTAGTTTTCGCCACCCTTTACAAGCTAAAGAGATATAATCTGTGTTCAATAATTGTTTCAACTACGAAATTGTTTGGCCACATGTTTGCAGAGAATTAACTCGCATTTAAATTGGCGTGTTTGCAAGGTGAATTACGTCCTTTTTTCGTCTAACACGATTAATGTGCATATTAACAAAAAATGTCTTTTTTAATGCTCGAAACATCGTTTTAATGTTTAACTCTGTAAAGATACTGGTATTTGTATATTTACTTATGGAAATTTTAAAAAAAGTTTGGCCTTAGGTCAGACTTCATGAGCAGTAAAGCACACCCCTAGCACCAGCTAAGTGAATTATATAAACCCCCACTGTTGACTATTTGAGTTCCTACAATTATAGTAAATGGTATTAAAAGGTAAAGTGTTTGTTTATTAAAGTGTCACCCATTTTCCTTCTATTTTTGTAGCCAATCTCCCCCAAAACTAGTTAAGTTGTAAAATTCCCAAATTTACATTTATGTTTGTCAACTTAAATTATTTCTTATGACATTTTTCATGCCATAAATGTTTTATTTTAATAAATGCTGGAACATTTTGCCCATATTCTCCAACAAAAACCTGGAAAATCACTTAAAATTTATAGATACAGTTGAGTTAAAAACATACAATAATGAATTGAGTAAAATTGATGTCAATGTGGCAGTATCAGTTTTTCTTGCAGTTACATGTAGATAAACAAAAAAGGTGCTACCCTTTTCACAATGTCTGATTTTATCAAAATATAGATCAGTTCAATGCAGTGCAATTCAAAATTAATTCTAGGAGTTTGAGGGAGGGTTTTATTACCTCTTTAACCCTCTTGTTTTCTTTTAGAATTATATTTTCAAGAAAATCATTTTTCATTTCAGAAGTGAACAATATTGGAAAACAAATGGAAGGTGTATCATGCAGTCAAATAAAGGTACTGATAGTAATTATATACTTGTAACATCCATACTTGTCCCCTACTGGTTTCATTGGATGGGACTATATATATTTTAACCCTCCATCTACCCCAGCCTTCAAATAATCTGGATGCTGCACTGAAGTACCAAGGTAAGGTTTGTAATAGTGTTTTGTTCATGAAGTGTAATGGGAGGTAATGCACAGTGTTTTATTTTTCAAACAAAAATGTCCAAAGACCAGATAATATTTGAAGTACAACACTTACATCCCTGGGCCATTATATTTTACTGAGTCAAGTTGACTTAGAACTATATTATGTATTGTACATTTTGCATTCTTGACTTAAATTTTGATTTTTAAAGAGTGTACAGGTTTAATAATTATGTGCTTAATTATACCCCCGAAACAAAGTGGGGGGTATATAGGAGTCACCCGGTGGTTGGTTGGTCGGTCGGTCGGGCGGGCGGTCACTGGTGGCCTGTTGCATTTTCCTTGTCCGGAGCATAACTTGAAAACTACTACTTGGAATTCAATACAACTTCATACAATGGTCAATCACATTGAGTGGAAGTGCAATGCACAAGAACCATAACTCCATCTTGACTCATTACAGAGTTATTGCCCTTGGTTACTTTTCCTTGTCCGGAGCATAACTTGAAAACTACTGGTTGGAATTCAAAACAACTTCATACAATGATCAAGCACAATAAGAGGAAGTGCAGTGTAGAAGAACCATAACTCTATCTATAGTAATTACAGAGTTATTGCCCTTTGTTACATATCCTTGTCCGGAGCATAACTTGAAAACTACTGGTTGGAATTCAATACAACTTTATACAATGGTCAAGTACATTGAGAGGAAGTGCAGTGCACAGGAACCATAACTCCATCTTGACTCATTACAGAGTTTTTGCCCTTTGTTACTTTTCCTTGTCCAAAGCATTTCTTGAAAACTACTAGTTGGGATTCAGTACAACTTCATAAAATGGTCTAGCACAATGAGAGGAAGTGCAGTGTACAAGAACCATAACTCTATCTTTTACAGAGTTATTGCCCATTTTTATTTTTCCCTGTCGCAGAGCATAACTTGAAAACTACTGGTTAGAATGCAATACAACTTCATACAATGGTCCAGCACAATGAGAGGAAGTGCAGTGTACAAGAACCATAACTCTATCTTGACTCATTACAGAGTTATTGCCAAGAACAATATCTCTATTTTAGTTTTCTTTCCAAGGTATTCTGTTACTACAAACTTTCTCAGTTTATAAAGCAGTCTTTCAGGGGTATTAATCACATTTAGTGATAGCTCTGGTTTTAGTCAAGTTTCTTACATCAAATCTTAGATAAAGCAAATTCTGATAATTTAGGCTTACACACAGTTTAAGTTTTAATAAGGACTGAAACACAGGAGTGTCGCAAAACTAAAGATGTGAGAGCAAGAGAATAAGTACTGGAATAAGGGCTGATCCAGATATAAGCTGAAATTGAACTGAAACAGAATGTTTGTTGTTTCTGATTCATTAGTGCTTTCACATAATGTATGTTGGTATTATTGGTTGAAAATATGCATTTTCTTGATGTTTAAAAGGAGAAAGATTATTATAGTATTAGTACATGTAGAACGCATGTATGTACATGTATTCAAAAGCTGTTGATCCGGCTATTCTACAGATTTTACAATTGGGTTTCAAACTGTCTCTTTAAACACACATAGTCTTAAAGATCTTTTGAAGTTGTGTCCCAATTCATCTTTCCTGCACTTCCTAAATAATCATTTCTATTTTGTCATTAGACAAACGAAGGGTTCTGTGTTGCAGACTGGATTTTGAGTCAACACAAAGTTAGAAATTTAGCAATAGTTGGTTCCTATATCTGAAGGGAAAAAAAAGAAATAAAATTTGTGCATGTATTTAGGAGTCACCCGGTGGTTGGTCGGTCGGTCGGTTGGTCGGTCGGTCGGTTGGTCGGTCGGTCGGTCGGTCGGTCGGTCGGTCTGTTGCATTTTCCTTGTCCGGAGCATAACTCGAAAACTACTTGTTGGAATTCAATACAACTTCATACAATGATCAAGCACATTGAGAGGAAGTGCAGTGCACAAGAACTATAACTCCATCTTGACTAATTACAGAGTTATTGCCCTTTGTTAGTTTTCCTTGTCCGGAGCATAACTTGAAAACTACTGGTTGGAATTCAATACAACTTCATACAATGGTCAAGCACATTGAGAGGAAGTGCAGTGCACAAGAACTATAACTCCATCTTGACTAATTATAGAGTTATTGCCCTTTGTTACTTTTCCTTGTCCGGAGCATAACTTGAAAACTACTGTTTGGAATTCAATACAACTTTATACAATGATCAAGCACATTGAGAGGAAGTGCAGTGCAGAAGAACCATAACTCCATCTTCACTAATTACAGAGTTATTGCCCTTTGTTGCTTTTCCTTGTCCGGAGCATAACTTGAAAACTATTGGTTGGAATTCAATACAATTTCATACAATGATAAAGCACAATGAGAGGAAGTGCAGTATACAAGAACCATAACTCTATCTAGAGTATTTTCAGAGTTATTGCCCTTTGTTATTTTTTCTTCTCCAGAGCATTACTTGAAAACTACTGGTTGGAATTCAATATAACCTCATACAATGGTCAAGTACATTGAGAGGAAGTGCAGTGCACAAGAACCATAACTCCATCTTGACTCATTACAGAGTTATTGCCCTTTGTTACTTTTCCTTGTCCGGAGCATAATTCGAAAAGTACTAGTTGGAATTCAAAACAACTTCATACAATGGTCAAGCACAATGAGAGGAAGTGCAGTGCACAGGAACCATAACTCAATCTTGACTCATTACAGAGTTATTGCCCTTTGTTACTTTTCCTTGTCCGGAGCATTATTCGAAAACTTCTGGTTGGAATTCAGTACAACTTCATAAAATGGTCAAGCACAATGACAGGAAGTGCAGTGCAAAAGAACAATAACTCTATCTTGACTCATTTCAGAGTTATTGCCCTTTGTTATTTTTACTTGTCCGGAGCATTATTCGAAAACTATTGGTTGGAATTCAATACAACTTCATACAATGGTCAAGCACAATGAGAGGAAGTGCAGTGTACAAGAACCATAACTCTATCTTGACAAATTACAGAGTTATTGCCAAGAACAATATCTCTTTTTAGTTTGTTTGCAAGGTATTCTGTTACTATGAACTTTCTCAGTTTATAAAGCAGTCTTTTGGGGGTATTAATCACATTTAGTGATAGCTCTAGTTTTGGTTCAGATTCGGTTTTGGTGTGTATACATGTGAAAGCTCTCATTAATTTTGTTGTTACAGTAATACTTGTAGTCTATTTTTTTCATATAGTGAAACTTAGTTACAAGGGTTAAAAAATAAGTCACTTAATTAAATGATGGTTCATTTATTTACACTGGAGACCATATACAGGTCCTAGGTGTAAATCTTTATTACACATGTTATATAGGTCCTAGGTGTAAATCTTTATTACACATGTGTATATATAAAGGGCCTAGGTGTGAATCTTTATGAAATTAGTTTACGTAGGTGCTAGATGTAAATCTTTATTACACATGTTTATACAGGTCCTAGGTGTAAATCTTTATTACACAATAATGTGTATATATAAAGGTCCAAGGTGAGCTTTTCTGATTGATGATTGTCTGTCGTCCGTCGTCCATCAGATAAAAATTCCCCCTGAGAAAATGACAAAAAGTATTAAGAAGCGTTGTTCTTAACGTTTAAGTTTCGGGGAATTTCGAATAAATATCAAGTGGTAGAGTCTTTTTTTAATTAAGTTCCAAGTAAGACACTCTGCGAATTATGACAACCTTTTATTTCATTTAAATAACATTTCACTTAGAATATCACGTAGATTTACACAAAGTCCATATATTTTTAAGAGTCACAAAGAATTAGAAAATGTCCAGTTCTTCACTAAGTACACAAAGATTTGAAACACAGAGTAAGTAAGGTAATTTAAGTATTTCTGAATATTAATTAATTAATTAATTTTGAACCTAGAAAATTCCGGTTTATATACCAATATTTCTGTGATATTTTATCTGTCACTTATGAAATTATTAACTCATTTAACAATAAAAATTTAACAACAAATCAAACAAAATAAAAGATTTAACTTCAGAGTGATTGCATGGCAGCCTGGATAAGCCTTGAGCTAGTAAAGTCATTGTTTGAGAATGGTGGCCAATCAGTGATGTAAATACAAAGGTTTCACGATTAATACCTGAACAATCAAACTATTTCCTTGAGCAGAAATGGTATTATGGCTTTGAGTTACTTAACAACATCTTAAAAGATTTGACATTTAGCAAAAATTACAAGTCTGAATAAATTAATTTTCTTTAAATATAGATTTAAATTGCATAAAACAAATACTAAATTACTACATAGAAAATCTACTGTAAATTCTGAACATTTTGATACCAAAATCAACATATTTGTTAAACAATAACCAAATTTTATTTTTAACAATTTGGTTCCAAAATTCACATCATAATAGTTCCTCCCTTGTCTGTTTGCTTTGGACCCCAAAGTAAAAAGAATTTTAATGATTTTTTTCTAAAATCACAGTTAAACACAGTTTGGTTTATAGTGGTCTGTCTCAAATAAATAAAGTCCTTGTTGTGGATGCTGGCTGCGCACTGATTGAAATAAACCATCAAGAAGTTGTTTTGTTTTGAGTCCAACATTAATCTTGGGAATATCCAATGGGTTTCTGCACATGAAGGTAAAGTGATTTTCTTTGCCACACCTTGCACATTGGTTACCTTGAGCAGCACAGTCCTTTAGTGTATGGAAGTTCTTAGTGCCACATCTGTTACACTCGAACTTCCTTCCAGTGTGCTGTTTGTTCAGCGATGTAGCACTGCAAACATGCTGTAGGAGATGTTGTTTTTCTTCTTGGATTGTGTTGTTCTCCATTTCTGAATTGAACCAAAACATATCAAATTCCATCACAAATTTGAAGAGATCTTGAACAGTCTTTTTTAGCGACTCATTTGCTCGACTGACTTCACTTAATGCAGAAATGTTAACACAGTTTTCATTCACTTTGGATGAAATTTCATTCCTTAGCTCACTTTCAGTTTCTTGAAGTGATGCTATAAGAACCTGTTGATTGTTACACTTCTGCTTGTAACGGTTAAGCTCTTCATTTTGCAAAGTTTGCATTGGAACTGAGTCGAATAGTTCATAGTTGGAGATTGCAGAAAATGGCATGGCTGCACATACCATTTCTGTATCACACACTGGTTCCAGGCTGGATGACTTTGTTGTGGTATCCTGTTTGAGTGATCCACATTTAGAATTTTGTTGTTCCCTGTTCTTCCGGCATAATGTTGACTGGCTTATATGTCCATATTGACGACAGGCGTAGCAGATGCGTGTTACTGCCTTGCACATGTGAACCCCAGAGTGGATCTCACAACAGCGCAGACACTGATGTGATGCAGGCTGTATCCAGCATTGACGTTTGAAGAATGGTGTCATCCTGATGAAAGGTCTTACTTGGAAATGGTTCATAATGCTTGGCAATGTAGTTTTGAGGTTCGGAATCTTAGCCGCAGTTCTTCACCAATTTATTAAGAAGCGTTGTTCTTAACGTTTAAGTTTCGGGAATTTCGAATAAATATCAAGTGGTAGAGTCTTTTTTTAATTAAGTTCCAAGTAAGACACTCTGCGAATTATGACAACCTTTTATTTCATTTAAATAACATTTCACTTAGAATATCACGTAGATTTACACAAAGTCCATATATTTTTAAGAGTCACAAAGAATTAGAAAATGTCCAGTTCTTCACTAAGTACACAAAGATTTGAAACACAGAGTAAGTAAGGTAATTTAAGTATTTCTGAATATTAATTAATTAATTAATTTTGAACCTAGAAAATTCCGGTTTATATACCAATATTTCTGTGATATTTTATCTGTCACTTATGAAATTATTAACTCATTTAACAATAAAAATTTAACAACAAATCAAACAAAATAAAAGATTTAACTTCAGAGTGATTGCATGGCAGCCTGGATAAGCCTTGAGCTAGTAAAGTCATTGTTTGAGAATGGTGGCCAATCAGTGATGTAAATACAAAGGTTTCACGATTAATACCTGAACAATCAAACTATTTCCTTGAGCAGAAATGGTATTATGGCTTTGAGTTACTTAACAACATCTTAAAAGATTTGACATTTAGCAAAAATTACAAGTTTGAATAAATTAATTTTCTTTAAATATAGATTTAAATTGCATAAAACAAATACTAAATTACTACATAGAAAATCTACTGTAAATTCTGAACATTTTGATACCAAAATCAACATATTTGTTAAACAATAACCAAATTTTATTTTTAACAATTTGGTTCCAAAATTCACATCATAATAAAAGTGAAAATAAAATTTCCAAAAATGATGTCTGATAACGTTCAGTTTATATGTAGATTAATGTAAATACATTCGATATCCGATTTAAGCTTTTGAAATATCTTAAATTTGCCGAAAAATCGGCAAATATTTCTGAAATAGGGCATAAGCGGGGTCGCGAAAATACGTGACAATCAAAAATAATTACCTAAAAACTTGTAAAAAAGGTATAATTTATCATCCTTGATCTGTTTTAAGCGTTTTAGGACATTCAGAAACCAGAGCTGTTTACCAAATTCAAGAATTGAAGAGGGGTAGTTGTGGGGGGATGCTTGTTTAGTTTAATCTATAAATTATTGCAAAAAAATATCTTAGGGGATAAATCTCGATCACATCTGTTTAAAGCCAGAGAAACTCTTCACATTTTGCCAGTAGTATTTAATTACTGCAACAGGGGGAGCACATAAGTGTTAAGAAAGTTTATTAATAAATTTCCCAATTTGAATGAGAATAGGCCTATGCGTAAAATATTTGGTGACACCGCACATGAAATTTCCCAATTTGAGAAAGCCTGGGCCCTTTCCCAATTTTCAGGAAAAAAAGCCCTGCATTTCCGTTTTTGTTTTCCAATGTCAATAATTGCACTTCTATGTTGAAACTCAGACATGGCTTTAATGAAAATTTTATATGTTCATATTTCTTATCATAATAGATTATTCATTTAAGGCAAATTCCCCCTTTTGGCAAAAACGACGCGAAAATTCCCCCACCTGGGGGCTGCGGACCCCTTCCGCCAAAGTAGAGTGAGGGCCCTGATCACCATTTTGATTCAAATGACATCTCCTCTGAAACCACTAGGCCAATGTTGATAAAACTATGCAGGAATGTTCCTTGCATGAAGCTTTACCAAAATTGTTCAAAGAATTCCATTCCATGCAGAACTCTGGTTGCTATGGCAAAAAATAGTAAAAACTTTAAAAATCTTCTTCTCTGAAACCACAAGGCCTAGAGCTTAGATATTTGGCATGTAGCATTGTCTAGTGGACCTCTACCAAGATTGTTCAAATTATGACCCCCGGGTCAAAACTGACCCCGCGCGGAGGGTCACTTAGTTTTGCATAGGCTTATATTGGAAAAACTTTAACAATCTTCTTCTCTGAAACCACAAGGCCTAGAGGCAAGATATTTGGCATGTAGCATTGTCTAGTGGCCCTCTACCAAGATTGTTCAAATTATGACCTCAGGGTCAAAATTGATCCCGCACAGGGGGTCACTTAGTTTTGCATAGGCTTATATAGGAAAAACTTTAAAAATCTTCTCTGAAACCACAAGGCCTAGAGCTTAGATATTTGGTATGTAGCATTGGCTAGTGGACCTCTACCAAGATTGTTCAAATAATGCCCCCCGGATCAAAATTGACTCGGCACGGGGGGTCACTTAGTTTTACATAGGCTTATATAGGAAAAACTTTAAAAATCTTCTTCTCTGAAACCACAAGGCCTAGAGCTTAGATATTTGGTATGTAGCATTGGCTAGTGGACCTCTTAACAAAATTGTTCAAATTATGCCCCCCGGATCAAAATTGACTCGGCACGGGGGGTCACTTAGTTTTACATAGGCTTATATAGGAAAAACTTTAAAAATCTTCTTCTCTGAAACCACAAGGCCTAGAGCTTAGATATTTGGCATGTAGCATTGGCTAGTGGACCTCTACCAAGATTGTTCAAATTATGACCCCCGGATCAAAATTGACCCCGCACGGGGGGGGGGGGTCACTTAGTTTTACATAGGCTTATATACGTATATCGGAAAAACTTTAAAAATCTTTTTCTCTGAAACCACAAGGCCTAGAGCTTAAATATTTGGCATGTAGCATTGCTTAGTAGACCTCTTCAAAGTTTGTTCAAATTATGCCCCTGTGGTCAAAATTGACCTTGTGCGGGGGGGGTCACTTGTTTTACAAAGACGTATATAGGAAAACCTATTAACATTATCTGGTGATCTTCCACCAGGCAAGTGGACTTGTACCAAGGTGAGCGATATATGGCCATCTTGGGCCTCTTGTCATATTAGTTACGACTGTTTTGTAATGAATCCCAAAAATATATGTAAGAGAATACATAATGGCCACTTATACCCAATGACGTATCCTCAAGTATACTTCCTTGGATCTGTAGAATGTATTATATCTTTCACAGGGAGCTCCAGGTTTCAAAAAGACGACTGCCACAAGAAACAAAGATCC
Source organism: Saxidomus purpurata (assembly GCA_022818135.1). Lineage (NCBI taxonomy): Eukaryota > Metazoa > Mollusca > Bivalvia > Venerida > Veneridae > Saxidomus > Saxidomus purpurata. Next base: position 32,185,555 of record JAFMSR010000007.1, read on the forward strand.
AAACAAGACCAAGTAAAACCTCATTTTGATTTTAATGCTTTTATCAGTACTTAAATGCAGGTGAGCCTTAGGTATACACAGGTTCTGTTTTACCAGAAATTCAAAGAAGCTGAGTGTGCTAGCATTTTAGCAGAGCTTTAATTATTTTTGTTGCACCCATGATATTATCATGGACCTATGTACATTTTTGTGTCGCCCTTTCGGAGAAAAGGCGATACATAGGGATCGCTTTGTCTGTCGGTCGGTCCGTCCGTCCGTCCGTCACACAAACTTAACATTGGCTATAACTTTGGCATTTCTTAAGATTTCTTCATCAAACTTTCAAATTGTATTGCTTATGACATTAGGGTCGTGATGCCGCCAAATTTTGTAGGTCAAGGTCATATTTGACAGAGTTATGCCCCTTTTTATACTTAGATTTTTGCTATAACTTTGCCATTTCTTAAGATTTCTTTATCAAACTTTCAAATTGTATTGCTTATGTCAAAAGGGTTGTGATGCCGCCAAATTGTGTAGGTCAAGGTCATATTTGACAGAGTTATGCCCCTTTTTGTACGTGGATTTTGTCACGAAAACTTAACGTTGGCTATAACTTTGCCATTTCTTAAGATTTCTTCATCAAACTTTAAAATTGCATTGCTTATGACATAAGGGTCGTGATGCCGCCAAAGTTTGTTGGTCAAGGTCATATTTGACAAAGTTATGCCCCTTTATATATTTAGATTTTTGCTATAACTTTGCCATTTCTTAAGATTTCTTTATCAAACTTTCAAATTATATTGCTTATGTCAAAAGGGTTGTGATGCCGCCAAATTTTGTAGGTCAAGGTCTTATTTGACAGAGTTATGCCCCTTTTTGTACTTAGATTTTGTCACGAAAACTTAATGTTGGCTATAACTTTGCATTTCTTAAGATTTCTTCATCAAACTTTCAAATTGTATTGCTTATGACATAAGGGTCATGATGCCGCCAAAGTTTGTTGGTCAAGGTCATATTTGACAGAGTTATTCCCCTTTTTACACTTACATTTTGTCACAAAATTGTTGGTTATTCTGACAAAGCATAAGAGGGCGACACAAGTGTTCTACTGAACACCCATCTAGTTTGTATGTGGTATTGTTTAAGACCCATACCAGTTTAGCTAAATCAGAGATTTTTTTCACTTTTCCATAATTTTGTCTTGGGTTGCTTTCATTTGGGAAGAATGATGTGTGAAATGTCAAAATCAGAAAATATAATACAATATAGATCTACATTTATATTGCAATCTTTGAAATTTTGATATGAGATTACAAGTCAGTTCTGTGACTCAGAATCAGGGGGAGAAATATTGGACCCAAAAATGTCTGGTGGTAAAATTACAACTATGCAAGTTTTGAAACATTTTATCAGTAATGTAAAAGTCGCAAGGTTTTTATTTTCACTAATTTTTGCGAATGAAGAACTTCGCAAATTCATCAAACTCGCTAAACTGGCAAACAATGATTATTGCGGGCCGCCTCAGCGGGCCGCTATATTTAGGATGACTTTAGAAAATGTTTATGTAAGTGAAGTCAAATGGAAGTAGTGAATAGTTCTGTGCGCACGTTTAGAAAGTAGTGAACAGTTTTTATTGTACACCAGCTTCGGTCAAACAGGAATGAAAGTGAAGTACTGGGTAGTTTATGACATGAATGAAAATCTCCTGCAAAAGTAAGATAAAGAATGGTTTAACGTCACTCTTCAATTTGTAGCTTATAATACAATTAGTAGTATCAGTAGCATACAATATATTTACTTGATTGCTGAGTGTAGCATGAATGGTACATTGCCTATACATCCTTTTACTAACCATTACACCAGTTTTTGATGTTTACTGAATTTGCTTCATCTTGATGCCAGGCATCAACATTTGACTTGTCTCATCTGTTGCATTTTTATATGCCCAAAGGGCTTTGCCAGGGTGAGCTTTTCTAATGGATGATTGTCAGTGGTCCGTCAACATTTTGATTCAAACGACATCTACTCTGAAACCACTGGGCCAATGTTGATGAAACTATGCAGGGATGTTCCTTGCATGAAGATCTACCAAAATTGTTCAAAGAATTCCAATCCATGTAGAACTTTGGTTGCTATGGCAATAAATAGGAAAAAGTTTAAAAATCTTCTCCTTTAAAACCACAAAGCCTAAAGCTTAGATATTTGGCATGTAGCATTGTCTAGTGGACCTCTACCAAGAGTGTTCAAATTATGAGCCCCGGGTCAAAATTTACCCCACCTGGGGGTCACTTGGTTTTACATAGGCTTATATAGGACAAAATTAAACATCTTCTCTGAAACCACAAGGCCTTGAACTTAGATATTTTTAAATATGCAGCATTGCCTTGTGGACCTTTACCAAGATTGTTCAAATCATGATCCCCAGTTGAAAATTAACCGTTCCTGGGACAGGGGGGCGGGGCTGTCACTTGATTTTACATAGGATTATATAGATGACCTCTATGAATTATGTTAAAGCCATGACCCCTTGTATTATTGGCAATTGATATACAGATCAGTGATATAGGGCCATCTTGGCCTTTTTGTAAGATTACCCGTGGCGGGTTTGCAGCGTCCACACTTTGTCCGCTCTCTTGGTCAAAATGTTTGTTGGCATAATATCTCGGCCAAGTTCAATAACCGGCCAAATCCATCCAGGCACTTTTAGATTATGACCCTTGATTTATGCAACATTGACCAAATTTACCTTGTCCGCTCTCTAAGTCAAACAGTTTTCATCTGATCTTCACCAAACTTGGTCAAAATGTTTGTTTGCGTAATATCTCGGCCAAGTTTGATAACCAGCCAAATCCACCTAGGCACTTTTGGATTATGGCGCATGATTTATGCAAAATTGACTAAATTCACCTTGTCGGCTCATTAAGTTGAACAGTTTTCATCCGATCTTCACCAAACTTGATGAAAATGTTTGTTGGCATGATTTCTCAGCCAAGTTCAATAACCAGCCAAATCGACACAGGCACTTCTGAATTATAATGGCCCTTGATTTATGCAAAATTGGCAAAATTCGCTTTGTCCGTTTTCTAAGATGAAGAGTTTTCATCCGATCTTCACCAAACTTGCTGAAAATGTTTGTGGGCATAATATCTAGGCCAAGTTTGATAACCAACCAAATCTACGTAGGCACTTCTGGATTATTGCCCTTGAATTATCAAAAAATTATGAAATTAGCCTTCTCAGCTCTATAGTTCAAACAGGTGAATTTGCCTTGTCTGCTCTATAGTTCCAGCAGTTTTTACAAAACAAATTAACTGCCAGATACTGAGTTATGCCTCCTTGACGGGTGTTTTTTGCGACAGTTTGGCACTCTTGTCTTTTTTAACAAGAAATTTGAGTGCTGGTATCATCAACTATAATCAAAAATTGGGGTTAAAAATCTCTGTGAATAGACTACACAATTACCCTTGAAATAGTAAGGGGTGTCAGTGACAGTCTGACTCATGGTTTATGGATTGGTTTAATTAGATAGTTAAATCCATTGTGAACCTTTTGTTTAGGGAATGTAATCAAACTTACACATGATTCATGTAAATTGGGTAATTTTTAGCTCGACTATTCGGAGAATATGGAGAGCTATTACAGTCACTTGTGTGTCGGCGTCGGCGTTGCTTCTTTGGTTAAAGTTTTGCCTGCTAAGTACTATCATGCACATATCTCAGTAACCACTTGTGATATTGACTTGAAACTTTGTTCATGTCTTTAGGGGTGTCATACAATCAAGGCAGATAACTCTTGTATAAATTTAGTACAAATTATGGCCCTTGTTTGACTTTGAAAATTTGGTTAAAGTTTTGCCTGCTAGGTACTATCATGCACATATTTCAGTAACCACTTATGATATTGACTTGAAACTTTGTTAATGTCTCTAGGGGTGTCACACAATCAAGTCAGATAACTCTTGTATAAATTCAGTACAAATTATGGCCCTTGTTTGACTTTGAAAATTTGGTTAAAGTTTTGCCTGCTAGGTACTATCATGCACATATCTCAGTAACCACTTATGATATTGACTTGAAACTTTGTTCATGTCTTAAGGGGTGTCATACAATCAAGTCAGATAACTGTTGTATAAATTTAGTACAAATTATGGCCCTTGTTTGACTTTGAAAATTTGGTTAAAGTTTTGCCTGCTAGGTACTGCTAGGTACTATCCTGCACATATTTCAGTAACCACTTATGAAATTGACTTGAAACTTCGTTAATGTCTCTAGGGGTGTCACACAGTCAAGTCAGATAACTCTTGTATAAATTTGATACAAATTATGGCCCTTGTTTGACTTTGAAAATCTGGTTAAAGTTTTGCCTGCTAGGTACTATCATGCACATGTCTCAGTAACCACTTATGATATTGACTTGAACTTTGTTAATGTCTTAAGGAGTGTCACACAGTCAAGTCAGATAACTCTTGTATAAATTTGATACAAGTTATGGCCCTTGTTTGACTTTGAAAATTTGGTTAAAGTTTTGCCTGCTAGGTACTATCATGCACATATCTCAGTAACCACTTATGATATTGACTTGAAACTTTTTTTATGTCTTAAGAGGTGTCACACAGTCAAGACAGATAACTCTTGTTTAAATTTAGTGCAAATTATGGCCCTTGTTTGACTTTGAAAATTTGGTCAAAGTTAGGCATGCAAGGTACTATCATGCACATACCTCAGTTACCATTTATGGTAGGTATATCAAACTTAGCAATAGTGTTCAGGGGTAAATTTTGTATCAAACAATTAATTTACCAAAAATTAAATCTATAGTTGTAGATTTTGACTTTTTTTATGATTCAACTTTCCTAGCTTATACTTAATAGTTAGCAGAATGAATTTTGTTTTGCTATTACACTGATAAAAGTTTTGTTTTATTAGCAAACACCCACAATAGTCGAGCTTGCTGTCTTATGGACAGCTCTTGTTTTTATTATGCCCCCGAAGGATGGCATATTAAAATCGCACCGTCTGTCCGTCCGTCCGTCTGTGCGTCCCCACATACAAATTTGTGTCCGGCCTGTAACTCTGTCATGCATTGAAGGATTTTAAATTAACTTGGCACACATGTCTAGCACATCAAGACGACGTGTCGCATGCAAGACCTACATCCCTACCTCAAGGTCAAGGTCACACTTGGGAGTATGAAGGTTATGGAATCCTCTATATATGCACACATTCGTGTCCGGACTGTAACTTTGTCATGCATTGAAGGATTTTAAAATAACTTGGCACAAATGTCTAGCACATCAAGACGACGTGTTGCGTGCAAAACCCACGTCCCTAACTCAAAAGTCAAGGTCATACATAGAGTTTGAAGGTAATGGATTCCTCTATACAATGTATATGCATAATATACACACATTTGTGTCCGGACTGTAACTTTGTCATGCATTGAAGGATTTTAAAATTACTTGGCACAAATGTGTAGCACATCAAGACGACATGTCGCGTGCAAGACCCTCATCCCTAGCTCAAAGGTCAAGGTCACACTTAGAGTTTGAAGGTAATGGATTCCTCTATATATGCATATATGCACGCATTCGTGTCTGGACTGCAACTTTGTCATGCATTGAAGGATTTTAAAATAATTTGGCACAAATGTCTAGCACATCAAGACGATGTGTCATGTGCAAGACCCACATCCCTACCACAAAGGTCAAGGTCACACTTAGAGTTTATAGGTAATGGAATCCTGTATATATGCACACATTCGTGTCCGGACTATAACATTTTCATGCTTTGAAGGATTTTAAAATAACTTGGCACAAATGTCTAGCACATCAAGCGGATGTGTCGCGTGCAAGACCCAAGTCCCTACCTCAAAGGTCAAGGTCACACTTAGTGTTGAAAGTAATGGAATACTGTATGCATGGTTACTCTGTCATGCATTGAAGGATTTTAAAATGACATAGCACATTTATTGAGCACATGGAGAGGACACAGACTGTGAGGCACCTCTTTCAGCGGCATTTGTCACTTGTGAGGGACAGCTCTTGTTTCTTATGACAAATATTTTGCGATTTGTGAGCATCCAGACAAAAGGAGAATTTTTTTATAAACCTATACGAAATTAATCTTTCACGAGAGTTTTATATAGCGAAGAAATTTGCAACAATAGTGTAGATAAAATCATCGCAAATATTACCAAATTTACAGTAACAACTGTAAAGTATTCAGCCCATCATAGCCCTCTTTTTCTGTTAAAGGTCTGTGACAGCGTACATCTTATTCATAAAAGACAAAAGTGTTGAAATTACAGTACAATTGCAACAAATGCCAAATGCAACATTTAAAGACAGAGCCAAGATGCAAGCAGATATGTGGAAAAGTTTAGATCCTCAGTCGAAGAAGGTGAGCATTCTGATATTGAGTAAAAATTTCAAAATTTCAGAGTTTCCTTTCTTTAGATTAGAATGTTGTGATTGTATCTGAGAACCTGTGCAGAACGAGTCCTCTGCTACCATGGCTTCTACAGCAGCAAAGTTTTTAAAAGACAATGAAGTTTTGGGGTGTCCTAAATGAACTAGGTCTTTGTCTCTAGGTTTTCCCTTAGTTTAAATAAGTTTATTCACCCATATATAGTGAGTGGCTTTGGAAGGATAAGAGTCACCATAAACATTTTAACTTCTGGCAGAATCTGTTTACCTGGTATAGTCAATGCACTATGCATCTTTATGAGCTTCATGCTTACAGAAATAGAAGAAATACTTTTAAAATCTTACTTAAAAACCATAAGGCCTTGAGCTTAGGTATTTGGTATGTTACTTTGTAGTGTCATGTAGCGTCCTCTACCGAGATTGTTCAACTTATATCCCAGGGGACACAATTGGCCCAACCCTAGTGTTCACTTGTTTTATATACAGACTTTATATAATACCGCAGATAAAGTTGATAAATTCTGATTGGTCAAGAAACACCGTTTACGAACCCGTATATGCTGTCTCCCTTTTGGAGCCTCATTGTTTTCACCTCTGATTCGCTGCAGAAGCTCTGAACAATTTGTGTTTACACTCAAAAGAAAATGACCAGCAGTTTGATTTTGTCAGCATTGCACACATCGTACGGAAAAATAATCTATACTCAATAAAACTTGATACTCAATAAATATGATTCAATCATTGCCTTTGTTTCCTCCCTAGGCAAAACAGGTCACTTAGTTGGTGATCCCTACTGTTTTTAGGGTTAGTGGGTTAAGGTCAAGGTCATCATGGCCTTTGTTAGCTTTTCCTTGATCACATTCCAAAAGATTTTCACAAAACTTACTCAGAACAATCCAGTCAGTCCACTAGAGCAATACTGACCCTTTTCGGCCTCTTGTTTCAGTCTTGACACTTCTGATAAGCAGGTTTTCTCAATTATAAAATTATCTCAGCTTTGTAAAAATATTTTCAGGTGTATGAGGAGAAAGCACAGAAAGAGAATGCAAAATTACGGAAGGAGCAAGCTAAAAATAATGTAAGTGGTGCATCAAATGTTAAATTTATCTGTCAAAATTTTGCACAGAGCAATGTTTACTTGTAAATGTCATGGTTTAACAAACTTAACAAGTCTTGGGTGACCAAAACTGTCCGAATAATTTTCTTCTTGTATCATGTGATGATCTTTGTCGTTTGTCTGTCCTAGCCATACTGTTTACATCAGAAATTTGAATATTTCCCGCAATATTGCTATGACCTCCTGGCAGTGTACAACCCTGGGTCTTCAGCTGTGTGGTCTGGGGCAGGGCAGGGCAGGGTTATGTCCATTCCTACACTATATATACAATACTGCAGATAAAAAGAGAACACTTAAACATATGACACTCAAATTTGGTATACAGGTTGGTCATGATTAGTAGAACACCCCTACAATATATTGAGATAAGTAGGTCAAAAGTCAAGGTCAATGTGACCTTGAGAAAAGAAGTCTTGTTTGTCCTAGCCATTACATCCTACACTGTTTACACAAGGAACTTGAAACTTTGTCAAAATATTGCTATGACCTTGCAGTGCGCAACACTTTTAAAAATTTCATCAGACCCCTCTTTCTTGGGGCAGGGTGGGGACATGTCCATTCCTACACAATATATACAATATTGCCTATAATAAGAGAACACTTCAGCATATGACACTCAAACTTGGTATGCAGGTTGGTTATCACTAGTAGAGCACCTCTACCTATATTCAGGTCAAAGGTCAAGGTCACTTTGCCCTTGAGAAGTGAAGTTAATTCATTGTCCAACGTTAGTCCAGTGCCAGGATACAAGATGGCATGCCATCAACAAAATTCTAGTTTGTTTTGTCACTCAGTCTGATATCATGAACAGGTATGAATGAACTGCCTAGATTTCTCTGTCTGCCAGCCTGGAGGTTATTAGCTCACCTGGCAATTGTGCCAGGTTGAGCTTTTAGGATGGATGATTGTCTGTTGATCCCGGACGAGTTCAATTATGGGCTTGATCGGATTAGTTCTTCCAGAGTTATGGCCCTTGATTTAACAAAAAATGCAATATTTAACCATGTTTACACTAGCACCTTAATTTCTTCACCAATTCTAATCAGTGTTGATGAAACTTGGCAGGGATGTTCTTTGCATGAAGCTCTACCAAAGTTACTCAAAGAATTCCATTCCATGCAGAACTCTGGTTGCTTTAAAAGTCTTCTTCTCTGTAACTTCAAAGCCTAAAGCTTAGATATTTGGCATTTAGCAATGCATAGAGAACTTCCAACAAAATTGTTCAAATCACCCCTGGGTTAAAATTGACTCTGCTTGGGGGGTTACTTGATTTTACATAGGTTTCTATACAAACCCAATGTAAATTGCTGTTAATATTTGACTGACCAGTAAAATATAACGAGAAATAAACAACAGGAAAAATAGCTGTGTTTCGGACGTGGTAGATATTCGTTGGCGTTTCGGATATTTAATCTGTATACTATTATGTTCCCAGCTGTTTTATATAGGAATTAAATATTCATGTCTTATTTAAGCAAGCAGTTTTAGATCATTCCCCGTGGTCAAGTGGGTAAGTCACAAATGCTCTAATTTTACAACCGAGGTTCGAATCCCACTGGCGACACTTTATTTTTTTCTCCTTTATTTTTGTTTTTTGATCCTTTTAATATTTAAATTTGAACATTTTTAAGCTCGACTATGGCGGAAAAAAAATACCATGAAAAAGTGTAAAATCCGAAAAGTCTTCTTGAAGTAATATGTCCGAAATATAGTACACTTACTGGTCAAACTTTTTCAACGTTTACAGATTGAGCATTCAAAAAGCCTTCCGTCTCTTAAAGCTATGTCAATAACTATTTCAAATCAACATACTTGTTTTGAATGATCAATACTTTTATCATTTTCACTATATAAACAGTATACTTTTGAGCATCCACTGGGCGCCGCCATTATTGAGCTTTGCCTGACGTACTGTAGCATGCCAGTACGACAGGGAACCAGACTAGCCAGGGGGGGGGTCTTGTTTTACATAGACATATATAGGAAAACCTTTTAAAAATCTTCTTCTCCAAAACCACAAGGTCTAGAAAACAGTTGAATTCCAGTTGATTTACCTTTATAATAATCCATTCTCAAACAACTCTGAAAGTAAAGTATCGTAATTGTCAATCATGCAATATTGTGACAAATGGTCCGTTAATCCCTATTGTTATCAAAACAAGTATGTCAGAAATTTTGGTTTGTGAGAAAGGTCAGCATCCCATATAGTGAAAATGTCAAGATTGACCATCTGTCCAACATTTGTAATAAAGAAAAGGCAGCAGAAATGATACACACTGCAACTACAATATTAATGTTACAAAGGCAACATGCCAAGTGCAAAAGTAAAGACAACACAAAAGTCATTTTTTTTGTACAAGGAAAAATTGTTAGATTTTGTTTTCAAGAACATAGTTCTTTGCCAGCATAAATTAGTAAGTACTGATGTATGTAACATGTTTTGTGCTTTTCCCTTCAGTTTTAGTATGTAACATCTTTTTCAGGCATCTACAAACAATAAACCTTCAAGTTCAGGGTCAGCAAAAGGAAAAGGACCTGGAAAAGTTAAAGCGTCCAAAAGCAACATTCATCAGGTAAGCTGTTGATGACTATATGGCTATAGGTTCCCAGTAAACATTTGAAGTTTGATGGACTTTGTGACGATTTTGTTTTCTGTCGTTGGGTTCAGGTTGGATTTAGATTGAAAATGGTCTTTTAGATTTAGTTTAGTTTTGGAAATAACTATATTAAGACAAGAAGCCTTACATATAATATATAGTTAACATTCATGCAAGTCATTTGTCAAGGTCACAGAGATTATAGGTAATGGAATCCTGTATCTATGCATACATTTGTGTCCTTGCTGTAACTTTGTTATCCATTGATTGATTTTTAGCTCGACTTTTCGAAGAAAAGGGGAGCTATCCTACTCGTCCCGGCATCGGCGTTGGTGTCACACCTTGGTTTAGTTTTTCGTACCACCCCACTTTATTTCAAAAGTATTAGAGGTATGGCTTTGAAACTTACCATACTTGTTTGCCATCATAACCTCCATCTACAGACAAGAGAACATAACTCTGTCAAGGTTCTTGACAAAATTATGGCCCTTTTTATGCCCCCGAAGGGCGGGCGGCATATTAAAATCGCACCGTCTGTCCGTCTGTCTGTGCGTCCCCACTTACAAATTCGTGTCCGGACCGTAATTCTGTCATGCATTGATGGATTTTAAAAAAACTTGGTACACATGTCTAGCACATCAAGACGACGTGTCGCGTGAAAGACCCACATCCCTACCTCAATGGTCAAGGTCACACTTGGAGTATGAAGGTTATGGAATCCTCTATATATGCACACATTCGTGTCCGGACTGTAACTTTGTCATGCATTGAAGGATTTTAAAATAACGTGGCACAAATGTCTAGCACATTAAGACGACGTGTCGCGTGCAAGACCCACGTCCCTAGCTCAAAGGTCAAGGTCATACTTAGAGTTTGAAGGTAATGGATTCCTCTATATATGCATATATGCACACATTCGTGTCCGGACTGTAACTTTGTCATGCATTGAAGGATTTTAAAATAACTTGGCACAAATGTCTAGCACATCAAAACGACGTGTGGTGTGCAAGACGCACGTCCCTAGCTCAAAGGTCAAGGTCATACTTAGAGTTTGAAGGTAATGGATTCCTCTATATATGCATACATTTGTGTCCGGACTGTAACTTTGTAGTGCATTGAAGGATTTTAAAATAACTTGGCACAAATGTCTAGCACATCAAGACGACGTGTCGCGTGCAAGACCCTTGTCCCTAGCTCAAAGGTCAAGGTCACACTTAGAGTTTGAAGGTAATGGAATCCTCTTTATATGCACACATTCGTGTCCGGACTGTAACTTTGTCATGCATTGAAGGATTTTAAAATAATTTGGCACAAATGTCTAGCACATCAAGACGACGTGTCGCGTGCAAGACCAACATCCCTACCACAAAGGTCAAGGTCACACTTAGAGTTTATAGGTAATGGAATCCTGTATATATGCATACATTTGTGTCTGGACTATAACTTTATCATACTTTGAAGGATTTTAAAATAACTTTGCACAAATGTCTAGCACATCAAGCGGATGTGTTGCGTGCAAGACCCAAGACCCTACCTCAAAGGTCAAGGTCACACTTAGTGTTTAAAGTAATGGAATACTGTATGCATGGTTACTCTGTCATGCATTGAAGGATTTTAAAATGACATAGCACATTTATTGAGTACATGGAGAGGACACAGACTGAGGCACCTCTTTCGGGGGCATACGTCACTTGTGAGGGACAGCTCTTGTTTGACTTAGTGTATTGAGCTTGGTTATGTTTTTCGTATCACCTCACTTTATTTGAAAACCGTTGGAGGTATTGCTTTGAAACTAACCATACTTGTTAACCATCAGGACATACATCAACAGACAAGAGAACATAACTCTATCAATGTTTTTGACAGAATTATGCCCCTTTTTTACTTAGAAAATACATTGAATATGGGTAAAATCCACTTATTGCCTTAACCCTTTGAGATATTGCTTTGAAACGAATGAAACGCTTTGAAAAGAATGCTTGTTTACATCATTACCCCCATATGTAGGCAAGAGAAGGTAACTCTGTCAGGGATTTGTTTTAAAAATTAAGGCTCTTTATCGACTTAGAATCTTGGTTAAGTTTTTTGTACCAGTCCACCTTTTGACTAAACTGTTTGAGATATTAATTTGGAATACTTGTTAACCATCATGATCCCAAAACATGGGCAGGAGAAAGTAATTCTGTCAAGGATTTTATTTGAATTATGGCCCTTTTTATGCCCCCGAAGGGTGGCATATTAAAATCGCACCGTCTGTCCGTCCGCCCGTCTGTCTGTCTGTCCGATCGCACTTACAAATTCCGGACTGTATCTTTGTCATGCATTGAAGGATTTTAAAATAACTTGGCACACATGTCTAGCACATCAAGACGACGTGTCGCGTGCAAGACCCACATCCCTACCTCAAAGGTGAAGGTCACACTTGGAGTATGAAGGTTATGGAATCCTCTATATATGCACACATTTGTGTCCGGACTGTTACTTTGTCATGCATTGAAGGATTTTCAAATAACTAGGCACACATGTCTAGCACATCAAGACGACGTGTCGCGTGCAAGACCCACATCCCTAGCTCAAAGGTCAAGGTCATACTTAGAGTTTGAAGGTAATGGATTCCTCTATATATGCATATATGCACACATTCGTGTCCGGACTGTAACTTTGTCATGCATTGAAGGATTTTAAAATAACTTGGCACAAATGTCTAGCACATCAAGACGACGTGTAGCGTGCAAGACCCATGTCCCTAGCTCAAAGGTCAAGGTCACACTTAAGAGTTTGAAGGTAATGGATTCCTCTATATATGCATATATGCACACATTCGTGTCCGGACTGTAACTTTGTCATGCCTTGAAGGATTTTAAAATAATTTGGCACAAATGTCTAGCACATCAAGACGACGTGTCACGTGCAAGACCCACGTCCCTACCACAAAGGTCAAGGTCACACTTAGAGTGTATAGGTAATGGAATCCTGTATATATGCATACATTTGTGTCCGGACTATAACTTTATTATGCTTTGAAGGATTTTAAGATAACTTTGCACAAATGTCTAGCACATCAAGCGGATGTGTCGCGTGCAAGACCCAAGTCCCTACCTCAAAGGTCAAGGTCACACTTAGTGTTTAAAGTAATGGAATACTGTATGCATGATTACTCTGTCATGCATGGAAGGATTTTAAAATTACATAGCACATTTATTGAGCACATGGAGAGGACACAGACTGTGAGGCACCTCTTTCGGGGGCATTCGTCACTTGTGAGGGACAGCTCTTGTTGACTTAGAAACTCAGTTAAAATTTTCATTCTTGTCCACTTGTTGACTTAACCATTTGAGATATTACTTTGAAAGATGGAGTACTTGTGTACCATCATGAGACCTATCTGTAAGCAATAAAAGATAGCTCTGTGAAAATGTGTCTTGATTTGTACTTAAAAATTCCTAGTTAAAGTCTTATGTGCCCTTAACTAAGTTTTGTTTTATAGGCAAGCACTAAAAAGTTGAGCGCGCTGTCCTACTGACAGCTCTTGTAAAATAACTTGGCACAAATGTTCAGCACATCGAGATAATGTGTCGCGTGCAAGAACCACGTCCCTACTTCAAAGGTCGATGTATTATAGAACATAATTTTTTGCCATCATATAGTAAGTACTGCTGTAGCAAGAAATCACTTTTCATGTAACATGTTTTGTATTTTTTCTTTCAGTTAAAATATGTAACACCTTTTTCAGGCATCTACAAACAATAAACCTACAAGTTCGGGGTCAGCAAAAGGAAAAGTTAAAGCGTCCAAAAGCAACATTCATCAGGTATTTATTAGTCCACTAGCTGTTGATGACTATAGGGGCTATAGGTTCCCAGTAAACATTTGACGTTTGATGGACGTTGTCACGACGTTGTTTTCTGTCGTCTGGTTCAGGTTGGATTTAGATTGAAAATGGTCTTTATACCCCCAAAACGAAGTTTAGGGGGGTATATAGGAGTCACCCGGTGGTTGGTCGGTCGGTCGGTCGGTTGGTCGGTCGGTCGGTCGGGCAGTCTGTTGCATATTCCTTGTCCAGAGCATAGCTTGAAAACTACTAGTTGGAATTCAATACAACTTCATACAATGGTCAAGCACATTAAGAGGAAGTGCAGTGCACAAGAACCATAACTCTATCTTGACTAATTACAGAGTTATTGCCCTTTGTTACTTTTCCTTGTCCGGAGCATAACTTGAAAACTACTAGTTGGAATTCAATACAACTTCATACAATGGTCAAGCACATTGAGAGGAAGTGCAGTGCACAGGAACCATAACTCCATCTTGACTAATGACAGGGTTATTGCCCTTTGTTACTTTTCCTTGTCTGGAGCATTTTTCGAAAACTACAAGTTGGAATTCAATACAACTTCATACAATGGTCAAGCACAATGAGAGGAACTGCTAAGAACAATATCTCTTTTTAGTTTGTTTGCAAGGTATTATGTTACTACGAACTTCTTCAGTTTATAAAGCAGTCTTTTGGGGGTATTAATCACATTTAGTGATAGCTTTAGTTTAGATTTAGTTTAGTTTTGGAAATAACTATAATAAGACAAGAAGCCTTACATATAATATATAGATAACAGTCATACAAGTCATTTGTCAAGGTCAAGATCACAGAGATTATAGGTAATGGACTCCTGTATATATGCATACATTTGTGTCCTTGCTGTAACTTTGTCATCCATTGATTGATTTCAAAATAACTTGGCAAAAATGTTCAGCACATCGAGACAATGTGTCGCGTGCAAGAACCACGTCCCTACTTCAAAGGTCAAGGTCACACTTCGAGTTTAAATTTAATGAAATACTGTATTCATGGTTACTCTGTCATGCATGGAAGGATTTTAAAATTACATAGCACAATTGTTGAGCACATGGAGAGGGCACAGACTGTGAGACACCTCTTTCGGGGGCATTTGTCACTTGTGAGGGACAGCTCTTGTTTACAATGCAATACTGTTTCTATCACTAACGTCTTTTCACCCTCAGATTGGGTCTTTGAAATTATGGCACCAAAATCCAAACTAACTCCAACGTTAAGACAACTTTAATACTTCGACGTTTGTTTCATGTTGTGGCCGTAAGCCTGATGGTTACACCCCAACGTTGATCCATTATGTTGAATAGACATCGGATGTTTGTTGGGTTTGCGTCTTTATTTTCACATTTCTCGTCCTGGCTATAAATTCTATGTGCATGGACTGATTTTGAAATCACTATACAAAGTTTTTGCTCAAAACACAAAAATATGTGTCATGCAGGTGCTGCTTCAAAGGTCTAGGTCCCGATAATTGCTCAAAACCTGTTATGGAGGATAATAAATGTACCCGTATTCCACATACTGGTTGCAACTTTTGAATACCTATACTAATTTTTAGCTCGACTTTTCTATGAAAAGGGGAGCTATCCTACTCGCCCCGGCGTCGGCGTCTGCGTCGGCGTCGGCGTCGGCGTTGGCGTCACACCTTGGTTAAGTTTTTCGTACCACCCCACTTTATTTCAAAAGTATTAGAGGTATGGCTTTAAAACTTACCATACTTGTTTACCATCATAACCTCCATCTACAGACAAGAGTACATAACTCTGTCAAGGTTTTTGACAGAATTATGGCCCTTTTTTGACTTAGAAAGTGTATTGAGCTTGGTTAAGTTTTTCGTACCACCTCACTTTATTTCAAAACCATTGGAGGTATTGCTTTGAAACTAACCATACTTGTTTACCATCACGACCTTCATCAACAGACAAGAGGACATAACTCTGTCAAGGTTTTTGACAGAATTATGCCCCTTTTTGACTTAGAAAATACATTGAATATGGGTAAAATCCACTTATTGCCTTAACCCTTTGAGATATTGCTTTGAAACTTTTAATGCTATTTCACATCATTACCCCCTTCTGTACGCAAGAGAAGGTAACTCTGTCAGGGATTGGTTTTTAAAAATTATCGACTTAGAATCATGGTTAAGTTTTTCGTACCTGTCCACTTTTTGACTGAACTGTTTGAGATATTAATTTGAAAGTTGGAATACTTGTTTACCATCATGATTCCCAAACATGGGCAGGAGAAGGTAATTCTGTCAAGGATTTTATTTGAATTATGGCCCTTTTTGACTTAGAAACTCAGTTAAAATTTTCATTCTTGTCCACTTGTTAACTTAACCATTTGAGATATTACTTTGAAAGTTGGAGTACTTATGTACCATTGTAAGACCTATCTGTAAGCAAAAGTAGATAACTCTGTGAAAAACTTTCTTGATTTGTACTTAGAAATTCCTAGTTAAAGTCTTGTGTGCCCTTAACTGTCAAAGTTTTGTTTTATTGGCAAGCACTAAAAAAGTCGAGCATGCTGTCCTACTGACAGCTCTTGTTTTCAAATAACTTCACAAAATTATAGCCTGTACCTCGTATATTCAAGGTAAAGGTCACGTTTCAGTGTCAAAGGTCATAAGACTACAGCTAATAAACTGCTTGACACATTTTAATGAAATTTCGGTCAATGCATATGATAGAAACAATATTAATTGTTTAAAAGTTATGTTTTTGCCAAGTGCAAATGAAAAAAGACAACACATAAGTCATTTGTTTTGGTACCAGATAAAAATTGATAGATGTATTCAAGAACATAATTTTTTGCCACCATATAGTAAGTACTGTTGTAGCAAGAAATCACTATGCATGTAACATGTTTTTTTTTTTTTCTTTCGGTTAAGATATGTAACACCTTTTTCAGGCATCTACAAACAATAGACCTACAAGTTCAGGGTCAGCAAAAGGAAAAGGACCTGGAAAAGTTAAAGCGTCCAAAAGCAACATCCTCCAGGTATTTATTAGTCCACTAGCTGTTGATGACTATAGGGGACTATAGGTTCCCAGTGATATGTATAGTCTGATGTGTGTTGATTTGCAAGTTTTTTGAGTTATTTTTAAAATTCCCAATTTTTAAGAAATCGCGCCTCAATTTTTCCCAATTTGATGAAAAACGACGCACATTTTCCCAATTTGTCCGGTACTGGTACCTTTCCCAAAATGGAGAAAAGAAACGCTGATACTAGTCAGCTTGAAAACTAAAATAATATTTTCAATGATAAATTTAGTTTTGGAAATAATTATATTAAGACAAGAAGCCTTATATACAATGCATTGTATATTGATAACAGTTAATCAAGTCATTTTTGTCAAATCAAAAAAGCAAAAAGAATGCAACACTGATAAAAATATTAATGCATAATTTTACTTCATCTATTTAACAGATTTGGTTCAAATATAAAACAGACATATGATTATTGTAGCCCATTATTTGATAAATAACTGTCAGACAACGTGTTTCTGTATTCAACCAGTTGTGTAAAGTTTACGTGTCTATTTCATGTTTTTTCAAAAACACAGAAACAAGCTTCTCCAAAATATTTACATGTAAAGAGAACAATATCTCAATCTTGTTTATTTTTTCTAAACCCTCATATTTGTGTAGTTAGAGAAATCACTATCATAATGTATCTAACATATTTTGTGTTTTTCCCTTCAGTTTTAATGTTTAACACATTTTTCAGGAATCTAAAAACAATAAGCCTACAAAGTCAGTGTCACCAAAAGGAAAAGGACCTGGAAAAGTTAAATCCTCCAAAGGCAACAGTCATCAGGTATTTATAAGTCCATTAGCAGTCGAAGACTTAGGGGACTATAGGTTTACTTGGTTCAATCTGTAGTAGACTACATCTTAACCGAGTTTGCATAGGTCCGGAAAAGTCAAGTGAAAATAATCTTTTTCTGGAAAACAGATGGAAAACGAAAATTACTAATTTCGTCATGAAATTCCTGAAAATACCCTGGAATTTTTATAAAACTCTTTGAAAATGACACTTTAAAATTGTTTTGACTTATGAAAAGACAATAATTCAAGTAAAAAGTATGATCATAATGACTATGAATGGGACTGGGTGTGAATAGTAATTTTCAACAATTTTTTTTATGATGCACTGTTTTGGAATTGTTTGGTCTTTTAAAATTATGGAGTTTTTGTTGGCTGAAGTCTGCAAACCATATAACCCCTGGGGTCAAAACTGACCACGCCCTGGGGGTCCATTGTGTGTATATAGAGTTTGAGGAAAAACTTAAAATGTTCTGGCCTGAAACTGTGTGGCCAAGAGCATATGTCTTCTACGAAGTTTGTTCACATGACCCAGGGGTTAAAATTGACCAGGCCTGTGGTTAAACCCAGTGTCTATTCTAGAAATTTAAAGAGGGAATTTCCCCACCCACTTAAAACAACTTTGGAGATTTTCAAAAATATTTAGGGCCAACATCAAACACCTTTTGAATCAGTGTTCATGTTTTAATGGTTACAGACCTTTAACATGTCCTCTACACTTTGTTTACATGCACATTAAACTGATCATAATTCTTTGAATGAAAATAATGTATTTATATTAATAAGAGTTGCCTCTTTTAATCTGTTTGAACGAAAATAATATTTATGTGTCTTAGAGTTGCCTCCCTCTCGTTTTTCTTACCAGTGTTCATGTTAAGAAATACGCCAACTGGAAGATTAACAGGTTTTGAGTTGCACATGTTTCAAACAAATGCTAGATCTTTTAGAAATTAGGGTGAATCCCGCAAATAGACAATGTAATCCTTATTATGTTCATTAACTCCAGTATATTACCCCTACTAATTTTGAGGTCACAGGGTCAAATCCAGGTTGTTTGACCTACTGATTCACTTTTTTTCTTTTTTTTTAAGCTACAGCAATGAAATTTGAACTATATGGATAGTTTTGCATGTAAATTCAACTTTGACCTTGACCTTTCTGTTTTTGAAGCTACATCAATGAAATTTGGACCATGTATGTAACAGTTTTTCATGTGGATTTCAACCTCGACATTGGCTTACCTTGACTTACTGACTTACTTTCTTGTTTTTGAAGCTACAGCAATGAAAGTTGGACCATGCAGATTTCAACTTCAACATTGGCTGACCTAGACCTACTGGCCAATTTTCTGTTTTTGAAGTTACAGCAATGAATTTGAACCATATGTACAGTTTTGAGTGTAGATTTCAACTTTGGCCTTGGTTGATATTTGGCCTAGTTTTTGTTTATCAAGCTACATAGATCAAATATAGACTATTGCAGATTACTTTCCAAAATTCCTATCACTGTCCTTAATTATGAACTATTCACCTGCCTTCTTGTTTTAAAGTGCAATGATACTAATATGAGCTATATAGGGTCATCATGGCCCTCCTGTTTGGAAAATGGCTCATTTTTTGATAGCTGGGATTCATTGTTAAAAAATGACTGAATTTGTTTTAATTTATAGACCCTGATACTTATAGAAATTTAAGTTCAAGTTTTGCATGCAAGCTTAGTAACTATGATGAACATATTCTTTGATCAAAATCAAGTCAATCATCAGTTATAGAATTGCTTGTCTTTCACTTACAAAGCAGTTTGAACTGCCAAGCTTGCTGTCATCAAACAATTTTATGTTGTTATTTCAGGTGAATAGAGGAGGAGATGAAACAGATAGCAGGTTATTGGCAGGTATGATGGCATCTATGATAAGAATAGTATCACTTATAACAAATAATTATACTCTCCTTTCAAGAAAATAGATGCTGTATTAGATGTAGGTTGCACTACATCAATTGCCTCCTGTCCTACATTACATCAAATCCAATTGCCTCTTGTCCCACATTACGTCAAATCCAATTGCCTCCTGTCCCACACAACATCATCCTTTGACAAAATTGGAGACCTTGAGGTGAAGGCTTTAGTTTGGGAAATAACCATTGTTTCAAACGATTTCCAGTGAAATTACAGTATCGAAACAAATGCAGTGTAAATGTTCTTTTAAATATGGTTTCTTGCCTTATCTTTTCCTTTTTAGCTCACTTGTGGCAGGGTGGGCTATTAGTATTGCTCACCGTCCTTTGTATGTTGTACAACCGTCCGCCATTCCCTTTAAACAACATCTTCTCTGAAACAACTAGGCCAATGTTGATGAATCTTGACAGTGATGTTCTTTGCATGAAGTTGTACCAAAGGTGTCAAAAGAATTCCATTCCATGAAGAACTCTAGTTGTCTTGGCAACTGAAAGAAAAACTTCAACAATTTTCTTCTAAAAAACTGGAAGGCCAAGAGCTTAGATATTTGGCATGTAGTATTTTCTATTGGACCTCCACCAAAATTTTTAAATTGTGACCGTGGTGTCAAAATTGAACCCCACCTGGGGAGTCACTTTATTTTACAAAGGCTTAAATAGGATTTATTTTTGTTGAATCTCTGAAACCACAAGGCATAGAGCTTAAATATTTAGCATGCAGCATTGTCTTGTGGACCTCTACCAGGATTGTTCAAATCATGTCCCCGGGGTCAAAATGAACCCCACTTGATTTTCCAGTGTTGCAACCGTAAATTTTTGGAAGGGGTTTTTGTATCCCCTGGGTGAGCAAACTGGGGGTACGAACTAAAAACTAGGGGTGTAAAGTTTACCTGAACGTTACAAAGTTGTTTACTATACAGTTGACTCTCGTTTTCTCGAATTTTAAGGGACCAGGTTTACTTTGAGAAAAAAGAAGTTTGAGGTAAGAGGAGGGTCGTTTAGTTGTTGTTTTTTTTTTATGTATGTAGACGAATAGTGCTCATAATTCCCTGTTTTCAAGACAGACAATTATTTGTATTTATTTCATTGATGCAAATTTTCCCTAAAACATGGGACGCAAATTCAATTTTAATTTCATTTTATTTTTACATATACGCAATTAGCACTCAATAATAAATATCAAGCACATCTACGTACTTGTATTGGCCCAAGCAAAAACGAAAGAATGCAATGGTATATTCATAGAGCAGCATCTAACTACAAAACAAAACTTTTACAGACTGATACCTTCGTTCAGAAATCATCTTTTTAGCTCACCAGGGTGAGCTTTTCTAATCGATGATTGTCTGTCAGCCATCGTCCGTCAACATTTTGATTCAAATGACATCTTCTCTGAACCACTAGGCCAATGGTGATAAAACTATGCAGGAATGTTCCATGCATGTTGCTCTACCAAAATTGTTCAAAGAATTCAATTCCGTGCAGAACTTGGGTTGCTATAGCAACAAATAGGAAAAACTTTAAAAATCTTCTTCTCTGAAACCACATGGCCTAGAGCTTAGATATTTGGCAATTAGCATTGTCTAGTGGACCTCTAACAAGATTGTTCAAATTATGATCCCCGGGTCAAAATTGACCCCGCGCAGGTGGTCCCTTAGTTTTGCATAGGCTTTATATAGGAAAACCTTTAAAAATCTTCTACTTTGAAACCACAGGGCCTAGAGCTTAGATATTTGGCATGTAGCATTGCCTAGTTGACCTTTTCAAAGTTTGTTCAAATTATGCCCCGGGGGTCAAAATTGACCTTGCGGTGAGGGGTGGGGGGGTCACTTGTTTTACAAAGACGTATATAGGAAAACCTAATGAGTATATAACACTGTCTAGTGATCTTCCACCAGGCAAGTTGACTTGTACCAAGGTGAGGGATATAGGGCCATGTTGGCCCTCTTGTTTGACTTAAAACATACATTGAAAATGGGTAAAATCCACTTGTTGACTTAATCCTTTGAGATATTGCTTTGAAACTTTGAATACTTTGCATCATTACCCCCATCTGTAGGCAAGAGAATGTAACTCTTTCAAGGATTTTGTTTTTAATTAAGGCCATTTATTGACAGAGAATCTTGGTTGAGTTTTTCGTACCAGTCCATCTATTTTGAAAGTGGAATATTTGTTGGCCATCATAATCCCCAAAAATAGGCAGGAGTAGGTAACTCTGTCAAGGATTTCATTTTACCTATGGCCCATTTTGACATTTCAAAACATTATTGTCCACTTGTTGACTTAACCATTTGTCAATGATATATTACTTTGAAAGTTGGAATACTTATGTACCATTATGACACCTATCTGTAAGCTAGAGACGATAACTCTGTGAAAATGTGTCTTGATTTTCTTCTTAGTTTTGTGTGCAATTAGCACTGTCATGTGCACATATATCATTAACCACTTGAAGTATTAATTTAAAACTTTGCTGTAGTACAGTAGTCGGAACATAAAAGTTGTCAAAATTTGCATATATATTGTGGGTATAACGTGCGTGCGCTCATCGTGTATTTTGCCAATCGTATATCGTGTATCATATCGTATCATTCATCGTGCAACGTGCACTTATATACGATACACGATTCCTGGTGCAGGATTGACCTATAGGGTATACGATTCCATGTTTTATTCAGTCGTAAATTGTTTTACTAAGCGTGTACATCAGCAAAAAGAAATAAAGTGCTAACTTCACATTGTATTATTTTGTATTCGGCAATAATGACTTCCGGGACAGGTGGAAGACACTTAGCACTTGCAAACTGAAATTTAATTATATTGTATTGTCGGAAAGGACATAATTTTTCTACGAAATCTAAACTGTTGCTGTCACAGCATTATTTAAAGTGCAGTAGACAAGGTATAAGGAAATTCATTAGGAATTATAACAGGAAATGGAACATCAACTACTTTAGAAGGTAAGCTATGGAATATTTATTGGGTTAATAAACATAATATGACAAATTAACGATAGTTTTACAAAAACAGTTAAAGTCTGAGCAAAAATTAGTGAAATGATTGTACAGTACCTTATTTAAATTGCATCTTGTTTAGGATAATCCATGTAGTTGTTATTAAAATAATCGCCTCTGGAATCACATAAAAACAATGAATGATTTATTGAAAAGATAATTGTTGACTGTCAAAAAGACAAGTGGACATTGTCTTTTGTGTAGTGGTGCCTTTTGTGTAGTGGGGCTTTAAAGATAGGTGTTGACAGCAATTAACTTCCACCCATTTTCTTGCACCTCAGGATCAATATTCAAATTCAAATTTGACACTGTAATTTATTTCGCACCTCGGTAAACTATGGACATTATTTTGTATCTTTCCGAGGTCTTTTTATGCCCCCGAAGGGAGGCATATTAAAATCGCACCGTCCGTCGGACCGTCCGTGCGTCCCCACTTACAAATTCGTGTCCGGACTGTAACTATGTCATGCATTGAAGGATTTTAAAATAACTTGGCACACATGTCTAGCACATCAAGATGACGTGTCGCGTGCAAGACCCACATCCCTACCTCAAAGGTGAAGGTCACACTTGGAGTATGAAGGTTATGGAATCCTCTATATATGCATATATGCACATTTTCGTGTCCGGACTGTAACTTTGTCATGCATTGAAGGATTTTAAAATAACTTGGCACAAATGTCTAGCGCATCAAGAGGACGTGTCGCGTGCAAGACCCACGTCCCTACATCAAAGGTCAAGGTCACACTTAGAGTTTGAAGGTAATGGATTCCTCTATATATGCATATATGCACGCATTCGTGTCCGGACTGTAATTTTGTCATGCTTTGAAGGATTTTAAAATAATTTGGCACAAATGTCTAGCACATCAAGACGACGTGTCGCGTGCAAGACCCACATCCCTACCTCAAAGGTGAAGGTCACACTTGGAGTATGAAGGTTATGGAATCCTCTATATATGCACACATTCGTGTCCGGACTGTAACTTTGTCATGCATTGAAGGATTTTAAAATAACTAGGCACACATGTCTAGCACATCAAGACGACGTGTCGCGTGCAAGACCCACGTCCCTAGCTCAAAGGTCAAGGTCATACTTAGAGTTTGAAGGTAATGGATTCCTCTATATATGCATATATGCACATTTTCGTGTCCGGACTGTAACTTTGTCATGCATTGAAGGATTTTAAAATAACTTGGCACAAATGTCTAGCACATCAAGACGACGTGTCGCGTGCAAGACCCACGTCCCTACATCAAAGGTCAAGGTCACACTTAGAGTTTGAAGGTAATGGATTCCTCTATATATGCATATATGCACGCATTCGTGTCCAGACTGTAATTTTGTCATGCTTTGAAGGATTTTAAAATAATTTGGCACAAATGTCTAGCACATCAAGACGACGTGTCGCGTGCAAGACCCACATCCCTACCACAAAGGTCAAGGTCACACTTAGAATTTATAGGTAATGGAATCCTGTATATATGCATACATTTGTGTCCGGACTATAACTTTATTATGGTTAGAAGGATTTTAAAATAACTTGGCAAAAATGTCTAGCACATCAAGCGGATGTGTCCAGGCAAGACCAAAGTCCCTACCTCAAAGGTCAAGGTCACACTTAGTGTTTAAAGTAATGGAATACTGTATGCATGATTACTCTGTCATGCATGGAAGGATTTTAAAATTACATAGCACATTTATTGAGCACATGGAGAGGACACAGACTGTGAGGCACCTCTTTCGGGGGCATTCGTCACTTGTGAGGGACAGCTCTTGTTGCTATTGTGTAGGTGCGAAGCCTGTAATTAATTTGTCTTATTGTTTTGGTTTCATTAAACTGTATAAGGACAATAAATTGTTAAAGAGAATCAAAACAAACAGATTTGGTAAAAAAATCAAAATTTAAGTAATCTGTAAAAAGTCAAAAGTAAACATATAATGTGTACTTAGAGTCTTACATGTGGCGTGCAGCATGTGCTTCTTATATCATTTATATCATGTATCGTTCTGAATCGTGTACCGTATATTTACCATACGTGTAATGTGTGTGTATCTTGCGTATATTGTGCGTGTATAGTGCACTCAGTGTGACAACTGTTAGGTTCCGACTACTATATTTAGGGATATCAAACAATTAAGTTTGATAACTCTTGACTTAATGTCTGGCTACTTTTGACCCTTGTTTATACAGATCCTTGATTTTTTTTACTGACAAAGTTTTGTTTTATTGGCAAGCACTGAAAAAAGTCGAATGTGCTGTCCTACTGACAGCTCTTGATATATACCTTATTACACTTGACTTGAGAAAGATACAAAAAGAAATTTTTTTCTCTTGTTATCTCACCTGGCACGAAGTGCCAGAGTGAGCTATTCGGATGCCTCTGTTGTCTGTCATATGTCTGTTAACAATTTCTTCAAACGACATCTCCTATGTAACCACTGGGCAGGTGTTGATGAAACTTGACAGGAATATTTTTTGCATGAAGCTCTACAAACCCTTTAAATTATTTTATTCCATGCAGAACTCTGGTTGTTATGGCAACAAATAAAATAAACTTTAACAATCTTCTCGGGATCAGGAAGGCTTAGGTTGATGAAACTTGGTCGGGTTTTTCTTTGCATGAAGCTCTGTCATATTCCTTCAAATTATTATGCCCCTGAAGGGTGGCATATTAAATTTGCACCGTACGTCTGTGCGTCCCCACTTACTAATTCATGTCCGGACTGTAACTTTGTCATGCATTGAAGGATTTTAAAATAACTTGGCACAAATGTTCAGCACATCAAGCCGATGTGTCGCGTGCAAGACCCATGTCCCAGCCTCAAAGGTCAAGGTCACACTTAGTGTTTAAAAAGAAATGGAATACTGTATGCATTGTAACTTTTTTTTATCCCCCCGCCAAAGGCGAAGGGGATATTAGAAATGCTCTTCGTCCGTCCGTCCGTCCGTCCCAATTTTGTCCGGAGCATAACTCCAAAAGTACTTGAGGGATTTTCTTCAAACTTCATACACTGACAGAGCACATTGGGAGGAAGTGCAGTGTGTAAGAACAATAACTCTACCTTGCCTACTTTTAGAGTTATTCCCCTTTTACCAGATTTACTTGAAAAACTTTGTCCGGAGCATAACTCCAAAAGTACTTGAGGGATTTTCTTCAAACTTAATACACTGATATAGCACATTGGTAGGAAGTGCAGTGTGCAAGAACAATAACTCTACCTTGCCTACTTTTAGAGTTATTCCCCTTTATCA
Organism: Saxidomus purpurata; assembly: GCA_022818135.1. Classification (NCBI taxonomy): domain Eukaryota; kingdom Metazoa; phylum Mollusca; class Bivalvia; order Venerida; family Veneridae; genus Saxidomus; species Saxidomus purpurata. The sequence goes on from JAFMSR010000007.1 coordinate 32,211,575, forward strand.
GATTTACTCTAAAAGTTTTGTCCGGAGCATAACTCCAAAAGTACTTGAGGGATTTACTTCAAACTTAATACACTGACATAGCACATTGGTAGGAAGTGCAGTGTGCAAGAACAATAACTCTACCTTGCCTACTTTTAGAGTTATTCCCCTTTATCAGATTTACTTTAAAAATTTTGTCCAGAGCATAACTCCAAAAGTACTTGAGGGATTTTCTTCAAACTTAATACACTGACATAGCACATTGGTAGGAAGTGCAGTTTGTAAGAACAATAACTCTACCTTGCCTACTTTTAGAGTTATTCCCCTTTATCAGATTTACTTGAAAAACTTTGTCTGGAGCATAACTCCAAAAGTACTTGAGGGATTTTCTTCAAACTTAATACACTGACATAGCACATTGGTAGGAAGTGCAGTGTGCAAGAACAATAACTCTACCTTGTCTACTTTTAGTCAAATAGAAAAATATCATACCTATACTGATAATAAACATTAATATAATTTTGCAAACCTTCTCTTCATTGCCTTATTCTTTTTCCACTTACTTGAAAACTGTACTCAGCATGACCATAACTATACGGCTTTTTAAGGATTTCCTCTCACCAAGTAAAATGTACGAAAGTACAACCTTCAGGTAACTTTTTCCTGGCGGGGGGATTAACCATGTGTAACATGGCTCTTGTTTTAAATTGCATAGCACATTTATTGAGCACATGGAGAGGACACAGACTGTGAGACACCTCTTTCGGGGGCAATCGTCACTTATGAGGGACAGCTCTTGTTTTATTCCATGCAGAACTCTGGTTGCTATAGCAACAAATAGGAAAAACTTTAACAATCTTCTTCTCAAGATCAGGAAAGCCTAGGTTGATTTTCAGCTCACCTGGCACATAGTGCCAGAGTGAGCTAGTAGTATCGCATTCTGTCCAGAGTCCGTCCATCTATCTACCATTTCCTTCAAACGACATCTCCTCTGAAACCACGAGGCCAATGTTGATGAAACGTTGCAGGGATGTTCCTTGCATGAAGTTCTATCAAAGTTGTTCAAAGAATTCCATTCCATGCAGAACTCTGGTTGCTATGGCAACAAATAGGAAAATTTTTAAAAATCTTCTTCTCTGAAACCACAAGGCCTAGAGCTTAGATATTTGGCATATAGCGTTATCTATTGGACGTCTACCATGATTGTTCAAATTATGATCCCCGGGTCAAAATTGACCTCGTGCGGGTGGTCACATAGTTTTACATAGGCTTATATAGGAAAAACTTTAAAAATCTTGTTCTCTTTTAACAACAAGGCCTAGAGATTAGATGTTTTGCATGTAGAAATGCCTAGTGGACCTCTTCCAGGATTGTTCAAATCATGACCCTGGGGTCAAAATTAAACCTTCCAATAGCATTGTCTAGTGCACCTCTACCAAGATTGTTCAAATTATGACCCCCGGATCAAAATTGACCCCGCATGGGGGTCACTTGGTTTTACAGGCTATATAGAAAAAACTTAAAAAATCTTGTTCCCTGAAACCACAAGGCTTAGAGATTAGATGTTTTGCATGTAGAAATGCCTAGTGGACCTCTTCCAGGATTGTTCAAATCATGACCCTGGGGTCAAAATTAAACCTTTCTGGGAGGGGGAATATCACTTATTGTCACATAGGCTTATATAGGGAAAACTTAGAGAATCCATACAGGCAGGCAGAGCTTAGATATTTGGAATGTAACTTAGCATTGTGTAGTGGACCTCCATGAATTGTTTTAAAATCACGACCCCTTGTACATGTAGTAAAGCCAGTGGTAGTCAGATGAGCGATATAGGGTCATTTTGACCCTCTTGTTTTATTTTATAGCATTATTAAGACAAGGTAAATGGAAGAAATCATGATTACAATGTTTTACAAGATTGTTTCTCAATTCATCTTATTAACATACATTAAAATTTGGAGCACAAATATTCGCAACATACACGTATTTGCTTATTTTCATATTTTTAGGAGCCTTTAATACTATTTAAATAATTGTATGTTTTTCAGCTGAACTTGCAAATGTACCTACGGAGAAAGACCTTTTGAAAATAGCTGTAGCAATCGGTAAAAACTGGGAAATGTTAGCACCTTACCTTATAACAAAAAACGCAACGGCTACAGTTGAACAAATACAAATGGATAAACCCACTGCACGTATGAGAATATATGAACTTCTTATCAAATGGAGACAAGAAGCTGCAGAGAAGGCAACTTTCGGAGAACTGTTCCACCAGATGCTTCAAGTTGGCACATCTGTAACGATTGAATGGGGTGACATTGCAAAGTCCTTAAAGATTGCAGAAAAAGATATATGGGCATGTAAGTTAACTGAGACAATTACATTTACATAAAGCAAGATACTATTTCATTTTTAAAAGTTGTCTGAGCACTCCCAACCATGATGATAGTACTTACTTAATAACTTAAGTTAACATTATTTGTAAAGTAAATTGGTTCGAACTTAATTAATGAGACATTTAAATGTGAAACTAGAAAGTGAAACAAAAATTCTCGATTAAGTGATTTGAAAAATTAAGAGAATGTTAATATTTGCTCCATTATACAAGAATGGAAAATACAACAACAACACATTATTAAACAACGTTTTTAGCTCACCTGGCACAAAGTGCCAGAGTGAGCTATTAGGATCACTCACTGGCCAGGGTCCGTCGTCCGTCCGTCCACTATTTCCTTCAAATGACATCTCCTCTGAAACAACTGGACCAATGTTGATGACACTTTGCAGGGATGTTCCTTGCATGAAGCTTTATCAAAGTTGTTCAAAGAATACTATATATTCCATGCAGAACTCTGGTTGCTAAGGCAACAAATAGGAAAAACTTAAAAAATCTTCTACTCTGAAACCACAAGGCCTAGAGCTTAGATATTTAGCATGTGGCATTGTCTAGTGGACCTCTACCAAGATTGCACAAATTATGACCCCTGGGTCAAAATTGACCCCGCCTGGGGGTGGGGCACTTTGTTTTACATAAGCTTATATAGGAAAAACTTAAAAATCTTCTTCTCTAAAACCAGAAGGCCTAGAGTCATGAAATTTTGCATGTAGCCATGCCTGGTGGACCTCTACTAAAATTGTGCAAATCATGACCCCCCCTGGTCAAAATTAACCCTGCCTGGGAGTGGGGGTGGTCACTTGATTTCACATAGACTTATATAGGGAAAACTTTGAACAACCTCAAGACTGACAGGCAGAGAATAGATATTTTGAATGTTACTAAGCATTGTGTTGTGGACCTCTACAAATTATGAATCATGACCCCCTGTATTATAGTCAAGGTAGTCAGATGAGCGATATTATAAAGGGCCATCATGGCCCTCTTATACAAAGACTTGTAAAGGAAAACTCTTCTGTCAGAAATCGTTCAGATTTTAGTATCAATGCTTTGCATATTGTCAAGGGCGCTGTCTCTCATCAGACAGAACTGGTTGTAAAGCACAGTTGATTCGATACCAAGTAAACTGAGTTACAAATCACTTTGTGTGTAACTTTTCTGTATTTTGTACACTTACAGGTTCTGTCAATAAATGTAAATTGAGAAGACCTCCACAATCCTCATGTAATACAGTTCACCCGAACAAGGTAACTACAGTTATGTGCCAAATCAAAGTTCACTAAAGGTATTTTCCAAAGATCTCACTGTAATTCAGCCATTTTTAAACCATGGACCTCATATGGTATACATATTTTGTTTTAAATAAAAATTGAATAAATAAAAAGGTCAGGAATTGTGCATTAGCAAGGCAATAGAATGAAAGAACTTTTTTCTGTTCAGAGGCCCTTTCATAATAATATTAGCGCCACCTTTCACGCAAAAACCTTGCCTCAGTGGAGGGAATGGCCATGTCAACGTGGCTCTTGTTAAGCAGGTTTTTAGCTCACCTGAGCTGGCTCAGGGTGAGCTATTAGGATCGATGAATGTCCGTCGTCCGTCGTCCGTCCACATTTAGTTCGTTAACACTCTAGTGGTCACATTTTTTCCTCAGTTGTCACGAAACTTTGTCAGGATGTTTGTCCCAGTAATTACTCGGACGAGTTCGAATATGGGTCATCTGGGGTCAAAAACTAGGTCGCAGAGCCCAAAAATAGAAAAATCTTGTTAAGGCTCTAGAGGCTACTGTTTCAGTCCAAATATCCTGGCAATTTGTCAGAAAGGTTGTTTCTATGATTTCTAGCTCAAGTTTTAATATGGGTCACCTGGGGTCAAAAACTAGGTCACAGCCCAAATATGGAAAAACCTTGTTAACACTCTAGATGTTACATTTTCAGCCCAGATATCCTTGAAATTTGTCAGAAAGTGCAGATCATGATCAGACAGCAAAATAATGAAAGTGCAGATCATGATCAGACAGCTAAATTATGAAAGTGCAGATCATGATCAGACAGCTAAATAATGCATAGCAAACAGTGCAGATCATGATCAGACAGCAAAAAATAAAAAGCTGACAGTGCAGATCATGACCAGCCAACATACAATGAATAGCTTACAGTGCAGATCATGATCAGACAGCAAAAAAATGAATAGCCAACAGTGCAGATCATGATCAGACAGCAAAATAATGAGGCCTAGAGTTTAGATATTCAGCATGTGGCAATAATTGACTCTCTACCAAGATTGTTCAAATCCTGACCTCAGGGTCAAAATTAACCCTGCCTGGGGGGGGGGTCTTTTGATTTTACATAGGCTTATTAAGAGGATATCATGAGCCAAAGGTAAAAATTGATCCTTTCTGCTATTAATAACCTTTTTATTTTTGCCAATGGTAGACAGGTGAGCGATACAGGGCCATCATGGCCCTCTTGTTTCAAAAAACCTACTTATTAGAATGGCGATGTCGTATGTCGGGCGGGCGGGCATCAAACATTGGTTTCCGTTGGATAACTTTAGTTAGGAGTGACCAATTGCAATGAAACTTGGTGTGTAGGTAGCTTGCGAGGAGACGCCGCTTGGGATTGCATTTGGGGTCACTAGGGTCAAGGTCAAGGTCACTGTTACTAAAAATAGAAAAACGGTTTCCGCTCAATAACTCGAGCTAGGAGTGACCAATTACAATGAAACTTGGTCTGTAGGTAGCTTGCGTGGAGACGCCGCTTGGGATTGCATTTGGGGTCACTAGGGTCAAGGTCAAGGTCACAGCTACTAAAAATAGAAAAATGGTTTCCGCTCAATAAATCAAGTTAGGAGTGACCAATTACAATGAAACTTGGTCTGTAGGTAGCTTGTGTGGAGACGCCGCTTGGGATTGCATTTGGGGTCACTAGGGTCAAGGTCAAGGTCACTGTAACTAAAAATAAAAAAAATAGTTTCCGCTCAATAACTCAAGTTAGGAGTGACTAATTGCAATCAAACTCACTGTGTAGGTAGCTTGTGTAGAGAGAAAGCTTGGGATTGCATTAGGGGTCACTTGGTTCAAGGTCAAGGGCACTGTTACTAAAAATAGAAAAATGGTTTCCACTCAATAACTTGAGTTAGGAGTGACCAATTGTAATGAAACTTGGTGTGTAGGTAGCTTGCGTGGAGAGGAAGCTTTGGTTCACTATGGTCAAGGTCACTAGGGTCAAGGTCAAGGTCACTGTTACTAAAAATAGATTTTTATTTTTTAGATTGTTTTAAGCAAAAAAAAATTTTTTTTGGTCAAGGTCACTTGACTCAAGGTCAAGGTCACTGTTACTAAATATAGATTTTATTTAATTTAAGTTTTTTGATTGTTATAAAAAACAAATTTTTTCGGGGTCAAGGTCACTAGGGTCAAGGTCAAGGTCAGTGTAACTAAAAATAGATTTTTATTTATTTTTAGTTTTTAGATTGTTTTAAGCCAAAAAAATTTTTGGGGGTCAAGGTCACTTGGCTCAAGGTCAAGGTCACAGTTACTATAAATAGATTTTTATTTATTTTTAGTATTTTGATTGTTTTAAGCAAAAAAAAAATTTTTGGGGTCAAGGTCGCTAGGGTCAAGGTCAAGGTCAGTGTTACTAAAAATAGATTTTTATTTATTTTTACTTTTTAGATTGTTTTAAACAAAAAAAATTTTTTCCGGGTCAAGGTCACTAGGGTCAAGGTCAAGGTCACTGTTACTAAAATACATTTTTATTTATTTTTAGTATTTTGATTGTTTTGAGCAAAAAATTTTTTTGCGGGATCAAGGTCACTAGGGTCAAGATCACTGTTACTAAAAATAGATTTTTATTTATTTTTAGTTTCTAGATTGTTTTAACCAAAAAAAATTTTTTCCGGGTCAAGGTCACTAGGGTCAAGGTCAAGGTCACTGTTACTAAAATACATTTTTATTTATTTTTAGTATTTTGATTGTTTTAAGCAAAAAATTTTTTTTGCGGGATCAAGGTCACTAGGGTCAAGATCACTGTTACTAAAAATAGATTTTTATTTATTTTTAGTTTCTAGATTGTTTTAACCAAAAAAAATTTTTTCCGGGTCAAGGTCACCAGGGTCAAGGTCACTGTTACTAAAAATACCGTTTTATTTATTATTAGTTTTTAAATTGTTTTAAGGAAAAAATTTTTTTTAGGGTCAAGGTCACTTGGCTCAAGGTCAAGGTCACTGTTACTAAAATAGATTTTTATTTATTTTTAGTATTTTGATTGTTTTAAGCAAAAAAAAATTTTTTCGGGGTCAAGGTCACTAGGGTCAAGGTCAAGGTCACTGTTACTAAAAATAGATTTCTATTTATTTTTAGTTTTTAGATTGTTTTAAGCAAAAAAAAATAATTTTGGGGTCAAGGTCACTTGGATCAAGGTCAAGGGCACTGTTACTAAAAATAGATTTTTATTTATTTTTAGTTTTTTGATTGTTTTAAGCAAAAAAAAAATTGGGGGGTCAAGGTCACTAGGGTCAAGGTCACTGTTACTAAAAATGTAAAAAAAAATTTAGTTTTTAAATTGTAGCGAAAAAAAATTTGGGCCCAAGGTCACAAGGGTCAAGGTCAAGGGCACTGTTACTAAGATAGGGAGGAGTCAAGATGACTGTTTTTTTTTTAATTCTACAATTTCTACAGGTGCTGTTTAAACCTGCTTTGGCGGCATTGCCGCGTCTTCTTGTTTTTCTAATTTTGAACCACGTTATGCATTTGATTAAAGTGTGTTTATTTGGTTGGTTTTAATAGAAGTTCATGAAGGGCAAAGTACATTCATACTGACAAAGTAGGACAGAGTGAATCAGTCTCAACAGAACTTTAAAAATCACTTATAAGCCAAGTTATCATTACCTCTCATTACTGCAATTATAGTTCAAGCCTGATCACAAAGTGCTCAAAGGTGAGCTGTTGTGATCACGCGATGTCTGTCGTCTGTCTGTCTTCCATTGTCTGTCTGTTTGTCAACATTTACCCTGTGAACACTTTAGAGGCCACATTTTATGTTCAGTTATCATGGAAATTGGTCAGGATGTTTGTTTGGTGTTCTTAATGAATGTATTCCAAATTATGACCCATTTTTGACTTGGACATTCTGGTTATCTCCCATTACTGATCTTATTATTTAATTTGTGTAAGAGTTAGCCCCCCCCCAATGGAAATAATTATTCTTTTAAAATTTTGTAAGGGAATTTTATCAGTGATGGGCTTTAAAAAGTCAGATGTGTTGATTTAAGATTTTAATGCAAGCTTCAAACATTTTGTTTCTCTACAGCCTGCACAGAAGACCAACAAAAGGAAGTCAGATGGTTCTGGAGAAAAAGTACCAAAGAAATTGGCTACTGATAAGCTGGTATATAGATTTGAACACTTACATGTAAAAAATAAAAAGTAATGCAAAAATAAGTTAACAGTATACTGAATGTAAGAACTCATTGCTGCACATTCGAAAAGAAAATTTGCAAGTCCAGCATAGCTTATGCAATGGTGGTTTATCTGTATGTTAACTTTTCTTTGATAATACTCTACTGGTCACAATTTTCATTTGGCTTTTATGGAACTTTTCTCAGAAGGTTGCCTGCAACCTGTAGATGATCTGTATAGAACTTGAGCCATGCTGTGTGAAAACTAACCGTGCTACAGCCTATTATTGTTAAACACTCAATACACTCTACAGGTCACATTTTCCAATAGATTTTCACAAAACTTGCTCAGGAAGTTGCATGCAACCTGTAAATAGAAATTCAGTCACGGTGTAGGCTACTGCCAATTATTCTAAAACCTTGATAACAGGTTATATTGTCCAATAGATTTTCACAAAACTTACTCAGAACAGTCCAGTCAGTCCAGTAGTGCGTTACTGGCCCTTCTGGGCATCCTGTTAATCAGCAGGTAATGTTTCATTTTGTGTCAGTAAATATAGAATTGTTCCAAAGACTTCTGATATCTGACAATTTACATAAATTTCTTGGTTTCGTAGTGCAAAAAAACAATTGCGACAAACGAAGGTTTGAGAATGTTCGATTTTTACCATTTTGCAGCACAAATAGTGTATCCAAATTAAAATTCTTTAATGGCTGTAAGCTGCCCTTACAAAAATTCTCTCAAACAAACTGATGAATAACATGAACAATTATTCTAATGGAAAAAGAGAAAACATTTAACAAACAATGCAATTGAATAAAATTAGATAAAAGAGATATTTTAGTTCACTAAAACTTCAAATTTATTTTTATTGGAGATTGCCTTCGATTATTTCAAGACAACACTGTATATTATTTTTTCAGAGACAGAAATTAAAGGAGAAAAATGGAACATTAGCAGGTATAAAACTTAAATAAAAGCATTACTGACAAAATAAAGTGTTATCAAAAGGCACATTTTTATACCCCCCGAACACAGTGTTAGGGAGGGTATACTGGATTCAGCTTGTCTGTCCGTCCATCTGTCTGTCTGTAGATGGAATCTTGTGGACACTAGATCGCCAATACCCCGGATCAGAATTTAATGATACTTCACACAAATGATAAGTACAATGCCTAGTTGTGCATGGTCCAGGTCTCTAGGTCAAAGGTCAAGGTCAAAGGGGCTCGGGATGGTAAAATCTTGTGGACTCTAAATCTCCAAAACCCCAGGTCAGAATTTAATGATACTTCACACAAGTGATAAGTACAATGCCTAGTTGTGCATGGTCCAGGTTTCGGGTCAAAGGTCAAGGTCACAGGGGAGTCGGGATAGTAAAATCTTGTGGACGCTAAATCTCCAAAACCCCTGGTCAGAATTTGATGATACTTCACACAAGTGATAAATACAATGCCTAGTTGTGCATGGTCCATGTTTCGGGTCTCTAGGTCAAAGGTCAAGGTCACATGGGCTCGAGATGGTAAAATCTTGTTGATGCTAAATCTCCAAAATACCTGGTCAGAATTTAATGATACTTCATAGAAGTGATAAGCACCATGCCTAGTTGTGCATGGTCCATGTTTCGGGTCACTAGATCAAAGTTCACAGGGGCTTGAGATAGTAAAATCTTGTGCGCTTTTAATCTCGAAACCCGCTGGTCAAAATTTAATTATACTTCACAGAAGCCTTAAGATGTGCAGGTCCAATAATCAAAGCATCAAATATTACATGAATTTTAAATACTGTGTCAGTGGGATGTTCGGGGGGTATTCATCACCTTCAGTGATAGTTCTACTTTACATATATTACTTATACTCATTATTTCCTGCTAAAGGCAGAGGGACATTATAATTTTGGCATTGCCAGTGTGTGTGTCTGTAGGTGCATCCGTTCTTCGGTATAGCCATATCTAAGAAACGATTGGGTCTATTTCAGTAAAACATGATAAAAGTAATGTTCAGCTACTATAGGGAACAGTGTGGCCAGGTAAGTTAGGTTTAAGGCTCTTTGAAGTTGTCATATATTCTGTACGATAATTTGAAAATCTTTTATTAGCTCACCAGAGCCAGTGGCTCAGGGTAAGCTTTTAGGGTCGATAAATGTCTATGGTTCATCCCTGCGTTGTCCACAGTTGCTTAAAGTGACGATTTGGTCACAATCTACGAATTATAACAGGTGTTATGGCCCATTTTCAGAAATATTAGACAATCAATTAAGATAACTTTTGACGGAATTTCTTTCAGATTATGACCTTTTTTTCTGGTTAAAGTTTTGCATGCAGGTTTTATTTTAAAGTGGTTAAAGTTTTGTGTGCAAGTTACTATCACGTACATATTTCAGTAACAACCCATAGGATTGATTGGAAACTTGGACAGTATTCAATGGTATCAGACAAGCAAGTTGGATAATTCTTGACTGGCTATAATGGCTATAATTTAAATTATGGCCCTTGTTGGACTTACACAACTTGGTTAAAGTTTTGCATGCAAGCTACTATCAGCCTCATATCTCAGTAATGTATGATTGCATTGATTTGAAACTTCATTGAAGCATTCAGGACTATCAAACATTCAAGTTACATAGCTCTTGATTAAGTGTTTCGAATAGTTGAGTGTGCTGTCAGCTGTCAGCTCTTGTTTTATTTTGCATGTCTACAATTAACATTTTCATAGAAATGAATTGGGTCAAAAACAAGGTCACCCGATCAAATAATAGAAAATAAATCGTGAACATTTTGGAAGCCATGTTTTGTATCCAATCATCATAAAAAATGGTCAGAATGTTTGTCTGGGTGATTTCTACGCTGAGTTCTAAACTGGGTCAAGTGGGCTTAAAAAAGGTCACCCAGTCAGATCATAGAACAAACTTGTGAACACTCTAGAATCCACTTTTCATACGTAACTGTCTTGAAAATAAGTCAGTATGTTTGAATTAATGAACGTTAGGTCACGCTTGAAACTGGGACACGTGGGCTCAAAAACTAGGACACATCATGAAAATTACAAAATGTAGTTAGATTGTTTGCCTCAATGAACTTTAAGTCAAGTTTGAAACTGGGTCATGTGGGCTCAAAAACTGGGACACTAGGATAAAATCATAGTTAAACCTTGTGAATTCTCAAGAGGCCCATATTTTGAACCCAATTACCATGAAAGTTGGTCCTAATAATTGTTTTGATGAACTCTAGGTCAAGTACAATACTGGGTCACATGGGATCAAAAGCTAGGTCACCAGGCAAAATCATAAAAAAATCCTTGTGAACACTCTAGAAGCCACATTTTGTACCCAATCATAATGAAAGTTAGTCAGAATTTTTGTTTTTATGAACTCTTGGTCAGTGATCATGTATTACAGATGTACATTTTTTACTCAATTGACTAGTACTGTAAATATGATTGATCATATGGATTTTCCTTTCTAGACATCAGGTTCACAACAGCAACTGAAAAAAGAAAAGAAGGTGGAGACTTTATATCTACAAAAAGGAATCTATTGACTATGCTTAAAGCAGAGGCCAGTGTTGCAACAGCAGACTCTGTATGTAAAATAGTATACCCAGATGGATGTGGCACGGGCTTCAGAGTAGGATCAAGATATATCATGACTGCAGCCCATGTTTCAGATCGCTTTCCAAAAGGTTTACCTTATTTTATGTTCTATATTTTTGTATCACTCTTATTTGCATATTCATGCATGAAAACATGAGAATAATTATGCCTGTATAATTATAGATTTTGCTAATGTTTTGTGACTTGTACAATTATTATTGTTGAAGCATTTGTTAATAATATCTATCACACCAACCTGATCCATTCGTAGTTAATAGGTTGCTTTATTGTTAATCTGGAGGAAAAAATCTATTGATTGATTAATAACAGGTAATTTGATTATGCCCAAAGTGGGCGTATTATATAATAGCCCAGGTTGTCTACGCGTCTGCCAGTAATTAGCTCATTTTCTACAAAAAGATCTATGCAAGCAATCATTTCTGTGTAGGAAAACTCACTTGCTATTAAAAGAGCCAGACAAAAAAGAAAAATGTTTACAAGTTACAACACTTTGTCATATATTTTGACTAGATTAGTGCACAAACTTTTGTCAATTTCACTCAGTAACTTCGGCATCGTTATGCATAGAACACTTAAAAACGTATTAGGCATAATAGCCATAGTCAAAGACTACCTCTTCTTTGAGGGTCAGTAGGTCAAAGATCAAGGTTTAATGACCTTGTATTTGCGTTTGTTATCCCCTGTTCAAATTTATTCAAGGAATTTGTTCAAAGATTGACCCTGTCTGGGGGTCACTTGATTTTGTATAGGCTAATTAAGGAAAACTTTAAAAATCTTCTTCTCTGAAACCACAAGGCCTAGAGCTTAGATATTTGGCATGTAGCATTGCCTAGTAGACCTCTTCAAAGTTTGTTCAAATTATGCCCCTGGGGGGGGGGTCACTTGTTTTACCCAGACGTATATAGGAAAACCTATTTAGTATATAACATTGTCTAGTGATCTTCCACCAAGCAAGTGAGCGATATATCTTGGCCCTCTTGTACATACTAGGCTTACATATGATAAACTTTAAAAATGTTCTTCTCCGAGACCACAAGTCCTAGAGCTTAGATATGTAGCATTACCTAGTTGACCTCTACCTAGTTTGTTCAAATGACCTGTGGGTAAAAATTGATCCCATCCAGGGGGTCACTTTATTTTACATATGGTTATATAGGAAAAAAGGACTAGAGCTTAGATATTTAGCATGTAGCATAACCTCGTGCACTTTTAGCAGGAGTGTTCAAATCATTACCCCTTGGTCAAAAATACCTCTATAGAGTTCACTTGATTTTAAAACCCAAGGTTAAAATGGACCCTTTCTGCTTTTGTTGACCTTGTGTTATAGCCAATGCTAGCCATGTTAGCGATATAGGGCCATCTTTGCTATCTTGTTTATTCATAGTACTCATATTCAAATGAGACATAAAACAAGCAACATACTAATTTGACTGTTCCTTAATCATTGTATTTTGAAATGAAAATTAAAATATTTACCAAAATTATTCGATTTTAAAAAATTTCAATATTTTATGCAATTTTGGCCATATAATACTCTGTTATATATCTTTGAGCAGTAGTTGTACAATTAAAGGTAATCATTACCATTTAACTTGAGGAGAGTGGGAGTAAACTCACAGTACACATTACCGATATTTAAAATTAGAAAATTGTATAAAATAATTTTTTCCAGATGTTCAAAGTGCCAGAGAAATGTATGCAATATTCAAATACAAAGAAGATGGCAAATACACAGAGGAAGATGTATATTACTTCAGAGGAGTTGTGTATTCAGATCATGTAATTGATGTAGCAGTCATAGAACTTGAAGATCATCCATGCGGAATGCCGCGAGAATTTCGACATTTTTGTACGCCTGTTTTAGATAGTGGTTTTTTCCTAATAGGACATTCAGAAGGAAATGTTATGGAAATAGATACAACAGCAAAACCAATCGATAAAGATACTCCTGAAAACAAAGCCGCAATAGAGCAAGTAAAGGAGGCGAGTCTAAAGTGCACGGGAAGGAGTTATGACGCCTATGATACCCTTTGTAATCCCAACAGATTCCTCTTCAAATGCGAATTTACTAAAGGAGCAAGTGGATGTCCAGGAGTGGTTCTTATTGGGAAAATACTGTATGTTACAACCGTTTTATTACGCGGATATCCAGATTGGTATTACGAAACAGACATGGAACGTTTCAAAGAGTCGTGGCCAAAAAATTGTTGTGTAGAACAAGGAGTAAATTTACAGTCTGTACGCCAGAGGATGTCTGTTAAACACCAAAACTTAAGCCAAGAAATATTTGGGGACTCTCTTCAGTAAAGCTTAACGTGTCACATAAAATATTCTAGTTTCGTTGATACATATGAAACTGGAAAAACTGTGTGACCTTGCATATTGTACATGACCATAATGTAGACACAATACAGTGTACGTTATTGTTTTGACTTTTAGCTAGGCTATGAAAGCAGGCATTGGTGTTACTAGACTTTCAGCAGGCTCCAGATAAGCTATTAAACTTGCAGAAAACCCAATTTAGTTCATGTGACATGCACATTTAAATGCAATTTTAATTTTTGGTACCCAATTAATCTTAAAATGTCTGCCTATCGGGTCTCATATTCTATAACAGGTACAAGAATTTAATGGTAGATTGTAGACAGGTTATACCATTATGGCAAACTAGGTATTATTTATTGGAAAAATCATAGGACTAGACAGTCTCAATCTGAGAAATTGTATAAATGTGCTAAACAAAATGGCAAACTTAACCAAAGGTTGCAGACAAAGCACCATATTTCAAAGGAACACTATCAAAACCCACTAATTTTGAGAAATTTGTGGAGTCCAGTTAGCTTGATCGGTAGAGCACGAGACTTGTAAAATCGGGGTTGCAGGTTCGATTCCCGGGGCTGACCAACTAAAATTGCCAACAGTCTTTCTGATGAGACTTAAAAACCGAGGTCCCATGTATGGGTGTTATACCAGGGGTGTCTCTGGAATTGAGACGCTTTCTGTATCTTGCACTATCCTCCGAAACCTAAAGTTACTAACCTCTTCTGGGGGCATTGGTCAAATGGGAAACCGGTACCAACGATAAAGCTCTAATATACGAATACGAAATTTGTGGAGTACCGCATTGGTTAAGGAACTACCCAATTACTGCCAAAATGAATGGGTAACAATATTGTTCTACCTACTTCAAGTTCTGAAAACGCTGTACTTTTTATTCTCCCACGTTGCTCTGGTCTGTCCATGTGTTTGTTGGAGAGTGTGTAACATTTTTGTTGCATGATGTAGCTCCATTATTTTATTACATAGATTCATGAAACCTAACTGTAATGTTATTCAGGATCTAAAATTGTGTGCCTTTGCCTTTCGTTTGTGTCTGCATCCAGTAAAGGCAGAGTTATGACCGTTGATTTAGTACCCGGAGCCAAAGTCAAGGTCACACTTAGGGGTCATTGTTTTATTTATGTCCACTATATCTTCTTTGCCCTTTGAAGGATTTACGACACGCAAGAGCCCATGTTTCAGTACCATCACCTCAGGGTACATGTCATTCTTTTTTTGTGTCTGCTCCATATATTTTTAACCCCTTGAAGGATTTAAATGTAACTTTGGTCAAATGCTCATCTCATCAAGGCGATGTGCAGAGCCCATGTTCAAACCCTGCAGTTCAGTGTCGTACTTAGGGGTCAAAGGTCGTGAGACTATATTTCCTAATCTTGAATTTTCTTGCGATGTGCAGAGCCCATGTTTAAACCCTACAATTCAGTGTCGTACTTAGGGGTCAAAGGTCGTGAGACTATATTTCCTAATCCTGAATTTTCTTGAAAGTTTGGTCGAGTTGTTACCGTTTGGAGATTATCAAGGTAAAAAGTCAAATTAAGGTGTCAACGGTCATTAAACTCGATCTCCTAATCGCCTTGAAAGATTTACATGAACCTTCTTCACGTTATTAATATGATATGCAAAGGATATGTTCTAACTATGCCAGTGTTAGGTCAAGGTCACAACTTAGGGTGAAAGGTCATGAAATTATATCTCCCAAACCTTTTGAAGGATTATCATTAATTTTTTTACTTGGGTCAAAGAATGATGTGCAAAGTGAGTATCTCTTGGTTAGTCATATTTATTATAGTCATTGTGGTAAATGTGTGTCTTTGCTATCAAGGTCAATATAGGTCAAAGGTCAAGGTCACAGTGACCTAGATTTGTTATTTAACGGTTTCCGGACGATAACTCAAGAACGTGTGGGCCTAGCATCTTGAAACTTTGTGTTGAGGTTGGTCATGACCAGCAGATGACCCCTATTGATTTTGAGGTCAGTAGGTCAAAGGTCACAGTGACCTGGAATTGTAAAACAATTTCTAGACAATAACTCAAGAATGTGTGGGCCTAGCATCTTGAACCTTGATGTAGAGGTTGGTCAAGACCAGTAGATGACCCCTATTGATAATGATGTCAGTATATGGTCAAAGCTCACATTATGAACTGGGATAATAATACTTTATGTGGAGGTTGGTCATGACCAGCAGATAACCCATATTGATTTTTAAGTCAGTAGGTAAAATGTCAAGGTCACAGTGACCTGGAATTGCAGAATGGTTTCCGGACAATAACTTGTGAACACGTGGGCCTAGCATCTTGAAACTTGATGTGGTGGTTGGTCATGACCAGCAAATGACTCCCATTGATTTTGAAGTCAGTAGGTCAAAGGTCACAGTGACCAGGAATAGTAAAACGGTTTCTTGACAATAGCTCAAGAACAGGTGGGCCTAGCATCATGATTGTGGAGGTTGGTCGTGACCAGCAGATGGCCTCTATTGATTTAGAGGTCAAAAGTGAAGGCCACATGGACTTTTTTTTTCAGCCACAAATTTATTTTTTAAGGCTAAATAATTTTTTTTGTTAAGCAAAAACTTGTTGTTCTTTTTAAGGCCACAGTATTTTGGTTTTACATGTAACTTTAGTAACATAAAATACAGGTCAAGATTAATTAGCTTACAATCGAGTAATATTTGTAGAACATGAATTTCTGTGAATTTTGATGAAATGTTGGATTGTTTTCAATTACATTTGCCATGAATGTACATATATTTATTATATTAAAAAATAGATGTCAAGTTCTTCTTTTTGATACATTATGCTAATTTTTGGAAGAGATACAGTGGAGTTGTAGCCCATTTCCAACTTGTCACCTGGTTAAAACCCTTGTGAATGCCATACAGGTGACATTTACAACCTAATTATCGCGAAAATTGGTCAGAATGAATGTGTGGATCAAAAAGCTAGGTCACCAGGTCAATTTAGAGGAAAACCTTGTTGGTACTAAGTCACATTTTAAGGCCGATCATCATGTAAATTGGTCAGAAGGTTTGTCTTGTCAAGGTCAAACAGAACATTTGTGTTTATGATATAATTAGTTAGAGTTTGATCACATATTGTCATAAGAAGATCTCGGGTGAGCCTTATAGTACCATCTTGGCCCTCTTGTCAAGTCTATTTTATGTGTTTTAATAATTTGTTGTATAAAGTTATGCAAATTTTTTATGTTATAATGAATTGTTAGTTGAATTAGAGCTTCCTTATAGCAAGTACATGTTTGTTGTATGAATGTATTATTTGTCATGTAGATTTAAACAATCTAATACACTTTGTGCAATACTGTCAATATGACCAAAAAACAGTTAAGTTTATGCCATGTTACATGTATAGTGGATGGATAGATTTTATTTGAGCTTTATAAAAGCGAATGAAAAAGTGTTATTTTCTCTAATATGGAATTGTACATTCTCTAATCTCTAGATAGCTTGCTTTCTTTTCACAATGGTTGTCGAAAGTATCGTTAGTGTGTCTGTTTGTCATAGTTTTTCTTGGTAATACAGTGTAACCGGTCTCAAGCGACCACACAAGGGACGCTGAACTTGTGGTGTTTAAGACAGGTGGTCTCTTAACTTAAGATAAATTGCTATCATCTTGCATTACAAGGGAGGAATATAAAGTGGTTGCATATATCAGGTTGTTGCTTAACTCAGGTGGTTGTACGGGCAGGGTTGACTGTAACTTTGTAATGACTCATCCATGGAATTGGAATTGTTTCACAAAAAAAGTTCCTTGTTTCAAGATAGTGTGTTAGTCACAAACACAAGGTCCCTAGCTCAAAGGTAAAGATATATGTAATATTAGAACTTCATCGTTAGATTGAACCTAAATTTTGGAGGATTTCACTTACAAATAGTTGAACAAAACACAGGGCAATATGTCAAATGTAATTGTCTCACTTATGGGTCAAGCATTTCAATAACTTACAAGCATTGTAGGTAAAGAATCGGTCACTGTGCAATGCTAGCAAGTATTAAACCATTGAAACAAATGTATTTCTATGCTAGATTGATCTTAAAATAGTGGTAGCTTGAGGTCTACAATGATGTTCCCAATTGGGTATCTTCGATACCTAGATCGATTACAGTGAACGTTAGATTTATAAACGTGTGTTGTAGTAATTTTGAAATATTTTTTACAGAATTGATGCCTCATTGGTTGATGATGCGTCATGCAAAACCAAGATTTTTTTCTCTTTGGAATTGCCTATCGACAATCCGTTTATTTACACTTAAGCATAAACATAATTAATTCATATATGTATAATAGTACATGCAATTCAATTTTCAATTATACAAAGTGAATATATTTAATAAATTGATAGTGTATTTTTTTTAACAAAACAACATTGAGACAAATAATTTCAAACATTGGTAAAATCTCTTTTATAATATATCCTTAAGATAATTAGTAAATCTATTAATAAAAAATGTTTTCTCTTTTTTCTTAACCATGTATTGAATTAACACTACCAAATCGTAATATAGGATTTTCAGTAAGTGTGAAGGCTTTGTTCTACGTTCGCTGATGACATATGTTTTGTATATGCTGTACGCGATATAACTTAAAATTGCATTTATTTGGTTATACTCAATAAAATTTATTTTGTAGCCAATAATAACATGTTCTATTGTCTAATGATTTGCAAATTCCACATTTTCTGAAGATGTCTGATACCTTTTCCCAAAAAAAGTTGAGATAAGGACAACTTATAAAAAAATGGTCATACTCTTCAAAATCTCTGCAATGTTTGCACAGTGGGCTTTCAAATATTTTAATTTTAAACAGATATGAATTAGTAGCAACAAGTCTATGTATTGTCTTGTATTTCAACTGTTTAACTTTGTTATCTTGAAGAACTTTATTTTTAAAAAAATAAAAGGAGTTCCAATGAACGTGATGCGAGATTAATTCCTCCCAGTACCTATGTACATAAGGGCTCTCGAGTTTTGGTTTCAAGATTAAATTATATACATCCCTATTCGTTAATTGATCAATTGTCCTATTACTTTCAAAAGTAAATTTTCTTGAAGTTTTAACACTTGTTTTTATTGACTCAGTACTTTTAACTAAAAGTTTCCATGCGGCTGGTATTGCACCTTTGAGTATATTTATTTCTGATATCCAATTCGTCTTATTTTCTAGGGTATTAAAAAGGGAGGCACTGTCAATCAAGCCAGAATCAGATAACAGGTCATTTACATATATAATACCTGAATCAATCCAGTTTTGAAAAACTATACATTTACCCTTATGCTTTATGTGTTTATTACCCCAGATCACTTCTTTTCTAACAGTTTCAAAAGATTTAGGCGTCTTTCTATCTTTGTGATAAATATTTATGCATATATCTATTAAAGACTTATAAAACGGAGAAAGTGGAATTTTTGGTGATTGTAATGACTTGATTGAATCTAGATTCATGCTAAATATAAGAAAATCATTTCCGTATTGATTTAAAAAGAATGTTGGTATAACCTTCCAATTTGCGTCGCCAGAATTTAGCAGACTTTTAATCCATCTAAATTTTCATACTTTTTGCGAATGTTTCTATATCTATCATTTCAAGACCTCCGTTTAGTTTATTTCCTAAAATGACCGATCTTTTTATTTTATCTTTTTTACCATTCCATATAAAATTAAAAAGTAGCGAATTGATTTTATTTATGATTTCTTTAGGAACCACCATGTTTTGAAGAAGATATGTAAATTTTGGGACAATTATTGATTTAATGACCACTATTCGACCATAAATAGTTAAATTCCTTTTTTTCCAATTTGATAAGATTGATTCACATATATTTATTTTAGTATTCCAGTTTAAATTATCGCAGTCTTCTTTGTTATGTCCGAAATAAACACCAAGTGCCTTTACATGTTTATTTGTAAAATTTATTCCATGTAACATATTACTATCTTTATGTTTAGATTTTCCAACCCATAAAGCTTCAGTTTTTGATTTATTCAATAATTTATTCTAATCCTGAGTATTTTCTGTATTCCTCTATAAGTTGTAATGCTATCGAAACCTCTGATTGATTTTTAAGAAAAAGTGTTGTATCATCTGCCAATTGGGTAATTTTTAAATGTTTAAACGAATTTTCATATCTGATAGAAATACCATCAATTTGTTCGCTTTTTCTAATGTTTGTTGCTAAAATTTCAGCAACAATTATAAATAAAAGAGCCGATAATGGACAGCCTTGTCGAATTCCACGTGATAGTTCAAAGAAATTTGATTTCCAACCATTGTTTATTACACAAGACGATATGTTATGATAAATGACTTGAACCCAATTGATGAAAGAGTCTTTCAGACCAAATTTTTTAAGCACTGCTAGCATGAATTTCCAATTAATTGTATCAAAGGCTTTTCGAAAATCTAGGAACAAAATTACACCATCTATGTCTAAACAGTCTGTATAATCGATTATGTCCTGTATCTGCCTGATGTTATACCCAATGAATCTACTTTTTAGCTCGACTTTTATATGAAAAGGGGAGCTATCCTAATCGCCCCGGCGTCGGTGTCGGCGTCGGCGTTGGCGTCACACCTTGGTTAAGTTTTTCGTACCACCCCACTTTATTTCAAAAGTATTAGAGGTATGGCTTTGAAACTTACCATACTTGTTTACCATCATAACCTCCATCTACAGACAAGAGTACATAACTCTGTCAAGGTTTTTGACAGAATTATGGCCTTTTTTTACTTAGAAAGTGTATTGAGCTTGGTTAAGTTTTTCGTACCACCTCACTTTATTTCAAAACCATTGGAGGTATTGCTTTGAAACTAACCATACTTGTTTACCATCACGACCTTCATCAACAGACAAGAGGACATAACTCTGTCAAGGTTTTTGACAGAATTATGCCCCTTTTTGACTTAGAAAATACATTGAATATGGGTAAAATCCACTTATTGCCTTAACCCTTTGAGATATTGCTCTGAAATTTTTAATGCTATTTCACATCATTACCCCATCTGTACGCAAGAGAAGGTAACTCTGTCAGGGATTTGTTTTAAAAATTAAGGCCTTTTATCGACTTAGAATCTTGGTTAAGTTTTTCGTACCAGTCCACTTTTTGACTGAACTATTTGAGACATTAATTTGAAAGTTGGAATACTTGTTTACCATCATGATTCCCAAACATGGGCAGGAGAAGGTAATTCTGTCAAGGATTTTATTTGAATTATGGCCCTTTTTGACTTAGAAACTCAGTTAAAAACAAAAATAATATCAAACAGGGAATGCCACATACCAAAAACGCAGCCTCCCCAAAACGAGCCCCCCACACACACACACGCACGCACGCACGCACGCACGCACGCACACACACACACACACACACACACACACAAACATACAAAGCAAACACACGAGGACAAAACGAACAATTAAAGGAACACAGTGGGGCACCCACCGCCTTGGAACGGTCAGTGGCAAAAACACCACTGGGGAGCTTAAACCGGTTTATGGTGCGCACCCAACCTCACTCTTACCCCCACCATGTTCCAAAGTCACAGGACAGTGTAAATAAAAGTAATCCCTGCTAGGTGAATCTCTAACACACGCAATGGAAACAAAAGGCATGGTATGTAAAACACAAAAATGCTCGTGTATAAATATATAAAAAGCAAACCTTGAGAACCAAAAAACGTATGTACTCTATAAAATTTTCATTCTTGTCCACTTGTTAACTTAACCATTTGAGATATTACTTTGAAAGTTGGGAGTACTTATGTACCATCGTAAGACCTATCTGTAAGCAAAAGAAGATAACTCTGTGAAAAATTTTCTTGATTTGTACTTAGAAATTCCTAGTTAAAGTCTTGTGTGCCCTTAACTGTCAAAGTTTTGTTTTATTGGCAAGCACTAAAAAAGTCGAGCACGCTGTCCTACTGACAGCTCTTGTTATATATCCCTGTTGATCTAAACTTATTATTTTAGGTAGTACTAACTGTAAGCGTTTTGAAAGAACTCTTGTAAGAATTTTGTAATCTATATTTAGTAACGAGATAGGTCTCCAGTTTTCCAGTAATTCAGGATTTCCTTTTTTGTAAATAAGTGAGAAAACACTCTGTTTTTGTGTGTCAGAAAGTTCACCATTGTCATAGCCTTCATTTAGTGCATCAGTTACTAAAATACCTATTATTTCCCAGAACACTTGGTAAAATTCTGTAGTTAGACCATCTAGACCTGGACTTTTATTCAACTTCATCTCATTGACAGCATCATTACACTCGTTTAATGTTAATTTACCTTCACATTTATTAGCTAGGTCATCATTTAATTGATTATCAATATGAATGGTATTTAAGTATTCGTCACAATCTGCATCAGATGATTTACATGCATACAACTTTTTATAAAAATGTACTTCTTGGTTCAGTATTTCATCAGTATCTGTTATATATTTATTTTCTACCAACAAGGAGCTAATAATTTTCCTGTTTTGTCCGGACTTTTCAAGACTATGAAAAAATTTTGAGTTTTTTTCTCCTTCTTCTATAGATTGTACTCTAGATCTTATTTGCGCACCATGCGTTTTTGCTTCATGTATATTTTCGATTTCCTTTTCTAATTCGTTTATGCGATTATTAATTCTGTCATTTTTGTCATTTTTTATCAGTAATAGTTTAAGTTCTTTTTCTAGATGATGTAATTTGTTATGTGTTTTTCTTGATTTTATCTTAGCAAATTCTATTGTGAAATCTCTTATTTCTATTTTACATATTTCCCATTTCAACTGGTTGCTACTGATTTTAAGATTTTGCACAGACTGAACTATATTTTTAATATTCTCTTTATTTTCGGAATCCTTTAAATGTGAGTTGTTTAATTTCCAGAACACAGGGCCTCGATCATTAGGTATTTTTAGCTTAAGTGAAATTGCTAAATGATCTGTACTTTGAATTAAAGCTGGTCGTATGTCAGAAGACAGTGCAAGCGGTATCAGATTTTCATCTATGAGCCAGAAATCGATCCTACTTTTTTCTAGACCATTTTTTCTGCGCCAAGCAAATTGTTGTTTATCTTTATTGTGTGTTTTCCAGACATCGGATAATTTATTATTTTTTATGAGATTTGTTAAGTTTCCTACAGGAACTTTGTTTCTTTTATCATGCGTATTTCTATTTATTCGATCAGTATGAGATAATATATCATTGTGATCTCCCCCAATTATTTTTGCACCTTCGCTTATTTCAATAATTGTTTTTCCTAACATTAAATAAAATGTGTTTCTTTTCTTTTTATCATTAGCAAAACCAAGATTTCTAACTCAAAAGACACTCCTTTGAAATTATATATGTACAACACTTAAATGTATATATCAGTTTTTATTCCTAGTGAACATATTTGATCTTTTGACTGGCATAGTCTTTTAATGTTTATATCAGTCATTTCATTGCCATTTCTTAAGATTTCTTCATCAAACTTTCATATTGTATTGCTTATGACAAAAGGGTTAAGATTCCGATAAATTTTGCAGATCAAGGTTATATTTAACAGAGTTATGCCTTTTTTTGTACGTTGATTTTGTCACGAAATTTTAACGTTTTGTATTGTGATGCCGCCAAATTTTGTTATTCGGATAAAGTATAAGTATTCTACTGAACACCCATCTAGTTAATCTTTTAATATTTTATATATATATATCAGTTTTATTCCTTTTGAACATAGTGGAAAAATAACAAAATCTTTTTTGACGAGCCCAGTCATTTAATGATTTTCTATCAATTTTGTATGATAAATTTTGTTTGTATCCATTAATGTAAGAAATGGTGGAGCATAACTTATTTTCTTTTAATTTTCTGAATATTTTTCATGTTTTAAGAACTTTTCTTGACCATACATTTTGTGGCGATTTTGAACAGTACTGTATTATAGCTTTAAATCAAATTCGATCTTTTACAGTTTGAAAAAATGTTGTTTTTTTTGTCATTAATGATCTTACACACAATAGCCAGGTGCCAGCTGAAAGGTCAGAGCTATTGCTTTATATGTATTTTATATTCAGCACGCACATTTGTTATCCCTGGAGATTTTTCGAAATAATTTGACACAAATAATCCTCTTCCCTAGATATAGCAACCTCTGTATATAACGAACAAGTTGGGACCATATAAATGTGTTCCTTATATCAGGAGTATGTTATATTTATATATAATTTTTATATTAAATAAAGGAGAAAACAATCAGGGGCCAAGAAAATGTTTTCCTTTTATCTGGAACTTCGTTATATCCAGAGTTGTTATATAAGGGGTTCACTGTAATGTGTTACAAAAAGTACACAGTTCCACAGATAAAACAACTTTATTATGGGACAGTGTGAGGTCAGTGAATGCCATCCATTCAGGAAGGTTACAGTGATACTGTACTTCAAGTCTATAATGGTACATATGTACTGATTTTTATATACTCTTTATAAAATAATTATAAAATATAACTCTTTTAATATAAGTAAAAAATATACCGTATGAATCGTAATCCGTTTTTCAGGTTTATTATTTGAATACACTAAAAACCTTCATTGATAAAAAAACCTTTTATCTGCAAATAAGAGAGAAAACTCACAAGTTATTTTTTCCATGTCTTGATTTAAGCATCTTACTGAACATTATGCAGTACAGTAAAGTTCCATTATTAAGACCATCCAATATTAAGTCGCTCTCGATATTCAGACCAGATATCTTAGAACTAAATGGACAATTGCATAGTAGTCTCGCTAATAAGAGAAATTCATTAATAAGACCACCTTTTACTTGTTCAAAGGGTGGTCTCAATACAGGAACTTTATTATTCTGCTAATTTGAAGAACTTAAACATGATGAAAAAAGAATGTTATACGGATGATTCCCATGATCATATGTTATGTCTGTTGCAACACAAATTTCTATGGTCAAAGATTCGACCTTATGTGGCCTTTACATCGCAGATTAGATTGAAGACAATCATCTTATTATGCTCCCCTTCGAAGAAGCGGGGGTATATTGCTTTGCACATGTCGGTTGGTCGAAAATGGTTTCCTGACAATAACTTAAGAATGCTTTGGCCTACAATCCTCAAACTTGGTTTGTAGGTTGGTCATCATGAGTTGATGACCCCCTATAGATTCTTAGGTCAGTAGGTCAAAGCCACAGTGACCCACAATTGGTCAGTGGGTACAAAATTGTTTTCAGGCGATAGCTTTGGCCTACAATCTAAGTGTGCAGGTTGGTCATTACCATTAGATGACCCCTTTTGATTATGGGGTCATTGCAAAAGGTCGCATCTACAGTTACCCGGAATAGTTTACCGGACAATAACTCGAGAAGGCGTGGACCTAGCATCTTGAAACTTGGTGTAGAGGTTGGTCATGACCAGCAGATGACCCCTATTGATTTTAGGTCAAAGGTCAAGGTCACAGTGAGCCAGAATTGTATAATAGTTATCGGACGATTACTCTGGAATGCGTAGGCCAAGCATCTTAAAACTTGGTGTGAAGGTTGGTCATGACCAGCAGATGGCCCCTATTGATTTTGAGGTCAGAGGTCAAGGTCAGGGGGACTTCTTTTTATTATTATTTTTTTGCCACATGAATTTTTTTACGCCAAATTAAAAAATAAATTAATTAAAATCTTTTTTTGCAAGGCCAAAAAAATGTTCTTTTTAAGGCCAATTTATTTTTAAGTTTTTAGCCCACATGTATTTCTTTTTCCACAATACTGATAGCATCAAAGGGTGCATACATGTTTTACAAACAGCTCTTGTTTATTAAGCAGGTTTTTGGAAAAAACCTTATTAGAATGGCGATGTTGTATGTCTGGCGGATGGGCAGGCGTCAAACATTGGTTTCCATCAATAACTTGAGTTAGGAGTGACAAATTGCAATGAAACTTGGTGTGTTGGTAGCTTGCATGCAGACGCAACTTGAGATTGCATTTGGGGTCACTAGGGTCAAGGTCGCTGTTACTAAATATAGAAAAATGGTTTCCGCTCAATAACTCAAGATAGGAGTGGTTTATTACAATGAAACTCAGTGTGTAGGTAGCTTGCGTAGAGAGGAAGCTTGGGATTGCATTTGGGGTCACTAGGGTCAAGGTCAAGGGCACTGTAATTAAAAATAGAATAATGGTTTCCGCTCAATAACTTGAGTTAGGAGTAACCAATTGTAATGAAACTTGGTGTGTAGGGAGCTTGCATGGACAGGAAGCTTTTGGTCACTGGGTCAAGGTTTCTTGGGTCAAGGTCAAGGTCACTATTACTAAAAATAGATTTTTTTAGTTTAAGCAAAAAAAAAATTGGGGGATCAAGGTCACTAGGGTCAAGGTCATTGTTTCTAAAAACAGGGTTTTTTTTTAAATTTTAGATTCTTTACTAAAAAATTTAAGAATTTTTTTTTTTTTTTCAATTTTTGAATTGTTAAATGGAATGGAATCCTGTATATATAGATACATTTGTGTCCGAACTATAACTTTATCATGCTTTGAAGGATTTTAAAATAACTTGGCACAAATGTCTAGCACATCAAGCGGACGTGTCGCGTGCAAGACCCAAGTCCCTACCTCAAAGGTCAAGGTCACACTTAGTGTTTAAAGTAATGGAATACTGTATGCATGGTTACTCTGCCATGCATGGAAGGATTTTTAAATTACATAGCACATTTATTGAGCACATGCAGAGGCACCTCTTTCTGGGGCATTCGTTACTTGTGAGGGACAGCTCTTAATTCTACAATTTCTACAGGCACCGTCTAAACCTGCTTTGGCGGCATTGCCGCATCTTCTTGTTTTATATTTTCTTACTGTCATCCAATGTTTGTTGGTGAAAATTTAAAGAGTTATTTTGGTATTCTTATATTGATAAATTTGTAAATAAAGATATATAACCATTAGTTAGTGTCTTTGTCTATGTGTTCTGTGTTCTAATTGGCTCTGCATTTTTATTTCACCTGAGTACTTGTGATTAGGGTGAGCTATTGCAACCAGTGACTTACACAGCAACCACTGACTCATTAGCAACTATTAAGTAAGACTTGTGACCGGCTACTTCATTAGCAACCTATCAATTCCCAAGCAGCCAGTGTCTTCCTTTCCAACTAATGACTTCTTAAGCAACTAGTTACTCCCTTAGCAACAAGTGACTTCCCCTAGGAAAAAGACTTCCTTAGTTACACATTAGTACCCTGCTAATCAATGAGTTCTCCTAGCAACCAATGACTTTCCTGTCTCCACCTAAGGGGTCATTATTTGAACAATATTGGTAGATATCTAAGATCTAGGCCTTGTGGTTTCAGAGAAGAATATTTTTTAAAGTGTTTCTATGTAAAATCAAGTAACCCTGTGTGGGGTCAATTATAACCCACGGGTTATGATTTGAACAATCTTGGTAGAGGTCCAACAGGCAATGATACAGGCTAAATATTTAAGCTCAAGGCCTTGAAGATTTTTAAAGTTTTTCCAATAGATTCCTAATAAAATTCAGGTGACCCCTTGGCAAGGTCTATTTTGACCCGGGGCTCATGATGTGAACAATCTTGGTAAAGTTCTAGTGAATGATGCATGCAAAATATCTATGCTCTGGGCCTTGCAGTTTTTGAGAAAGATTATTAAAGTTTTTCCTTTCCATTGCCATGGAAACCAGAGTTCTGCATGGAATGGAATTCTTTGAACAACTTTTGTAGAGCTTCATGCAAGAAACATTCCTGCAAATGTTATCAACACTGGCTCAGTAGTTTCAGAGGAAAAAGTGAAAAAAATGGTGAACGGACGGAAGCTGGATATGGAGCAATCCTAATAGCTCACCCTGGTACTTTTTGTCGGGGCGGTATACTTTGCAGACGGACTTTGCAGACAACATAAACAAAGAAGGATTTTGCAGACAACATACACAAAGAAGGATTTTAGATTTTGCAGACAAGATGGATTGTATAGGAAAAGGTGTTAGATCTACATAAGGAGGTGTGAATGTGAAACTTTATAGATTAAGGCTTTTTATTAAAATTTAAGTTTGAAAAAATAACTTTTCATTCCACAAATTGATAATATGATAAAGTTGTAAAATGTTTTTATAATATAGACAACACAGTTTTTTTCTCGACTATTCGAAGAATAAGGAGGCTATTGCACTCGCCCCAGCGTCGGCGTCTGCGTTGGTGAAAGTTTTTTAAAAAGTCAAATATCTTGAATACTATCAAAGGTATTGACTTGAAACTCAAACTATATGTTTACCATCAACATCTACACCTGAGAAAACAATCCCCATAACTCTGTTTTGATTTTTGACAGATTTATGCCCCTTTTTAACTTAGAATTTTTGGTTAAAGTTTTTTATAAATTCAAATATCTTGAATACTATTAAAGGTATTGTCTTGAAACTCAAAGTATGTGTCTACCATCAATATATACACCTGAGGAAACAATCCCCATAACTCTATTTTGATTTTTGATGGATTTATGCCCCTTTTTTACTTAGAATTTTTGGTAAAAGATTTTATAAAGTCAAATATTTTGAATTCTTTCAAAGGTATTGAATTGAAACTCAAATTATGTGTCCACCATTAACATCTTCACTTGAGGAAACAATCCCCATAACTCTGTTTTGATTTTTGTAAGATTTAACTTAGAATTTTTAGTTAAAGATTTTTATAGAGTCAAATATCTTGAATACTATCAAACGTATTGACTTGAAACTTAAAAGGTATGTTCACTATCAACATATTCACCAATGTGTTTGATTTTTGACATATTTATGCCTCTTTTTAAATTAGAATTTTGTCACAGTTTTTACCAGACTATTATATGGAAATACTCGAAATGGCTTACTTTTGAAATGTCATAGAATAGTTATGCAACATGCACATGCTCAACATGCACATGCTTTTACAATTTCATACACATCAATTTTGAAACGTTACAAAGTTATTCATGATCAAATATACAAGGTCATGTATTTCTTTGAAATTATCCCCCCCACTGCTTTCCCCCCCTCCCCCCCAGTTGGCTTACAGAATCCAGGGTAAAGCTTTGCACGTAATGTACATTTACAAAGGTCTTTGAACAAGTTTCATATCTTTTACCTTAATTCTTATAGACAGTCACACAATACACCTGTTCTTAGACAAAAATACTACAAAATACTAAATTTACCAATGCAAAATCCTTCTTTGTATATGTTGTCTGCAAAATCCTTCTTTGTTTTTGTTGTCTGCAAAATCCTTCTTTGTTTATGTTGTCTGCAAAATCCTTCTTTGTTTATGTTGTCTGCAAAATCCTTCTTTGTATATGTTGTCTGCAAAATCCTTCTTTGTATATGTTGTCTGCAAAATCCTTCTTTGTTTATGTTGTCTGCAAAATCCTTCTTTGTATATGTTGTCTGCAAAATCCTTCTTTGTATATGTTGTCTGCAAAATCCTTCTTTGTTTATGTTGTTTGCAAAATCCTTCTTTGTATATGTTGTCTGCAAAATCCTTCTTTGTATATGTTGTCTGCAAAATCCTTCTTTGTTTATGTTGTCTGCAAAATCCTTCTTTGTTTATGTTGTCTGCAAAATCCTTCTTTGTATATGTTGTCTGCAAAATCCTTCTTTGTATATGTTGTCTGCAAAATCCTTCTTTGTATATGTTGTCTGCAAAATCCTTCTTTGTTTATGTTGTCTGCAAAGTCCGTCTGCAAAGTATACCGATCCCTTTTTGTCAAAACATATAAGATGATCCGGTAGTAGCAAATTTCAGAAAAAGGTAACAGTTGTAAACATTTTTGTCTTACGTATAGAATAATATTATAGTAAATATTTCAAGAGATAGAATTTATAGAGGTATCCCTAAACAGGTTTTTGACAGAATTATGCCCCTTTTTTACTTAGAAAATACATTGAATATGGGTAAAACCACTTATTACCTTAACCCTTTGAGATATTGCTTTGAAACTTTTAATGCTATTTCACATCATTACCCCCATCTGTACGCAAGAGAAGGTAACTCTGTCAGGGATTTGTTTTAAAAATTAAGGCCTTTTATCGACTTAGAATCTTGGTTAAGTTTTTCGTACCAGTCTACTTTTTGACTGAACTGTTTGAGAAATTAATTTGAAAGTTGGAATACTTGTTTACCATCATGATTCCCAAACATGGGCAGAAGAAGGTAATTCTGTCAAGGATTTTATTTGAATTATGGCCCTTTTTGACTTAGAAACTCAGTTAAAATTTTCATTCTTGTCCACTTGTTAACTTAACCATTTGAGATATTACTTTGAAAGTTGGAGTACTTATGTACCATCGTAAGACCTATCTGTAAGCAAAAGAAGATAACTCTGTGAAAAATTTCTTGATTTGTATTTAGAAATTCCTAGTTAAAGTCTTGTGTCCCCTTAACTGTCAAAGTTTTGTTTTATTGGCAAGCACTAAAAAAGTCGAGCACGCTGTCCTACTGACAGCTCTTGTTTAAAATTCTTGCCAGGAGAATAATTCCAAAATTACTGCATGGTATTGATTCAAACTGCACAGAAAGATAGACGACATGTTTATTCACGCTGCTTTTGCTGCTTCTTCGTATCAGCATGTCTTGCTTTATACGATCAGAGACTTCATATCATCCTCTGTGCCCCCTGATTTGTTGACAACGCGTCTTAGATAGATCAATGTTTCTACTCTTCTAGTGGTTGTTTCTCAATACTGACTGGAGTTGACCTTGGTCTTTCTTGTGTAGAACTCAATGCCAGCGGTTTTGGCAACAGTTCTGGGGGTTTCTGTGTATGTGACAGGAGGGCAATGTTATCAACAAAGTTCAGATTTTTTAGTTTTCTGCTGAGTGTCCTCTGAATGCCTCTTCTTGTCTTTATCACCCAAGTCATTTACCAGTGAGAAGATCATGGGTGATAGCAATTAAATTGCCGGTCTCTCGTCAAATGGTATTGACAGGTCCGAGTTATGTATAACTTGACATGTTGCGTCAGTGTAGATGCTGTGAATGATGTTCACCATCTTACAGTGAATGTCGTAATGCCCCGAGAATCTTCCAAATGGTGTTCCGGTCCATCATAGCGAACTTTTTCCGGAAATCTATAAAATTCAGATATAACGGTGCGTATCATTCCAGTGATTGCTTTATAAGGCTTCGCGTCTACACATGATCTTCCGGGTCGAAATCCTGCTTGTCCTTCTGCCATGCTGCCGTTCACTACAGTCTGATAATGATCTTGCTTGGTAGCGAAAGCAGCTGTATCCCTCTCGAGTTTTTAGGTATGTTGTCTGGCCCAGGAGCCTTTCCATTCTTTATTTTGTTTATTGTGCGAATGATCTCTTCCCGGGCGATGGGTCCTATATGTATTTTGAACTCTTTTCCTTCCTTTATGTCTGGTAGATTATGTCAAAGTGATCCTTCTGTCTGTCAAGCTGTTCTGCTGAATTTGTTAGGTTGGTGCTATCACTTGCTTTTACAGGCTTGTCGGTTTTAATTTTCCTGCCAGATAACTGCCCTGTGGTGTCAGAGCCTTCGTGTCATAGTGGATTTCTTGTGGCTTGTTGAATCTACAAACATTCTCTTGTCCTGCGTGGCAACACGTTTGACTGTTTGTTTTGTGCTTAATTCATGCTGGAGTCTCTGCTTCTAGACAAGTCTTTTTCTGATGTCTCTTTTCTTTTCAATCTTCTGTATTGTATCCTTAGACAGCCAGCTTTTGTATATCTTCATTCTGAAATCCATTTTTTCTTCGCATGTCTAGGTAAATGTGTTTTTAACATGTTCCCATTTCTTTTCTATCAAATCCGCCTTCATGTCCGCCAAGGCTTCAAACTTGTTAGATAGAAGGAGAGCAAAGTTTAATTGGTGATTCTGACTTAAAGCTTAGCAAATACCATCTTGTTACCAGATCCAGCGCATGCATCTCTGCAAGTTCTCACAAAGATCAGTGTTCTTCTCTATATTCGGGATATTGCGATGTGGTCGATCTGATTCTCAGTTGTCAAGTCTGGTGATCTCCGTTCGGCTTTGTGGATGTGCCAGTGTTGAAAAACTGTTCCCCCTATTACAATTTATTAATTTTACCGATATTTGCTAGAAAGTTTAGCTGAAACTTTCATCTTTCAATTATTTGAATAAGTTTTAGGGTGGTATGCTGGAGTCTCCCTTTCTGTGGATTTGTTGACATTTTGTACGCGTTACATATACTTCTCAGCATCCATAGGCCGGAAATGGATGAAACTTCATGGGAGTGATTGATACCAAGCCTATTTGTGCACATCATTGTTATGTTGCGCTCAGATAATTTTTCATTGAGTTCACACCCTTCATTTTTTTCCGCAAATTTTGTCCGCGCTATTTTTCAGCAACCACTGGCTAGAAGCCAACGAATCCTCCAAGGATTGATGACAAGCCTATTAGTGATTATTGTCGGCACAGTACATTTGAATAATTTTTGAGGCCCTTAGAGATACGGCCCTTTAATTTTGTCCGCGCCATTTCTAAGCAACCACTTGCTGGAAATCAATAAAACTTCAGAGTAGTTATTGATACCAAACCTATTTATGCATAGTGTCGATATGTTGCGCGCGGACAATGTTCCATGGAGTTACGGCCCTTACGGCCGAGAATAACATTGGTCATCATAGGTCAAAAACTAGGTCAATCAGTCAAATCATAGAATAACCTTGTGTATGCAATAGTCCGTATTATTCACTGGAACTTCATGAAACTTGATCAGAATGGTTGTCTTGATGAAATCTAAGTCACGTTCTAATATGGGTCATCTGGAATAAAAACTAGGTCACAAGGTCAAATCACAGAAAATCTTGTGTATGCAATAGAGGTTGCATTTTTCACTGGATCTTCATGGAACTTGTACAGAATGATTGGCTTGATGAAATCTAAGTCGAGTTCGAATATGGGTCATTTGGGTTAAAACCAGGTCACCAGGTCAAATCATAGAAAAACTAAGTTTTTGCAATAGAGGTTGCATTATTCATTGAATCCTTATAAAAATTGGTCAGAATGATTGGCTTAATGAAATCTAGATCGAATTCGAATATAGGTAATCTGGGGTAAAAAACTAGGTCACAAGGTCGAATAATAGAAAGACCCTTTGTATGCATGGAGTCTGCATTTTTCACCGGAACCTTTTTTTTACAAGTTTCTCGCCATCGTTCTCACTGAGATTACACCAAATACATCAGACTCGATATTACCTCAATGGATCTATTGGCTAAAGTAATTTCAGTTATCTCATGACTGTCAACTCTTTCCTATTTTTGGCAATGTAATCAATTAAAACTATTATTGAAAATAGGGCTCGTCGTTTGATTTTCGACACTCGTTTCGCTCGGTATACTTTTTGACGTCAATCCGGGTGAATATTTTGATAGTTTCACTGCTTTGAAACAGTGAAATATCAATTTTATTTCACTGATATATTTAAGAATTTCACTGAAAAGCATAAAAATAAAATGATATATCACCGCATTGTTTACAGAAATGAATGTTTTCTACTATAAAACCGAAGGTAGTCATTACCTGACGTTGACTGCCATGTAGTTTCTCAGCTGATAACCAAATGAACAGGTAGTAACACGGCTTATGGCAGCACTCATGGTAATGGCAACACTCGTGGAATGGCAGCACTCATTTCATGAGTTAGCAATGTTTATTGCCTAATAATTTACCGGTGCTAAGAGGTAATCCTGCTCTATTAAATTCAAAGGCATGGTACCTAAATTTTCATTTTCTGACCTTAAATGCACTTATAGAATGGTCTACACAAACTTTTTCATCCTTGAAGTAGTGTGTCAATAACTAATTGGAGTGTGGGCCCGACGGGGTGGGCGGAGGGGGCTTCAATCAAGCCTCCTATATGAACTTTTTGAAAATGATTGTAAGGTATTTTGTAAAATGGGATTAATCGCTAAAGTTGATCCTGGTTACATTTCCAGAGCTGTCATAATCAACTCTTACCGTAGTATGTGTATAGTTAAGTTAAAGTTCTGGGTCAAGTTCGATCATGGAACAAACCGGACAATAATTTTATATGGCGTGTAATACATTGCAGTATTATATATTTAATTAATATTGTCCATTTTATGTTTAATCGATCTCGTTAAATATACGCGAACGGTTAAAAATATTCGTTCAGTGTAGTAGAAATCTAATAATTTTGTGTAAAACGTAAGAAAAAGAATATAAATTAGTTATAATAAATTGCACACTACAAAGATAGTTGGGGTCTCCACATTAACAATACGTGTGAAACTGTATTGTATATGCTTCTTATTCTCTTATTTTTCACCTTTTTCAAAACAATAGGGAAAAATTTAATTTTCACATTCGGCTAGTACGGTAAATGACGGTAACCGTTGTTTAGTGACATTTTCTGCGGAAAGTATCCGATATTTAACGGAGATAACCGAATAGCCAAGATTGTCGTTGATTAGTTGAATCATGGAATTTCCCATTCTAAAATAAGATTGAAAATTAGCCGCTTCGTCGGCTCTACTACATTTGTCAGGTATCTATTTATTTTCTTATTTATTCATATTGACTGTCATTAAAACGTATGGATATGTTAAGAATCGTACACTGATGTCGCGTGTCCATCCTAGCTATCTGCACTGTACTGTAGCCTCAATAATTTGTTCAAAGCAAACCAAAACGTCTCCAAACCGACCCCAGTCCAAAACGCTCCCTTTTTTACCAACATAAATATGGGGGCGTTTTTAGGATGCCATAGGCACAGGAAGTTGGCATAGGCTAGTCTCAATTATTCGACTTCAAACGCAGATCCATTCACATATGGATAATGGACATTTTATTGTGCTTTTCGGAGGCTTGATATTGCATCATAATGTGTGACAAATTTAAAACGTAAATATTTGATTCCACTACAGTACAGTATTCGTGAATAAACTGATCTGTTGTAGCTAAGGCAGTTTCACCGGCGCCATTTTTATTATACTTTATAAATTGCTTATATCAGAACTATCCTTGTCATCTTCATGCTGTTTACATAAATTGGTTGACAAGAATGAATAATTCTTTGCACCATTGTCCCATGTTGTCTTTGGGTGCCAAATGTTGGCATATTACAAATTTGGGTACAGGGTTAATTAAGTACGGTATGTCCGTATGTGAATAGATGACATCAAGTCAGGTAGCAGTTAATCTTCATTTATTTCACATTAACCGGTTAACTATGTAATTGGTAAAACATCTATCCACTAGATCCATGAATGTATCATCTCATCATATATGCTTCCTCATAGGTCATACATAAGTTATGGCGGTGCCTACCCACTTCGGACCACGGACACTTCGGACCACATTTTATAGACACTTCAGACCAGATTTATAGACACTTCGGACCACATTAAAAGACACTTCGGACCATGAAAATATATTGTCGAAAACTCTTAATGACACTTCGGACCTGGCATGAAAATATTATAGCAAAATATTATGTGACACTTAATCGGACCATGATATAATATTGCAAAATATCGTCATGATTTTAGTATTAATTATAACTTTCTCATATTGGCACCGCAACTGACTATAAATCTCCAATTGTTAATTTAAACAATCAATTTAAAAACAGCCCGAACATAAATAAGAATTGCTGAGACGATGATCTATTTACAGTAGAAACTCACTAAACTGGACTGGGCAAAATTTCCGGTTTAGTGAGGATTCCGGTTTAATGAGGATTTGATGTACGGAGTAAGTTTACTCAAATATTAAAGTGACTTGACTTGACTTAGTAAGTTTACTCAAATATGAACTGAGTTAACATTTTGTCCTCTAGGGACAGTTCAATTCTTCAACGTTTAGACAGAGGTTGAGACATGATTGAAGCATATGTATAAGTGATAAACATAATAAAACATTTCTGCATTTTTATAATCATCTTTTTTTCAAGTCTTAGAATAAAACAACTCGCGAAAATGGCCACTTCATCACCAATCAAAGTTCTTGATTTGAGTAACAAACAAACAAATTATCCGATTATCTGTGATTAAATGCTTGTTAAGTATGTTTAATAGTTTAATTAATGCACCTCTCTTATTTGATTCAATCATAGAAATCTTTAGATAAAACAACCCCTAAAATGATCACTTAATAACCATTTGTAGTTCTTTATTTTCTGCAACAAACAAATTAATGTTTCAATCAATTTTCTTTTCACAAGTTTATTATCTTGCGGCAGTCAATCCAAGGCGCAATCATCATTATCCATTAGCAAGTTATCTCCCCTGCATCAAACACAACATCACAGGTGCTATATTTCACAATGCACTGGCTGGCAAAATAAAGTGACATGCGATTCGTGAATTCCTTATACACAAAATCATTTTGACATGTTGGAACAAATATATGTCCCGTTTTGTGAGATAAAATTACGTTGACAATTAGGTAACAAATTTTCTCGATTTTTTGTCCGGTATCCGGAATTCCGGGGTTCCGGTTTTATAGGGATTTTTTTACATTGAAAATAGAAGGGGAAAAAACAGAACTCTGAAAAAAGTCTGGTATCCCGAGGATTCCGGTGTAGTGGAGTTCCGGTTTAGTGAGCTTCTACTGTACGTAGTAATAAAAAAAAAGACGATTTTGCGATATTTTTATTTAAATAATTAGCAGTTTTAGACTTTCTTTGATAATGGTTGTGAACTCTACAAAGAAGCCCGCAATGGTATTTGTTTCGACGTCCGCTGCTTTGATATATGATTATTTGCTACAAAATTAACTTTATTATGTAATCGACTACTAATGTAGAATTATTAAAAAGAACGGTTTCGAAATTACTGATGAAGATTAAAGAAATTAATCGAAAACGTGAGTTTAGCAGTTTGATTAATTGCACCAATTAAAAACATTTTTGAAGATTTTGAACTTTGCTTGATTAAATTCTGGGCCTTTGATATATAATTTTGCTATCCTCATGGTTTTATTTTGTTTATGAAATTAGAGAATAAATGGAATTTGACTTGACTTGAACTAAAGATGTTTAACTTATGTAGTCAACAATTAGTGTTATGATTTACTGATTATAATTGCATCACAACTTTCAAATTGTTTACCGTTCACAAAAGAGTTGGAGTCAAACCACGCGTTTATAGATGTTAAAATTTTAGCACGTGATTCGATTAGATGTATTAATTCCAGTAATTACATTTTAACATAACATAACATAATTTGATACCTTTCACGGGACCTTTATGATCAATTTTAATGTTTTTAACTCGTGAAAAACTTAAATGGGTTCCTACAACATATATAAAATCAACCTGAAATAAAACTATTCAAACGCTCGGTCATATGACAGTGTCAAGTACCGAGGGTAAACAAATCCAACCAGTCAGTCAGTCAGAAGGTATTCATATATCATGTATATATCTGAGAATTGTGTTAATCACACAATCTATGCGTTTCTGTCTTTGGAATAAAATTTCTGCTTGTTATTTTGATTAATTTGAGTTACAAATTTAAATTTTATAACTTGTGCTTTGAATGACAATGTCTAACTTGTGTGTAGAACGTGGTCAATCCGTGCGTCTGTAACAACATGGAATTACGTGTGATATATGTGACCAGTGGCAGCATAGAACATACAATACTGGTGACAATCATATTTTAGTATTGAGAGCAATATGAGTGCATACGAAGAAGGATGATAACGGTTATAATTAATAATAATGAGTAAAATGATGAATTATGAGTATATGATTGGTTCAATTAAAATCGAAATATTTTAAGTCAAAAATCTTAATTAGATAAATTTAGGAAAAATTCAGTTCCAGGAACATAATTTATTCAAATTGTCATATTCATTGACTATGGTCTTTGTTTAGAAAGTTAAAAAAAAATAGAAATAATATTATTTTATATAATCCTTTCATAATTGTCTTGTCCAATTTGACAATAATATACACAACGCTCTTAAAGGTGTGACACAGTGACCGAACGTGTCAATTGTTAAAACAACAACTTGTTACAATGTTTGCAAATTACAGCCGCAATTTATGCCATAAATACTTTGCTATCAAAACATCGACAGACACAAAGTATTTAATGACTTTTAACATGTTTTATCGCTAGTTAAAGGAAACGATGCCCAAACCAATGAAATTTAAGAGAAATAAAACTATTAAAAGAACATACCCGAAACGAGACATTTTCAACTACAGTCGTGTCAATCTGATTTGACACAAAAGTACTACGTCATGTACGTCTGGTCACATTTCACCATTTGACTGCAATGTGCAGTATATAATTATACTCAAGTAGTTACATGTTCTGTTTACAAACATTGATAAAACAATAGTAAGATACCATAACTCTAGCCACTGCCTTTTGGGATACTAGAATAATAATAAATAATAAAATATTTTGGACTGTTATCAGCCTCAATATTTCGAATACAAGACAGACCCATTTTCAAACTGACATTCTAGTCTGTGAAAGAGCGGCCATCATATATAGCAAAAACCCTTGCGCGCAATAAGTTGGTCTAGCTGTAACAGTGAAAAATACTTCCCCCGCCGAGCTGGATTCAAACTCGGGTCCTCCAGTTCCCTAAGCTGACACTCTACCACCTCGCCATAAAAGCTAGCTCAATGGCAAGGAAGTTCAAGTGCCGTATAATACCTCTACTACATAGCTGCACTGTAGCCTAATTCATTCGGCTCATGGATTTGACTGGTTTTTAGCTCGACTTTTCGAAGAAAAGGGGAGCTATCCTACTTGCCCCGGCGTCTGCATCGGCGTTGGTGTCACACCTTGGTTAAGTTTTTCATACCACCCCACTTTATTTCAAAAGTATTAGAGGTATGGCTTTGAAACTTACCATACTTGTTTACCATCATAACCTCCATCTACAGACAAGAGTACATAACTCTGTCAAGGTTTTTGACAGAATTATGGCCCTTTTTTGACTTAGAAAGTGTATTGAGCTTGGTTAAGTTTTTCGTACCACCTCACTTTATTTCAAAACCATTGGAGGTATTGCTTTGAAACTAACCATACTTGTTTACCATCATGACCTACATCAACAGACAAGAGTACATAACTCTGTCAAGGTTTTTGACAGAATTATGCCCCTTTTTTACTTAGAAAATACATTGAATATGGGTAAAATCCACTTATTGCCTTAACCCTTTGAGATATTGCTTTGAAACTTTGAATGCTTGTTTACATCAGTACCCCCATCTGTAGGCAAGAGAAGGTAACTCTGTGCCAGGGATTTGTTTTAAAAATTAAGGCCCTTTATCGACTTAGAATCTTGGTTAAGTTTTTCGTACCAGTCCACTTTTTGACTAAACTGTTTGAGATATTAATTTGAAAGTTGGAATACTTGTTTACCATCATGATCCCCAAACATGGGTCGTAGAAGGTAATTCTGTCAAGGATTTTATTTGAATTATGGCCCTTTTTGACTTAGAAACTCAGTTAAAATTTTCATTCTTGTCCACTGTAACCATTTGAGATATTACTTTGAAAGTTGGAGTACTTATGTACCATCATGAGACCTATATGTAAGCAATATGTAAGATAACTCTGTGAAAATGTTTCTTGATTTGTACTTAGAAATTCCTAGTTAAAGTCTTGTGTGCCCTTAACTGTCAAAGTTTTGTTTTATTGGCAAGCACTAAAAAAGTCGAGCGCGCAGTACTGACAGCTCTTGTTTATCTGATATTTTATAGTTGTCAAACTTTAAAAGAAAGAGCACATCAAAAATCTATCTCGCTGGCTGCAGTGTCAAATTAATTAGACTAGCTGCACTGTATCTGTAGCACAGGGACCGGTTTCAAAGTCTTTTCGCAGAAAAGTTGTCCATATAATGCTATAGTGTAATAATCAATACAACATAATTATATAGCACACATATTTCATTTATGTCCAAATAGACGTTGATACCAACCACTGTGATCTACAGGGCCTACGGCACTCGACATGTTCATTCTTGAAGTTTAATACATGTGAGTTTCACCAGGATTTATTAGATCACCTATATAACACTGTATAAGATCCCTGGTCTCACTGTAATAAGATTCATTCATGCTTGGAAGTTTGTTTGAAAAAGGATTTATAACTAATATTTGTGATGTCATAAAGCTTCGTGCACTTGTTGGATCATCACACATTCTTGGGAGAATTATGATTTTGATGATGTATCCGTGTCTTTGCTCTATAGATCAATTATGAAGTGATTTGTGATGCTCGAGACTGTCACTTTTTAACTCCTTGAAGTTTGTGCAAACACACATCCAAATATCTGGTGCAATTGATGCTTTATTTGTCCATTTTGAAATAAACTTACGTCACATTTATTATATTTTGTTGTTTAAGCTCACATAATTTCAATTAATTTGCAATTTAGGCCTAACACTCAACCAAAAACTGTTGTTGCCTTTTTTGGTAATTTGCTGTAATCTCCATGACTTTGTCGCTATGAATGGAGTTTTTTTTATTAAACAAGACATTTGCTGTAATGTGCGATACAAATGACTTGTTTACAATAAATTGAATACCTTGTTTAAAATTTTCTCTTTTTATTGGTCAGATGACATTGCTAAAATAGTTATACATTCATGTTGCAGATTACTGTAACCCAAGTACCGTCATGGCTATTCAAAATGTTATATAGCTAAATATATCACAAGAGTTTACGTTCTACTGGGATGAATTAATGTCAGCTTTGTAATCCATTTTGTTATCATAATTCATAATGTAAAATGACACATATATAAATGAGAGTTTGGTTAGTTTATTATTACTTATATGTTATAACGAATCGAGATGGTTAATAATCATTTATTATACTTTTCAAATAATTTTTATCACATTTGTTTGTTATGTATCGTACATTTCAATGGGAAAATGAGTTAAAATGTACTGATTCTTTCAGTAGTCACCACAACTTCATGTGTTTTTTGATGTTCAAGCTTTTTTCATTTTTATTATTGCCAATATTTACATATGACAAGGTAGGTGATAAAAGCAAGAGAAAATTATCAGCCTATGATTAAAAAAATAATACAGCACAGACCTATATATATAAGACCCGACATAATTCATTTTTACATTTTGACATTTTCCTGTCTGACATATTAAGTTAATATGTCGGGCCAGCTACCTAGACCAAAACTTTGTCCAAAAGTCCAAAGTAGTTACGGCAATTTATTCTCAATGCAGCTTTTTATGCTTGTACAAGAGGTACATGTTCTATTAGGTTAGACTCATCACGCTGTATCAATGTAACTGTCATGACTATATGAATTAATCATGCTGTAACATACAGTGGTACTAAATATGAATTTAACTTCAGGATGGGAGATGAGAGGCTAACATTTTCAGTTTCGGGTCTCACTATTCGAGGATTCCATTGGCATAGTGATGAATGGGTACCAGAGCCAGGTCAGCGTCTCCCTTGTAGTTTGTCTGGTCCGATTGATATACTAAAAGATGGGAAGTCTGTCGGACATATATGTAAGGAAGCTCCTAATAAATTCAAGGACTGGTTGAAAAAGGCTGCTGAAATGGATGCAGTAGTAGAAAATTACCCGAAAAGTCACAGGGGGAGGAAAGGAATAGAAGTGCCTGCTATTTTCATTTTTTCAGGTGAAAAGAACAGCTTGATGATAAATATAATGAAGGCCATAAAAGCAGGTATATTTTTCATATAATTCACGTAATTCTAAATGCTTGTTATAGTAAATTAGAGGATATTTGTTTGTTTTGAGTGGATATGGAATACAATGAAAAGTGATGCAATTCTAATATTTTAGCAAGCGGGAAAATTGTATCACTTTGTTTGGTGATATATTTCATATCTGCCCGAAACAAACAAATTTTCTTTTTATTTTATACTGTGTACGTTCTTCATTATGTACATGTACCACCGAAAAAATTAGTTCCGACAGACCTGTATCACCACACTGTGACTGATATGAGATATTGATTATCACTGCTAAAATATGAACAAATTTTGTTATGGATAGGACACACCCAGTTTTAATTGGTGGGTCAGTAACTACTAAAGTGCTCAATTCTTTTTGACTGATAGGGCTGTTTTTCCTATATAATCTAATAGTATATATAAAAAATTATTCTAGACAATCCCTAGTTAGAATTTAATTTTGTTTAAGTATATGTATAGTCAGTCTTTCATATAGTTTTTATACCACAAATAGATCTTTATACACTACACAGTCATGTGTCATGCAGGTAGAGTCATAGATTGCAAGTTTTCTCTGCTAACTCAGGTGAGCAATATTGGGCCAATGGCTCATTTGTTTTTAGAATTACTGCCCTCAGCTAATTTGTGTAGAGCTTTACTCGAAAAGTATTGAAAAGAATCAGTTGATACTTAATCCATTGATAGAAATCAATAAGAGGAAGGGCAGTGCACAAGAACCATTTCTCTACATTTATTAGTTTTAGAGTTTCTGTCCTTGGTGACTTTTACTTGCGCACCATTACTCAAAAAGTTTTGGAGGGAATCAATAATTGATACTTCATATATTGATACAGGATAATGAGAGGAAATGCTGACAGTGTGCAAAAGAACATTACTTTAACTACGTTTAATATGATAAGTTATTATAAATGGGAGTCAATCCAAGGCATACTGATTTAGTGCTGTCTGTCCGTCACAAAGTTTGTCCGGACAACTCCTCCTACACGCCTGGATTGATTTTACTCAAACTTGGTAGAAGTATTTAGTACCAATAGTAGTTGTGCATATTGTCAGGATTTTCTGCTTCATTGATTTCCATTTCATGTTATTTTGGAGGCTATATATGTGTCCAATTTTGAATGTTAGGGCAGACATGCCATGACTAATATCTAATACATTGTATAATTTATTCATTTAAATTTTTAAGTGTACGTCATTAGATTTAAACATTCTTTGCAAATATTTTGAAAAAACAGCTCAAGAAGAAATCACTGAATTTTAAGGATGGTGACATTACAAAGAACATGGTACAGTAATTATGTCTTTCAATCATCAAAGCTTCTATTCTCAGAGCACTTAACTATATCTATACTACATCTTTTTTTATGCCCCTTAAGGGTGGCATATTAAAATCGCACCGTTCGTCCGTCTGTCTGTGTGTCTGCCCTTACATTTTCCGTATCCGGGCTGTAACTTTGTCATACATTGAAGGATTTTGTAATGATATGGCACAAATATTCAGCACATCAAGACGACGTGTCATGTGCAAGACCCGCGTCCCTACCTCAAAGGTCAAGGTCACTCTTACAGTTTGAAGTTAATGGAATCCTCTATATATGCACACATTTGTGTCAGGACTGTATCTTTGTCATGCATTGAAGGATTTTGAAATTACTTGGCACAAATGTTCAGCACATCAAGACAATGTGTCGCATGCAAGACCCATGTCCCTACTCAAAGGTAAAGGTCACACTTAGAGTTTAAAGGTAATGCAATCCTGTATATATGCAAAAATTTATGTACTGACTGTAACTTTGTCATGAATTGATTGATTTTAAAATTACTTGGCACAAATGTTCAGCAGATCAAGTCAATGTGTTGTGTGCAAGAACCACGTCCCTACTTCAAAGGTCAAGGTTACACTTAGAGTTTGAAAGTAATAGAAAACTATATGCATGGTAACTCTGTCTTGCACGGATGGATTTTAAGATTACATGGCACAATTGTTGAGTACATGGAGAGGACATAGACTGTTAGACACCTCTTTGGGGGGCATTTGTCACTTGTGAGGGACAGCTTTTTGTTAGAACTTGGCACTAAAGTACTTGCTACTTAGATTGGACAACTCCAATTTGAATAACTGACATTGTACAATGTAAGTATTTAGCTATTTTGTGGCAACTAAACATAATTAGAAATGACTGTTTTTGTGTGTAAATTAAAAATGTGTAATACTAGTGGGCATATTTTTTAATAGAAAAGAATCTGCATGCAAGCTCGAAAAATAGCTTGTATGCCAAACATCTTTTGGTTCTCAGGTGAGCTTATAGGGCCATCATGAATCTTGTTATGTTCATGCATGCTACCCATGGGGCATTACCTGGGCATTTCCCATTGGATGCTTTTTAGCTCACCTGGCACAAAGTGCCAGAGTGAGCTATTAGGATTGCTTTCCATCCGGGGTCCGTCGTACATCCTTCCATCCACCATTTCCTTCAAACGACATCTCCTCTGAAACCACTGGGCCAATGTTGATGAAACTATTCAGGGATGTTCCTTGCATGAAGCTCTATCAAAGTTGTTCAAAGAATTCCGTTCCATGCAGAAGTCTGGTTGCTATGGCAACAAATAGGAAATACTTTAAAAATCTTCTTCTCTGAAACCACAAGGCATAGAGCTTAGATATTTGGCATGTAGCATTGTCTAGTGAACCTCTACCAAGATTGTTCAAATTATTACCACGGGTCAAAATTGACCTCGCGCGGATGGTCACTTAGTTTTGCATAGGCTTATATAGGAAAACTTTAAAAATCTTCTTCTCTGAAACCACAAGGCCTAGAGCTTAGATATTTGGCATGTAGTATTGTCTAGTGGACCTCTACCAAGATTGTTCAACTAATGAGCCCTAGGTCAAAATTGACCCCGCCCCAGGGGGTCACTTGGTTTTACATAGGCTTACAATGTATATAGGAAAAACTTTAAAAATCTTCTTCTCTGAAACCACAAGGCCTAGAGCTTAGATATTTAGCATGTGGCATTGTCTAGTGGACCTCTACCAAGATTGTTCAAATTATGAGCCCTGGGTCAAAATTGACCCTGCCCAGGGGAGGGGGGTCACTTGGTTTTACATATGTTCATATAGGAAAAACTTAAAAAATCATCTTATCTGAAACCACAAGGTCTAGAGCTGAGATATTTAGCATGTAGCATTGTCTAGTGGACCTTTACCAAGATTGT
This sequence comes from Saxidomus purpurata, assembly GCA_022818135.1. Taxonomy (NCBI): domain Eukaryota; kingdom Metazoa; phylum Mollusca; class Bivalvia; order Venerida; family Veneridae; genus Saxidomus; species Saxidomus purpurata. The sequence continues at coordinate 32,256,202 of JAFMSR010000007.1, forward strand.
TCAAATCATGACCCCCTGGTCAAAATTAACCCCTCCCGGGAGGGGGGCAAAACACTCGAGGGATTTCACATAGGCTTATATAGGGAAAACATTTTTTAAAAAAACAAAGCCGACAGGCAGGTAATAGATATTTGAAATGTTACTTAGCATTGTGTAGTGGTCCTCTACGAATTTTGTTAGAATCACAACCCCTTTTAATATAGCAAATGGTAGTCAGGTGAGCGATATAGGGCCATCATGGCCCTCTTGTTTAAGCTTCTATTGCCACTCTACTAATTTCTAATTTAAGGAATTTCCTAGTTCTGGAGATGAAAATCACTTAGACTTTTCTATTGAGGGAATGACTGTGAGAGGATTTGATACTTATATGAAGTATTGGGTACCTGAGATAGGTCACCGCTTCCCTTGTTCAGTAAGTGAAACAGGATCCGTCCAGTTGTTGAATGAGGGACAGACTATAGGAAATGTTCAGCATGAAGGACAAAGGTTGTTCAAGATGTTCGTTAATGCAGATGGTGTCATAACTGCAGTTGTGAATGGTGATCCTAAAAAACATAGAACCAAAGGGGAAGAAGTTCCAGTGACTTTTGAATTTACTGGAATATGGACAAAAAAACTTAAAAACATCAGAAATCAGATCTCCGAAGGTAAAAGTGTATTTTAACATCTTATGTATGTCTTGGGTATCCTGTCTGATAGATTCAGTAAAATAAAGCCGAGGGCATCATGAAGTCTTTCAGATTTTACCTTTTAGAGGTTACAAGGTATTCTTTGATCAATTTTATCTCCCCATTGTGGGAGGGTGAATGGTGATGATCCCCATCCATCTTGTCCGGGTTATTTCTCAGGCATCACTGACTTGAATTCAGTGGAGCTTCATAGATTGCTTCATGATCAAAAGGAGATAGGCATATTATCAGAACATTCCAGTTCAATGATTGTTCACAGAGTTACTGCCCTTTGATTACTTTTTAGCTCATCTGGCTTTGCCAGGGTGAGCTTTTAGGATGGATGATTGTCCGTCGTCCGTCAACATTTTGATTCAAACCACATCTCCTCTGAAACCACTGGGCCGATGTTGATGAAACTATGCAGAGATGTTTCTTGCATGAAGCTCTACCAAGAATGTTCAAAGAATTCGATTCCATGCAGAACACTGGTTGCTATAGCAAAAAATAGGAAAAACTTTAAAAATCTTCTCTGAAACCACAAGGCCTAGAGCTTGGATATTTGGCATGTAGTATAGTCTAGTTGACCTCTACCAAGATTGTTCAAATTATGACCCCTGGGTCAAGATTGACCCCGCCCGGGGCTCACTTAGTTTTACATAGGCTTATATAGGAAAAACTTTTAAAAATCTTCCTTGAAATCTCAAGGCCTAGAGCTTAGATATTTAGCATGTAGCATTGTCTAGTGGACCTCTACCAAGATTGTTCAAATGATGACCCCTGGATCAAAATTGACCCCACATTGGGGGTCACTTGGTTTTACATAGGCTTATATAGGAAAAACTTTAAAAATCTTCTTCTCTGAAACCAAGCCTAGTTGACCTCTTCAAAGTTTATTCAAATTATGCCCCTGGGGTCAGTATTGGCCCTGCCTAGGGGGTCACTTGTTTTACAAAGACATATATAGGAAAACCTATTTGGTATGTAACATAGTCTAGTGGTCTTTCACCTACTTTTTCAAATCATGCCTCTTGGGTCAAAATTGACCACACCCACCAGGCAAGTGGACTTGTATTAGGGATGTCATTGATTAAAATTTTTGTATCGATTTAGAAATATCAACGATACAGCGATATATCGATACATGGGCGTTAAAAAGTCACTGACTACATATTCTACCAAATCTCTTGACTTAATTTGTCTTAAAACATATGGTTATGGTCTATAATATATATCAACCCTTGCAGTGCTGAATATTTTTGCCTATGAGACCACATTTCATTAAATTATCATTCGAAACAAAACACTGAACTATCGGTAGAGCGATTGTTTATATTCCGGTTTCAAGAGTTATGATGGAATTTTCGGACGTGAAACTGTAGATCATTGCACGGTAAAACATTATTCGATATACGATTTTTCAAAACTGCAATTGATATCGAATCGAAAGTGTTTTATCGTTGATATATCGATACCGTTTGAATCAATTACATCCCTAACTTGTATTCAGGTGAGCAATATAGGGCCATCATGACCCTCTTGTTCATATACATTTGTGTCTGCCCTGTTTCTCAGCAGCTCTGTATTGGAAGTTTTCTTAACATGAGGGGATGCGCATATTGTAGTCATGTTCCTGTTCAGAGATTTTTAGTTCAATTATTCAAAGTATATGGAGAGCTATTACAGTCACTTTTGCGTCGATGTTGCAGCTTTGGTTAAAGTTTTGCGTGCAAGGTACATGTACTATCATGCACAAACTTCAGTAACCACTTATGGGAGTTATTTGAAACTTAGCAGTAGTGTTCAGGGGTATGAAATAATTCAATTACCATAGATAACTTTTGACTTTTTAGCTCACCTGGCACAAAGTGCCAGAGTGAGCTATTAAGATCTCATTCGGTCAGTCCTACGGCATACATCATACATCTTTTCTTCTAACGACATCTCCTCTGAAACCAATAGACCAATGATGATAAAACTTTGCAGGGATGTTCATTGCATGAAGCCCTTTCATACTTGTTCAAAGAATTCCATTCCATGCAGAACTCTGGTTGCTATGGCAACAAAAAGGAAAAACTTTAAAAATTTCTGAAGAAGGCCTAGAACTTAGATATTTGGCATGTGGCATTACCTAGTGGACCTCAACCAAGATTGTTCAAATTATGATCCCCGGGTCAATATTGACTCTGCCTGGGGGAGGGGTGGGAGGTGCACTTGTTTTTCCATAGGCTTATAAATATAGGAAAAACTTTAAAACTCTTCTTCTCTGAAACCACAAGGCCTAGAGCTTAGATATTTAGCATGTGGCATAACCTGGTGACCCTTTACTAAGATTTTCAAACTATGACCCCCGGGTTAAAATTGACCCTGCCCAGGGGTATCTTGATTTAACATAGGCTTATATAGAGGTAAATCATGTGCCCAAGGTCAAAAATGACCCTTTCTGCTATTGATGATCTTCTATTATAGCCAGTGGATGACAGCTATGATTAATTTATGACTCTCTACCAAAATTGCTCAAAGTTGATCCCTTAAAAAAATGAGGTGCCCAATGGATGTGACTGTTTTCCCTATAATTATGATCCATATCTAAACTTCAAAAATCCCTCTCTGAAACTATTAGTCAGAGTTTTATTTTTTTATGCCCCCAAAGGGTGGCATATTAAAATCGCACCGTCCGTCCGTCCATCCCCACTAAAATCACACCATCTGTCCGTCTGTGTGTCCCCACTTACACATTCGTGTCCGGACTGTAACTTTGTCATGCATTGAAGGATTTTAAAATAACTTGGCACAAATTTCTAGCACATCAAGACGAAGTGTCGCGTGCAAGACCCACATTACTAGCTCATAGGTCAAGGTCACACTTGGAGTTTGAAGGTAATGGATGCCTCTATATATGCATATATGCACACATTCGTGTCCGGACTGTAACTTTGTCATGCATTGAAGAATTTTGAAATAACTTGGCATAAATGTCTAGCACATCAAGACGACGTGTTGCGTGCAAGACCCATGTCCCTAGCTCAAAGGTCAAGGTCACACTTAGAGTTTAAACGGATTCCTCTATATATGCATACATTCATGTCCTGACTGTAACTTTGACATGCATTGAAGGATTTTAAAATAACTTGGCACAAATGCTAGCACATCAAGACGACGTGTTGCGTACAAGACCCATGTCCCTAGCTCAAAGGTCAAGGTCACACTTAGAGTTTGAAGGTAATGGATGCCTCTATATATGCATAATATGCACACATTCGTGTCCAGACTTTAACCTTGTCATGCATTGAAGGATTTTAAAATAACTTGGTACAAATGTCTAGCACATCAAGACGACGTGTCGCGTGCAAGACCCACATCACTACCTCAAAGGTCAAGGTCACACTTAGAGATTTTAGGTAATGGAATCCTCTATATATGCATACGTTTGTGTCCGGACTATAACTTTGTCATGCATTGAAGAATTTTAAAATAACTTGGCACAAATGTTCAGCACATCAAGCTAATGTGTTGCGTGCAAGACCCATGTCCCTACCTCAAAGGTCAAGGTCACACTTAGTGTTTAAAAGTAATGGAAACTCTGTCATGCATGTTAGGATTTAAAAATTACATACCACATTTATTGAGCACATGGAGAGGACACAGACTGCGAGACACCTCTTTCGGGGGCATTCGTCACTTGTGAGGGACAGCTCTTGTTTGCAGATATAATCACCTAATGATTCTCAACCAAAATTGCTAAAATTAATGTTATCCCTTTAAAGATGAGGCCCAGTCATGGGTGAGGCTGATCTCTCTATATATATTCTTTTATTTGACATAAATTATCATCCCATGACCCTCTACCAAAATTGATATGAGCAATGATTCCTTAAAGAGTAAGGCCCCAGTTGTGTAGGGCTGTTTTCATACATAATGAGAATATGTATATAAAAAATTTAAAATCTTGAAAATCTACTGTTAGAATTTAATTTCATTTTAGGATATGTGTAGTCAGTCTTGCACAGATCTTTTATACCATAGTTATATATATTGCAACATACTCTGCATATTATGTTCTCATATGTTGACTTAGGTCAGGGTTTTTTTTTTCAGTTTTTTGGGAAGATGACCCATACCCCTGGGATTGGGAATTTTCGCGGTGTTTTGCGTCAAATTGGGGAAAATGATTACTTGGACAATGAATTTTTGTGACATTTGCAATTTACATGGCCCTCCAATTTTCGAGTAGGATGGTCCCCTAGATTTGTCCCTTGTATGAAAACATAGTCTATATCTGTTGATGAAAACAACTCGCACAATTTACACCAATAACCGCCTTTGGCACAACTATAGTAAAGCCAGTCATATCTGCTCTCATACTTGCTGGAGCTAAACAGGCGCTGGTCAGGGACTGGCACTGTTGTTTCAGTTCCAGACTCATCATTGCTGCCGTCACTGACATTTTCATTCTGCAACTTTTCACACGATACAATACCTGAGCATACAGTTTTGTCCGTCGGTGGTGGTGTCTGTTCTGGGTCAGACTTCTGCTCGCTTGTACTTTGTTGAGAAAGAAGTGCTTGTTTAAAAAGAAGATCGATTTTTTGGTTTTTCCCGTCGGATTTCTTTCATTTCTTAACGTAATATTTAGAATTGTGAGACATTGTTTATATTAAACTTTAGCCGACAATGTCATGATCGCTAGACGCTTAGTTTCCTCCGTAGTAATCTCCATTACCTATCAATAATGTATCGGAAGGGAAGTAACTCGTCGAAATCAAGCGTCTACACAATGCGGGCATGCAAATTCGGTTTAGACTGCGGCTTTTGCGTTCATTTTACGCACCCGATATTCCGATTTTTTCGAAAGTTTCGATTGGGAATTTTTGTCTGAAAATTGGGAAAAAAACATACTTTTTTCAATTGGGAATATGACCGAATATCGGCTATAAAATCAGCCAAAAAAAACCCCTGTAGGTGAGCGATAAACACCCAAGGGCTCTCTTGTAACAAAATTGCTAAGAAGGTTGCGAACAACATGTAGAAGATCCGTATTGAAATTGAGGTACGCTGTGGGAAAACCAATTTTGTTACGTCCAAGTATTCTAAAACCTTGATTTATAGGACACATTTTCGAATAGATTTTCACAAAACTTACTCAGAACATTCCAGTTAGTCCAGTAGAGCGATCCTAGCCCTTCTGGGCCCTTTGTTCAGTGGATTAAGTTCATTAAGGCCCTTTCACGTAAGAACTTTGCCTCTGTGAGGGTATTGGCCATGTCAACATTGCTCCTATTAGTTTGGAATTCAGAAAAAAAATGTCATGTTCCTTGAAACGCATTGCATTAATAAACTGTTATAACAACTTCAGACACTAATGGAGTAAATTGAATATCTTTTTACTTTCAGATATAAAAAAGAAAAGTAAAAAGAAAAAATCTCTGAAGTTTATACCAGGGGACATAACAGAGAAAAAGGTAGTTAGTCTTTATATCAGATAATCTTTGGTATACATATGTAGACATTAAGACTATTTACCGAGTTATCAGGAAAGTTTTTCAGTTTATTTGCTTTGATAAGCTCTAAGTGGAGATCGAAACTAAAACGCATGAGGAAAAGAATATATCATAAAGTTAAATGAAAGAAAACCCTTGGAAGTGGACAGTCCATTTATCTTGAAAACTCTAGCGCGAATTTGATACCCATGTGGTTGTGGGTACCACAAATTTGATACCCCTGTGGTTGGGGGTTAGTGTATAGGTGCCAGAATTGTGCAGAACTCTGGTTGCTATGGCAACAAATAGGAAAAACTTGAGAAATCTCTGAAACCACAAGGCATTAAATAGAGAATAATTGTTGGTTTCGGTGTAAGATCACGTTACAATTTCACCAAGTGGGCACCAAAAGTGATATTTTCACGAGTGGCGCAACTTTTGGTGTTCAGGAGTGAAATAAACGTGATATTACACTAACAATTTTTTTGTTTATTTTATGGTTAAAACTACTTTTATTGAGTTTGTTTCTATAAAATATCGAAAAATCGTGGGAAACGTCATCAGAAAACATAGCGCAAATGACGTCATTTTAACGACGTCATCATCGCATGGTTTCCAGCATTAATTACGCTTGGTATACTTTTTCACGTAAATCCGGGTTAAAGATTACAAAAACAGTGAAAATACAAATGGTAATCCACTGTTTCAAAACTGTGGATTATCACTTTTATTTCACTGAGAAAACTCAAAATAATTCACTGGAAAACATAAAATAAGCTTAAATACTAGGCCTGTAGCATTTCCTAGTGGACCTATATTAAAGGTGTCCCTGTCTTAGGGATTACATACAAATGTATATGTAAATGTTGGAAACTTTAAAAATCGTTTCTCAAAAACCATGATGCCTACATCTTAGATATTTTGTATTGGTCCTAATTGTAAAAATTATTTTATTAAGGATTGACCAAAGAAAAAAATTATTTCACAAATCTGTGGTCAAGGTCACTGTTTTAAAAAAAGAATCACTGTTACTAAAAATACAAAAACAGTTTATGGTCAAAGACTTTGATGGACATATTTTGAAACAAACTTTAGTACACAGCAATGTGTGGGTTCATATCTGGATGTAATTTGCGTGTGTTTATGATTTTGGTGTGAAAGGCAATGGTACTCAGGTGATTTATATAGCACTTTCATGGTACCCTTGTTCTTAAATTGTTTTTATTTGTTACCTGCACAGAAAGATTTAGACAATCAATTGGATGGTGTTGCTGGCACGTCAGGAGAAAGTGGAAAAAAGCCCATAGTATTACAGGAACAGGTAACATTACAACAACATGTGATCAAATAGTATGTTATACTTAACAATAATGCTGTATGTTAACCCTGACCTTTTAAGATCGATGAATGTCTGTCCTCTGCTCTTGACAATTGCTTCCTAGTGCCTGTGGGTTCACTTGTTAGCTCATGTAAGCACTTGAGTTTAGATGTTTGATATGTAGCATTGTCTAGTGGTGTTCAAATCTTGCCACTGTGGTCAAAATTGACGCCTTCATGGGTGTAAGTATGTTTTACTTAGGTAAAATATATAAAAAACTGTAAAAAAAATAGTTCTTTTCGAAAGGATTGAGCCAAGTTTCCCAAAAAAATGTCACAAACTTGGGTCAAGGTCACTGTTCTAAAAATAGAATCACTGTTGCTAAAAATACAAAAATTGTTTATGTCAAAAACTTGATTGATAGAGTTTTTAGCTCACCTGAGCACAAAAAGCTCAAAGATGAGCGACGTCTGTCTGTCTGTCCACACTTACGTTGTGAACAATCTAGAGGCAACATTATTGGCCTTTTCTTCATGAACCTTGGTCATGATAATATATCTGCATGCAAACTTAGATGTGTTTGCAATTGAGAAATGGGTTTAAAACTAGGTCACCAGGTTAAATAAAAGAAAAACCCTGTGAACACTCTAGTTGCCACATTTGACCCACCATCCTCTTGAAAGTTGGTAAGAATGTTTGTCTTGGCAATTTCTAAATCAAGTTCGAAAGTGGGTCAGGTGGGGTTAGAGGACTAAATAGGTCACCTAATCAAATCATAGCAAACTCTTGTGAACATTCCAGAAGCTGCATTTTGTACCAAATTATCTTGTTAATTAGAATTTAGGTATTGGTGAACACTATGTCAAGTTCAAAACTGGGTAACGTGGGGTCAAAAACTAGGTCACCAGGTCAAATTGTAGAAAATATTTGTGAACTCTCTAGCATACATGCCACAAAGGATTGAGCTATTGAGAGTCTCTAGAAGCCACATTTTGCTACCACTCGTCATGAAAATTGTCAGAATGGTTGTCTTGATGAGTTCTAGGTCATGTTCGAAACTGGGTCACATGGGATCAGAAAATAGGTCACTTGGTCACTCAATCATTATAAAAATGGATCAGGGTGTTTCTTTTGATAAACCCTATGTAAAGTTCGTCACTAGGTCACGTGGGGCCAAAAAAAGGTCATCAGGTCAAGTCACAGAAATAAACATTTAAACACACGGTACACAGTGGAGCGATAAAGGGCTATCTTTGCTCTCTTGTTCAACAAACTTGGGTACGTAGCAATGTACATTCCTACATCTGGATGTTTGTGTGGTGTGTTGAATTTTGTTATCTTGGCATGAAGGGCAGTGGTACTCAGGTGAGTGATATACGGCCATCATGACCCTCTTGTAACAGTTTCTTATCACAGTTAATCAATCTATTGCAAATGAAATTTATAAATTCTAAACTTTACAGAAAGTGTATCCTGTATATTAAAACACATTTTTAGAGACTAGATATGTGTTTGGCAGCATAAACTAAATACAACATATCTTGTGGTTTCTAACATATGCATAAGATTCTTGAGATAATTTGTTTGCTAGTGTTAATTTAATGGGCTGTTATGAAGATCTGTGAAACTTTTCATTTGGCAGAAGGACACATCAAAGCAACAGCAGTCGAAAGAAAAGGCACAAGGATCAGGGGAAATCAAAGTGAAGGCAAAGGCTTCGACTTCAAGTGAACCGATGACATCGGTCTGTGTTGGTTTTGATTAACTTCATAGTCATTAGTTATTAGCTCGACTTTTCGAAGAAAAGGGGAGCTGGCGTCCATGTTGGTGTCACACCTTGGTTAAGTTTCAAAACCATTTGAGGTATTGCTTTGTAACTTACCATACTTGTAACCATCATAACCTCCATCAACAGACAAGAGTACATAACTATGTCAAGGTTTTTGTCAGAATTATGGCCCTTTTTATACCCCCGAAACGAAGTTTAGGGGGGTATATAGGAGTCACCCAGTGGTTGGTCGGTCGATCGGTCGGTCCGTTGCATTTTCCTTGTCTGGAATAAACTTGAAAACTACTAGTTGGAATTCAATACAACTTCATACAATGGTCAAGCACATTGAGAGGAAGTGCAGTGCACAAGAACCATAACTCCATCTTGATTAATTACAGAGTTATTGCCCTTTGTTACTTTTCCTTGTCCGGAGCATAACTTGAAAACTACTGGTTGGATTTCAATACAACTTCATGTAATGGTCAAGTACATTGAGAGGAAGTGCAGTGCTTAAGAACCATAACTCCATCTTGACTCATTAAAGAGTTATTACCCTTTGTTACTTTTCCTTGTCCGGAGCATAACTTGAAAACTACTGGTTGGAATTCAATACGACTTCATACAATGATCAAGTACATTGAGTGGAAGTGCAGAGCACTGGAAACATAACTCTAGCTTGACACATTACAGAGTTATTACCCTTTGTTACTTTTCCTTGTCTGGAGCATAACTTGAAAACTACTGGTATGAATTCAAAACAACTTCCTACAGTGGTCCAGAACAATGAGAGGAAGTGCAGTGTAGAAGAACCATAACTCTATCTTGACAAATAAAAGCATTATTGCCAAGGACAATATCTCTATTTTAGTTTTTTCTGCAAGGTATTCTGTTACTGTGAACTTCCTCAGTTTATAAAGCAGTGTTTCGGGGGTATTAATCACATTTAGTGATAGGTCTAGTTTGACGTAGAAAGTGCATTGAGCTTGGTTTTTCGTAGCACCCTACTTTATTTCAAAACCATTACAGATATTGTTTTGAAACTTACCATACTTATTTAACATCATTTCTTCCATCCACAAACAACAGTACATAACTCTGAAAAGGTTTTTGTCAGAATTATGCCCCTTTTTTTACTTAGGAAATAGATTGAATATGGGTAAAACCCACTATTGGCATAATCCTTTCAGATATTGCTTTGAAAGTTTGAATAGTTGTTTGCATCATGACCCGCATCTGTAGGCAAGAGTAGGTAACTCTGTCAAGGATTTTTTTTAAAATTAAGGCCCTTTATTGACTTGGAATCTCGGTAAAGTTTTTCGTACCAGTCCACTTTTTAACTGAACTGTTTCAGATATTACTTTGAAAGTTGGAATACTTGTTTACCATCATGATCCCCATGTGTAGGCAGGAGAAGGTAACTCTGTCAAGGATTTTATTTAAATTATGGCCCTTTTCGACTTAGAAACTCAGTTAAAATTTTCATTCTTGTCCACTTGCTGACTTACTTTGAAAGTTTGAGTACTTATGTACCATCATGACACCTATCTGTAAGCAAAAGAAGATATCTCTGTGAAAATGTTCCTTGATTTGTACTTAGAAATTCCTAGCTAAAATCTTGTGTGCAACTGGCACTATCATGCACATATATCATTAACCACTTAAAGTATTAATTTAAAACTTTGCTGTAGTATCCAGGGATATCAAACAATTAAATTTGATAGCACTTGACTTAATATCTTGCTACTTGTGGCCCTTCTTTGTACAGATCGTTGTTTTGCCTTTCACTAACAAACTTTTGTTTTCTTGGCAAGCACTGAAAAAAGTCGAGCGCGCTGTCCTACTGACAGCTCTTGTTTAAGTTTTTCGTACTACCCAAGTTTTCTTCTACGCCTATGCATATGTTGCTTGTTAACTATCATGTCCTACACGTGGCATCAAACAGACCGAGATCGAAATTTTCACTCCAAACGGCCGCGAAGTGACTCCATTCAATGGAGTCATTTTCGTTTTTACGCGAAGTCACGTTTTTTCTACTCACTCCACACTTCGCGTTTTTTGCATGATCCTCCAGGCCTGTACTGTATCTTAAGCAAGAGTAAATAACTTTGTTGATGATTTTGACTTAAAAGTAGCCTTTTCCCAATTACAAATATCTTTATTATGTTGAAGTTTTTAGAACCAGTCCATTTTTGTGTGCAATTTCACACATTGCTTCCAGACTTGTATTTTTAGCTCGACTATTCGAAGAATAAGGAGAGCTATCCTAGTCACCCGAGCGTCGGCGTAACCACTTATGTTAAAGTTTGCGTACCACCTCAAATATTTTCAAAGTCCATTTACATATGGCTTTGAAACTTTGCACACTTGTTCACCATCACGCCCCCAGCCTGTACACAGGAGGAGGTAACTCTATCAAGCATTTTGACAAAATTATGCCCCTTTTTCTACTTAGAATTTACGTTAAAGTTTGCGTACCACCTCAAATATTTTCAAAGTCCATTGACATCTGGCTTTGAAACTTTGCACGCTTGTTCACCATCATGCCCCCAACCTGTACACAGGAGGAGGTCACTGTATCAAGCATTTTGACATAATTATGCCCCTTTTTCGACTTAGAATTTACGTTAAAGTTTGCGTACCACCTCAAATATTTTCCAATTCAATTGTCATCTGGCTTTGAAACTTTGCACACTTGTTCACCATCATGCCCCCAACCTGTACACAGGAGGAGGTAACTCTATCAAGCCTTTTGACAGAATTATGCCCCTTTTTCGACTTACATGTAGTTTTATGTATGCTTGTACATGTTTTTCTAATGATACAATATGCCTTAATTTCTATTATCATATTATAATGTTCTCACTATTGACCATTCAATAAGCCTTTTTTATTTACACTCTTTTCTATTTACAAGTTCCTGTTATTAACTACACTTTAACAATATCCTCCAGGATGGATATTATTTTATATTGTCAATCACTGAGAATAGTCGAGCGCGCTGTCTACTGACAGCCCTTGTTTCCCTTCTTTACTAGAAACATAAGTCTAATGAGAACTTGTACTGATCCAAAGAGATACCATGAGCTGTTCAGCTACCAGTTCAGCTCTTTTTCTTAACTCTGTTAAGAAATTTATATTCATTTTAATATGAACGATTTGAGACATGAAAAACTGTAACTGACCAATGACAGACTCAGTATATTATGTATTTTCGAAATGATGCATCAAGCTGCGCACCTGCATCTTTAACATATTGCATACAATTAATCATGTATGTAGAGTCTAGTTTATGTGGTTCTCTTAACTTATAAGGCATACAATATTGCATCTGCTAACTTGACATTATGAATGCAAATAAATTTAGATAAATTGAAACAGAATGACTTTTTTGGAGGAGAAAAGATAAATAAAAAGGATGTTATGAATAACGAACCTTGTTGCGCGAACACCAATGTAGTCCACGACAATTGCAGCTTTCCGAGTCCATCTGGGTTGCCTTTACGTATCATTGAAATGATATTCGCTAAGAATAATAATTGAAACACGGACGCGTATATGTAAACTCACTATCAATTATACATTACAATATTCTGTAGGTTACGGAATACAAAATTCCATCAATTTAGTCGGAAACAGCCTCTCAATAACGAAATAGTGTGCAGATCTAATCAAGTATAGTGATAATTATAATTATACATATTAACTGGTCTACATCTGAGACAATCTTATTGAAGAATGAGTTTGGTTTACCCAGTACGCTAGTTCAATGTTGTATTTTTACAGACAAAAAGCACTCGCAAAAGGCGTTCGGATGGATCTCTAGAAACACCACCAAAGAAAGTGGCTTCCACGGGACAGGTAAAACAAATTTAATACATGGTCAAGATAATGACATTTGCAAACAGCAAATACCAGAAATCACTATTCCTTCGTTGCCCTCGGTCACTTACAAAGCAGCTTAGCAAAAAGTAATTCATTGTTCCGAATAATTTACAAACTGTTTATCAAACTTTTCAATCAGACTAGTAACTAAAGTTATCAGTAATTGTTAGCTCAACAATTTGAATGGAACAAAAAGATATCGTACTCACCACGGCGATGGCTTTAATGTCACACTTTGTTAAGTTTTTCGTTCCACTTGGGTTTTCTTCTACACCTGTGCAGATGTTGCTTTGAAACTTAGTTCTTGTTTATCATTACGCCCTCCATCTGTAAGCATGAGTAAATAACACTGTCGTTGACTTTATGTTTGCCTTTTCCTGCTTACTAATTCTGTTAAAGTTTTCCAAACCAGTCCAGTTTGTTGCATGCAATTTCAAACATTGATTTTGAAACATTTGGAGCTTTTCTCCCATTATTTACTAGAATCATGGTATATTTATAACAATTACGACTATGGTCTTGACAATACTTCAACATAACCATTGTTTATAATGCTAGACATGTTTCCTTATCTTTAAATATTCTGTCTTCTGTCAGTTCTGTTCAAATCGTGCCCCTGATGTCAAATTAAACCCTGTCCAGGTTACTTGGTTTCACATTTATATGTATATAAGAAAAGCTAAAAACGTCTTATTGTCTAAAATGTGGGGTAGGTTGGTGGTTGTTAAGTATTGTGAAGTGGTTATCTACAGAGTTTGTTAAAGTTGTATCTCTTTGGTCAAACTTGGCCTTGCCTGTAAGTCACGTGTTTTTAATTAGATATGTATTGGAAAAACAATTGTGCATAGCATTGTGTTTTAGCCCTCTACCAAATTCATGCCCCCTGTAGTTAAAATTGGCCATGTTCGAGTTGTTGCATTTTTCAGATACATGTAGATATGTATGTAGGAACAAAAATTTGAAATCTTTTTGTCAGAAACTGCAAGGCCTAAAGCCTAAATATTTGCATCATGGCCCTCTTGTTTGAAATGTATGCATGGATATCGCTTTATTTATCCTTCAATAACAAACTGTTGAAACCAAAATGAAAATGAACCCTATTTTTAAGCATAAAGATACTGATTGTTAAGAATTAAGAACAACAGTTTTTACCTAAACAGGATGTTAGTTATTTGGTTTGGTTTCAAGAAAAATGTGTCATCACAAATTTAGCAAATATCGAAACATCACAAAAATCTACAGTATCACTTTTACGTTGTCAGAGAAATGTTAATGATGTGTTTTAATAATATTTCCAGATGCAAAGGGCAGAAGAGAATGGTGCTTCAGGAGGTATTGAAATTTATTTGTTGATGTAAATATTGGCTTTCGAGGTTATTACAGGATTTATGCTTAGTTAAATTTTAATAACGCTTATTTATTTTAGCTCGATTGTGAAGAAAGCTTGTAGCTTATCGAGTCACTCGAGTCCGTTTCCTGGAAAAACCAATACTAGTGTCATATAGGAGGTATGGTCGAACCCGCAACCTCCGGGATGAGCAGCACACACCTTTACCTCTACACCACCGCTCCCCTTAAACAAGGAATCATATGGCATGTGTCAAGGCAGTTTTCTGGAAACTAGTTTAAATTAAACAGCTGTTACTGACGTGCAGAAAAATAGCATAGTGTAAATTAATACCAGGAAATGCCTTTAATATATGACCATTTAGACCTGAATTAATGCTAGAAAAGAATGCTAAATTCACAATAAAAGATGGCAGAAAAAATATCTGCAGCACACAAAAGTTAGGATCAAAAGCCCATCTTTGCAACAACACAGTTACTATCATGACTTTTGAGTCAGCTTTTTTAGATTGTTGATGGAATTTCAAACTATCCTGGAATAAGACTTTATGACATTCTTCTCTTCCAATGTAACTAAGAAACTGATTTTACAGTGCTTCACTTAGTGTTATATAATATGCCATTGATGATCTTTTTAGATGGACAACGTAATAGTACTGTTGGAAGTAAAATATGGTTCAGTAGTGTAGCAAATGTAACAAAACAAACATCAGGAGAGTTTATTAATACAACTGGACGCATTGAGACGGTGCAAGAGGCAAAGGCTAAAGTTGCTGCATCTGGGTCTGTTTGTAAAATAGTTTACCCAACAAATGGTGGCTGTGGAACTGGCACAGGATTTAGGGTTGGGCCGAGATATATTATGACAGCAGCACATGTTTCAGATGCTTTTCCAAAAGGTTTATCTCTTTTTCAGTACTATTTATGTTTGCAAAACACGCTATTAAATGAATGAAACCAAAAGTATGGGTCAAATTTTGTTATCTTCATTAAAACGTACCTTTAGCGGATACCAATTGACTTGCAATAATAATGTATTTACTGCCTTGTTTTAAACGGTCTACATTTGTAAAATTTAAAATATAAAATTTGGTTTCTTGAGACACATAACTCAAATGAGATTTTGTTTAAAATTGTGTCCCGTCATACACATATATTTATGAGCCAAAGCACTTTTAAAGGTCCACTACTAAGCGAAAATTAAGTGACAGTTATTTCAATGGCAAGTACATTACCTTATGCAAGACACTGAATAATGTACGGGTAGACTGGCAGGTTAAAATGAACAGAAAGTGTTTGGAACACGAAGGAAAGTATGTGTATTATGTTGAAATCTCAGTGAATCGGCAAAATGACACCCAGGTCTTTTTAACTTTCTTCATAATGCATAGAAAAATAATTGTAAATGTACTGTGATTTATTTAGAATTTCTATCTACCAACTTTCATTTTTTGTTAAAAATAACTTATTTCTGTGTATATTTTAATTTTCGCTTTCCTTAGTATTGGACCTTTAAGGGATATACCTATATCTTTATGAAATCTTAAGTTGTGAAAACTAAAATAGTTTGTCATGTTTTATGGAGTATAGGTCAAGTATCCTTAAGGATTTGGAGAGGGATATAAAATCGATGTAAATATTTATAAAACAAATCCAACATTCATACTTCCAGAAAAGCAGTATGCCAAAGAAGTCTATGCAATTTTTAATTACATAAAGGATGGAGACTGCTCAAAGGAAAATATATACTACTTCAAAGAAGTTGTATATTCAGATGCTAACACTGACATAGCAGTCATAGAACTGGAAGAACATCCATCTAGAATGCCGCAAGCATTTTTGCAGTTTTGCCCACCCGTTTTTGGCAGAGGATTCTTCCTTATAGGACATTCGAAAGGAGACATAATGCAGATAGATACAGTGGTAGAAACCATCGATAGAGATACACCTGAAGCCAAAAATACATTACGTCAGTTGCAGAGCTTGAGCATGGAGCACACTAGAAGGCCTTATGACACACCACCACATAATACTCCTGATAATCCAGATAGAATCCTTTTCCACTGCAAATTTACTAAAGGAGCTAGTGGATCACCAGGAGTAGTTCATATTGGGGACTCAGTGTATGTAACAACAATGTTATTGCATGGTTATCCAGATTGGTATTACGACCCAACAATGGAATGTTTCAAAAACTCATGGCAACAAGAGGCTTGTGTAGAGCAAGGGGTAAATATGCAGTCTGTACATAGGAGTATGTCAGTTACACATCACAACTTAAGTCGAGAGATATTTGGGATAGATCCAAAGTGGTAGTGTCTGCATCACGCAAATAGTCTATATCATTGTTACATGTGACAAAGGAAAGTTGTGGTAACATCGGTATGCATGATGTGTTTGATGATTCAATGAACTTTATAAACAAATGTGACCTTTATTTGTCTCATATTTATCACCATATTGTTCACTAAACATAGCCGCATCCTCGGATGCCTTTTAGAGTGAAATACTCTAGTTTTAATGAAAGTACTTCAAACACAATGACGTTGACATATTTTGAAAATATAAAGTTATGTAGGAAGGGAACTTGTTTCAAACACAAATTAAATTAATTGTGTCTTAACTTTTCTGATGATTGGACTTTCTTATCATCAAAGTTTCCTACATCTTAACAAGACTGAACAAGTGTGTTCTCAGTTCTTCAATTCTTACATGAACGTATGTTCATAAATTTGAAAGATCGTCTTTGTGTATTTATGAATTTAAGTCTAAGTTTAAGTTTAAAGTCTTGTAAGGAAGAAAGTTTACTTACAAATTATTCCATTCGACACAAAATGCACTTGTAGATTTTTGACCGAAGATGTATTTTCTACATTCTTTTCCAATTGACCATTCTATAGGCGTTTGTATTATGGATACTGCATATATCCATAGGAAAATAATGTACTGTATTTATGATAATGTGGGCGGAGCTTCACTGGTATCTATCTACATGGAGGGGAGTACTACAAGCTCGAATGATTGCGCAATTTCTTAGAGGCTATGACTATGTAATTATTGTTGTAAACAGTACTCTATCTATTACATATTCCATTCAATTTATTGTTATTGACAGTTATCATATTCTTTAACAGTGCGATTTGATTTTCCACCTTTTTTCCTTCTTGAAGGTAACTTGAAAATAATTTAGAATTATGAATTGTTTTATATAGCTTATATTTATTTAAATGTAAAAAATGCTAGGAGTATGAAACATACTGTATTTAAATACAACTTTGTTGATCGGAATAATTCCAATAATGTACATGTATTTCTATCGGTAAGTTATATTTCTATTGTACTTTAAATGATGTATATATAGTTTTCCAGGTTAGATTTTCAAAAGTGACATGCTATTTTTGTTTTGTTAAGCTTGTAAGTTTTTGTTGTTGTTTTTTCAGTATATTTATTATATGAGAATTTATTTCATCTTTTTAAGTTCATAAATGTATGAATAAATGTAGTGGACTCGCTTACTTTTTGTTCTGGTGACTTAAGTCCGCCTCCGTGGTCGAGTAGGTTAAGAGCCATAGGTTCGAGCCCTGCTACCGACCATGTCTCTTTATGTGAGAAAGTTGGCAGTTTCTTACGGAGGAGAAGAGTCTTATTACTGGTTCTTCACATGAACGATATTCCGGTAAAATGCCCGTCTGTTAAAATGACCAAAAGACGGTTGGAACGGACATTAAACTGATTAAATTTTTATTTCCAATCTTTAGGAATATTTTCTATTAATGAGACTTATTGGAGGTAGTGTTTGTGTTCCATTTAGGAAACATGTTGATATTAATAGAAAATGTTCCATTTTTCTTAGGTCATTGACAAATTTTACTCCTTTATCATGTCCGGTTTTATTACCCCCCCCCCACACCCACCGGGGAGATATGATAACTGCCTCTGTTAATCCGTCCGTCCGTCTGTCTGTCGCACATTTTTTCCGGGCTATTTCTCAGGAACCACTGACTGCTTCAGTATCAAGAGAAGAGATTATCAGCATGTTACAGCTCGATATGTTCCCTTACCAAATAAACTTATATGTCACTTATAAGCCATTTTTATATGTAACTTATACTTCACATAGACAATTTACCTATAAGTCACATAGTTGGGACTTATTAGTATTTTAAATGCAAATTAGATGTATGTGAAGTATATGTGACATATATGTTACAAACAGTGTATGCCTTATCTTTTAGCCACATATAAGTCACTTATATGTGACATACAAGTCACTTATATGTGACATATAAGTCACTTATATGTGACATATTACAAAAAGTTATATGTGACATATAAGTCACATATAAAAAATTTATTACAATAACTTATATGTTACTTATATGTGACATATAAGTCAAGTATAATGTCTTGATTTTGATGTCCATAACAGACGGAGCACTAACATGAGCTCGGATTATGTAATTTACAAAAAATAATGATTTCAGTAAATTTTACAAAATTTTATTATCACATCATTTAGATACCAGTATACAATTTTTCATCAGTAATGATTTAAACATATGTACAAAAAAAATAATGTCTCTTTTTTCTGATTTAAATTTGTTCTTGTCTCTGGTTTTTTTCTGTTCAGTTATTAAACACAGTAACTGTTCATCTATACAACATTATTGTTCTTAAGTCTTTTTGCAGGTAGTTCTGAAAACTGCCCTGACATCAGTACACTTCTGGTTTATTGGTTGAACCACATCCTTTTCTGGGCATATTCTCTTTTCCCACACAGATCCTGATAGAAAAAGACATATGAACGCAACTCAGTGAATAGCTGACAAGAAACATTCATTCTGACTTGATTTTTTTTTCATTCAAATCTGTTTTTAACAGACAACCTTAAAATGAGAACTGTCCTTTAAAATATTGATAAAATAGGTGTCTGAATTAAAAAATTATATCATTTATTGAAAACTGGTCTTCACAATTCATTGATTTCTAAACTCTTAACTTTGAAATGGTATATAAATCTTCTTTCTATAATGTTTGTAAACTTACCTTTGCATATGATGCTGTATTTTCAGTTCTTCCCCATGGTATAATCAAATTCAATCCATAAAAATATTCACAAATATCATCAGTATAAGAATGCAAAAAATAATATTCTATCACCAACTTCTTCCACATATGTTACCATCATAATGTCTGTTTAGTATTCAAATTCAACCAATCAAAAAGCTGACAGAAGGTTACTTCCTGTTTCAGACAATGAGTATCATATGTTTATTTTCATCTCTGTATACAAGATGAACCAAATACGTACCACTTGTTATCAGTGATATTATATAATGTAGCAGGCTGTATCTCTAAGAAAATTCTGCTCGCGATGTTTTCATATAACTGGCATATAACTGACATATAGCTGACAGCTACAGACTATGAGACATATAAGTGACTTATAAGTGGCTTATATGTTGAAAAATAAAAGGGCTTAAAATGACTAAATGGCTTATACATATAACAGACTTAGACTAGTTTTATGTGACTTATATGTAACTTATATGTCTCATATAAGTCAAGTATAAGTTGCATATAAGGGACATATATGTCAGTACAAGTCATTTTGGTAAGGGTTTTCAAGGGGTTATTGCTCTCACAGAGTTATTGCCCTTTGATTATTTTTTCATAATTTTTTTATATGTTCATGTCTGCGCTGTTTCTCAGCAACCACAAACTGGATTTCAACAAATCTATATGAACAGCTTTCCTACGAAAGGACATGTGCATATTGCAAGCATGTTCCTGTTCAATGATTTATATACATTATAGCTTTTTATACTCCCGAAAGGAAGGTATTATGTCATGGCACTGGTCGTCCGTCCATTAAACAAATTATCCGCAGCCATATCTACCGCATTGGTAATTTAAATTTAATCAAACTTTGTGGAAATGTTTACTAATATATAGTGTTGGGGCCCCTTGTGTTTCATTTGAATTGCTTTAAAAACAGAGGAGTTATGGTCCTTTGAAAATTGAATGCATAATTGCCATTGCAGTTTTTGCCAAGTCAACATTGTCCAATTTATGTCCAGAGCCATATCTACCACACTATATTTCTGCCCGGAGCCATAATTTCTCGAGAAAGGCTCACTCGAATTTATTGAAACTTTGTAGATTGCTTCATTATTAAGAGATGCACACATTATTAGCATGTTCCAGTTCATTGATTTGTCATAGAGTTATTGCCCTTTGATTACCTTTTCATATTTCTTCATGTCCGTACTATTTCTAGCAACCTCAGGCGGGAATTCAACAAGTCTTCATAGGTAGCTCTACTAACAAGAGGAAAAAACACATATTAGCAACATGTTCTGTTTCAATGACTTTTCATTTGGTTAATGTCCTTTCATACGGCCACCTTTCACGCAAAACCTTGCTAGGCTGTTTCTCAGGAGCTACTGACTTGAATTCGCTGAAGCTTCATAGGCAGTTCTTTTGTCCAAAAAAAAGATGTGCATATTATCAGCATGTTCGAGTTCGATGAATCTTAACTGAATTTATCACAGATTATGGCCCTTTCCTGGCTGCAATGTCTTATGTGAAGTTTCGATTCAGTACATTGTATGATTATTAAGATTTGGCCTTAATTGATAGTAAACTTCAATCAAAAGTGTGACTATCGACTGCGAAGATGAAAAATAAAGTGATCGGTTAGTATTTGGGATCTGTAAATATACTGGATAGTACTGACACAAACCAGAAAGAAGTATGGGCTGTTTGATTAAATTAATGAAACAAGAGACTGGCATAGAATCTTAATGTATGGTAACATAGTTCACAAAAAAACAAATGCAAAACTAGAATTGTTTGTGAAACAAAAACTCATGTCTCCAATCTCAAAAAAAGTGACTGGGGTAGGAACGCCTCTCCAAAATTTTCAACTACCTGGTGTAAGAAACGCCAAAGTGACCCATAATTATAATATGCACATCTACACTACAGATGATAATTATACTATCTTCAAGCCCCTGTGATTTGACCATAATATTATGATGACCCCAAATTACAATTTGCACAACTACACATAATACTGATGCTTTCTAACAAGGGGTTTTGAAAATGCAGAGCTGTGACATTGACCTTTAACTTTTTGACCCCAACTAACAATATGCACACACTTCATACTGATGCTTCCCACCAAGTGCGATGAATGTCAATCTTTTCTAAGTATACACCTAAAAGATAGTTTGTATATTATTCAATTTTCAAAATATTTTGATGAAATTTCATAATCATAAGATCACAGATTGATATTCAATATTCCATCAGAGTTATAGAGATAGGTACCTAACTGAATGGTCCGCAGCGCTGTAATCAAAAGGCCGAATATTTAAAGTCACAGAAATGTTAAAATTACCAGATTCTCGTAAATCTGCGCGTACCACAGACAATTATCTATGAGTCATTAATATAAAATTAGCAGACATGTGGCAATATTTGACAATTCAAATCTTTCAAGAAGATGTTCTTGGGAAGATGCAAAGTGTAAAAAGGAATTCTGAGAGTTTCAACTTATTCTAATCCTCAACTACATTTCAACCGGATGAAGATTTGATGGAAAATGAGTGTCCTGATGTTTTTGCAACTAATTTGTTGCTTGGACATAACCGTCTTCAAGCATTTGTATTTGGTACTTCTCATGAATCACTCATGGTCAGTTTGTGGTGTGAAATTGTCCCTTTGGATGAAAATACAACACTGTATGAAACCAATTGACGAGGTTTGTTGGATAAATGCATGAAAAGGGAAATTACTGTAAGGTTATAAAGATTAACCCCGTTTGGAGGATATTTTGATCAAGGCATGATAGAATATATCTGAAATTGGTAATAAAAATCGCTTTTGCAACAAAAAATGAACTTTTCTATAATATTTAGAAGAAATTTATAGTCAACGTAATTTACAATTTTGTGAATTTCACATTAAAGTGTGCGGTGATGTAAACTCTGTGAGACAATGAAATTGCCATTCATTATCATCAACTTTATACCGAGTAGAAGAATGAATCTAATAATTTGTCGACCAATTATCATGAGCGTTACTTTGAAAATGATTTAGATATGGCGCATAATTGAGGTGTATACTTAGAAAAATTGTTGAGTGTATATTTGCCTATATGAAATCCCTGATATTAAATTGCATGTTCGCAGAAATGCAATTAATTACCGACATATAATCTACATGCCACAAAAGTGTTCAATTTTCTCCTTCAGACTGTGTATATTTTGCATTGCGGCAGTCCATTATCGGAAAAATGTACGACACCGGTAAACTTTTGATCATTGTGTAGAACAGAGTACGTGAGCTCGCATTTACTGCTGTTAAATTGTTATGTGTAGTAGCGTGCTTCGTGTTTGTCTGTTGTAGTGTTGTTTTGTTTTGTTCGTGATTTTTTCCGAGAAAATGTAACTTAAAGGAACCAAAAGCTTGGACTTTCATTACGTTTCTTCGAAAGCGTATTGTGTTCCAAACGTAATCTGAATTTAAGGTAGGTCGATACCTTAGACTTCAAATTTGGTAATCCTTCCGATTTTGTTGAAACTTGGTCCAAGTATAGTACTATGATTCTTGTTTATTTTTGTGTCGTCTTAGCAACAGTACGTTATAAGTGATGACGTCACGAACGTCGCAACTTAGAGCGCCAAAATGCCATAAAATCGCCTTGGTGAGTCTTCTAAAAAGTCTAATCTCAATACAAAATCAGCGAAATTTCACAATTTTAAACTTTATTTAATTTATGTAAGGACTAGCGTATTTTTCGGTGATAACGCGCTACATTACAACTATACTTGGACCAAGTTTCAACAAAATTGGAAGGATTACCAAATTTGAAGTCTAAGGTATCGACCTACCTTAATTAAGTTAGTTGTCACTGTTCACTTAGACCTAAAGTTATCCGTATTTGGTAGTTTATTCTCCATTTGGCATTTACATTCGCAGCAGATGTGGAAAACATATGGCTAATCATTAAGGATGCCAAAATTCAAAAGATTTTGTCACATTTTAGTGATTGTACAAAGTCTAGAAAACAAAGTGAAATAATTGCTGAAATTCAAAATAACAAGAAATTTTATTGACCCTGTTTTTTATAGAGACTAACATATTGCTAGTTAATTTAAGGAAAAATACTGGTGGGTCAATGACTTAACTTTTTCGCAATATTAATCTTTAGTGATACACTATCAAATAAGGTGCTTAATGCAGAATCAGCAAGAATTCTCGTATTGTAAACGTTTATGTTGTATGTTTCAGAATGGATATCAATTTTTAATCTTTTCTAATGTAGTTTGTCATACTTTAGGATGACAAATCAGAGTCAGTGGTATGGTTATCATCATCTTAATAAATATTACGCTCCTTATTATTACCCCACCCACTTTAGTTAAATTCATTTTTTCATTTTTTGATAATGCATATTTCATGATAAAGGAAAAACAATGTTTTTCAATTATTTTGCCTACAGTTTGATTAAAACCTTTGTTTTAGAATGCAAAAATAAAAAATGGGGGTCAATGTGCATATAAAAAGAAATTCAATAAAAACTGACAAAAATGTGTTTTTTTAGATTTCGACGAGCTTTGAGATATTACGGCATAGGTCTGTAACAAAGATCTCTAAAATGAACTAGTTATTAATGAATCGTTATACCCTAACAATTCTTCTTGTAATACAGTTTGAATTAAGTAAATATCTTAAACGGTTTTTAAAAAACGACTATTTCTGTACCCCTTCCCCCATTTTGGCATATGACAATGTTTGTCAATTTAGTCACAAAATGTGAGGTCAAAATATTTTTTCTCAAAAATGTTCAATTTTTTTACACTAAAATATTTCTATTGTGCCTAAGTTTATTACTACATAATTGTTTTTTCCAGTTAACTCATCATTTTTTAAATATAACAAATGTAAATTTCCGGAAGTGCAAAAATCCAAAACCTCACCAGTGACCCCCTTAAAAGTACTCGTAAGTTGACTTGAATACACAGAGTTGTATCACGGAAGTTAAACTACTACTGTAGTGGTTGTATGCAAGAAACCTCATACATCAGCGGTTCAATGCCGAACTTTCAACAAACATGATATCATAATGAATGCTCTGGATGACGAGAATGTATGAAACAAGTATATAGGCAATGCTCTTCTTGTTGTCATGCGAAACAATATATCCGACGTAATTTAAGAATTTACTGTTGATGAGTTAGCATACTCATTTAGTGTTTGTGTACCGTCTGTGCTCATGGTTTGCACGGCTGATTTGACTGAAGTTTTAAAATAACGACTGACAATAGGTTCTTCAAACAAAACTATAGCTCTTTCGTACTACATTGTGAGCGCTGTATTATTGCAAGTTCATTTACTTTGCAACAGAAGTTTGCGAGAATTGTAAATCAGTTTTGAGTTCCTTGATATATTGACCTCCATCTCTAGTTCACATTTAAACGTCTTGGATTTAAGCAGTTAGGTCTCTTTTAACTGAGCATTTCAAATCCTTCTTAGTAGTAGATAACAGAATTTCACAGAATAAGTGAGTGATCACTTTCACGTCTTGAACTTTTTAGCGATCATTTTCACATCTTGGAGTGAACATTTCGGTATTTCACTTGGAGTTGAACATTTCAGTATTGCTAACCTAAACTTAATGTAAACATACCAACACAACCGTCCCAGGTTCAGTGCTTTGATGTTTTCAGCAAACGTACCTCCCCCGCCGAATGAGGCAAATAACTGAAAAAGACCAACAAAATGACAGTTCCAGCTCAGCCCCGAGGGCATATAATCCTATGAATCCTACACTTATTGAATAATCTATTATGTAATCTATGTATCTACTTCGAGAGTATTTGTAAACAGAAGATAATACTATTGAATAGAAAGAATGAAGATTTCAGTTCATTTATACCGATATATATGAACAATTATAATTGAATGATACGGTAATCATTTTAAAAATATAAAAAGAAAAACTTGAATTGAAAAATAATTCAATTAAATAAAAGTAATTGCTGATACATATTGATCCTGAATAAGATATTAGAGACAATCACAGATTATTGCGAACTAGAGAAGACATGTACAAAATAGCATTGCATCGCAACATTAAACTTAAGAAAATATTCTCTTAAAGAGCAGACTTTATACGGAAAAGGCCAAGTAAAATCGGGCTTTTCCCGCCTAAAGGTTACGCGTCATGCAAAAGCAGGCTTTTCCCGCCAAAAGGTTACGCGTAAATCAAAAATGACTTCTGAATTAAATGTCAAATGAATTTACAATAATCTCAATATACCGTCTAAGTTGAATTTCGGTTCTCCGTTATAGGAACCATCTTGGATTTGTCGAGACTTCTGGTAAAACATTAAACCATTTCATTTTTTCAAGGTCTTTCAAATACTATTCAGAAATAGTATTTGAAAGACCTTGCTTTTTTCACAAAAATCAGCTGATCACAGGTTGAAATACTTAATGTTTTCTGAAAACTTGGTAAGACTGTAGCAAATGTTGTGTGTACGTATTATGATTTTCAATTACAAATTAATAAATGTGTTTGGATTGTATCGTTGAAAGGAAACAATTAACCTATTATACGCCATACACAAAGAAGCTTCATAGACTTCAAGATGTTTTCTCTCTGGCAATGGTGTTTAATATCGTGTACACATAAAATCAAATTCTAAACAGTGTTATATGTTACTGTTTCATCGATCACTGTCTAGATGCAAGATACATGTAGAATCATTTGATTAGCCGTATCGATATACAAAATATCAGCCATAAGAATTAAAGGCTTCTGATCGAACACGCTTCAATTGTTAATTAATAACACATATCTTTAACCTATATCCTTATTGCAGTTGTACAGTAGTGTGTGCTTCATTGAGCGCTCATGTATAAACACATCGGAATAATATTAAAAGTCAGAAGCAAGGACTCAGACCTGTACGTAGGGCGTCATTATTTCGAAGGCCGAAGACCACTCGGCGGCGACCGCAACAACCCTAAGGCATTAATATACATTAATAAATTAGTTTCAAAACGGTTACATTACAGTTGCTCGCAAACATCAGGGTACATGTAATTATTTTGCTAAAATAATCATATAACTAAGAGACCATTTTCTATTCCTCCATTGAGTGGTATCTTAAGACAGGTTCGACTGTTCTTGGGCTATACTAATGTTAAGTTTTACGGAAAGCTGTGTTTTCGTATTATACCGTTGCAACTACATAGTATATCATACAGCGAGGTCATGCTTAGATGCGGGGTCCAGTCTCGCCAAGGCCACGGTGACTAAGGGTGATTGATTGTAAATGACTTCACAGAATTGAAAACATTTGCATTCACTTTCTCAAATCAATAGGAAAAACAATGTTTTAAGATACTATCTTTTCACTGGCATTAACACCCGATCGGCACCCGCGAGATTCTACACAAGTATAATAAAAACAATTGCAATTGAAACCTGCAAATGTCTATACCACATATCACCACCATATTTGAATGATTTGATACATTTCAAAAATTCCTCTTATTATTTTAGGTACAGAAATACTTTAGAGGTACCAAACGTAAGAATAACAACTTATGGTAAACAATCGTTCAGGTTCGAGGCCACACAGATCTGGAACAGTCTGTCAAACAATACCAGAAGATGGACAACTTTTCTAATTCTAAGGTAAGGGGAAGTAATGACATCAGGTACCCAGACACCGCGGGTAATACGGCTGCGGGTACCCGAGTACAAAAGCGCTGTCCTTCTCAGCTCTATTCACTTACTGTACTAAAAATCACGGATTGTATACGGAACGTCATCAGAATATATGACGGTGGATTTGCTCATCGGGTTTCAAGAAGTGTTAAACGTAGTATTGCAAATCTACTTCGCACTCCAGATGATGCAATATATCTACGTTTGATGAATAATGATATATGCAACCGAACTCAAATGACTGTGGGCTATATGCAATTGCTTTAGCTGTATCTGTAGCAAATGGAAAAGACCCGGTCAACATTCAATACAATAACAAAAAGATGCGGGCACATTTGTTAAAGTGCATCCAGGATGGGTACCCGAACGAATTTCCACATTGTGCAGCGCAAAGAAGCGCCGAGTATACACAGGCACACAGTATACAAATAGATTGCACATGTAGAATGCCGGAAGAAGGTTTTATGTTTCTAAGTGGGTCGGCACCCTTTAAATAAAGTGTCTTGTATCTTGAGATATGTGAGGCAGTATGAAGAGATAGACAAACATTAAATATATACCTTCTCGAACCCGGAGACATCCAGAGACACTATAATTGTTCTAGAAGTTTCAAATACGGTAAGAAACGGCAACCGGCAAATAGTTGTTTCAGGGGAATTCCATTTCTAATTTTAGATTCGGACGCGACTTTTGAAATTATAAGCTTCGTTAATCAGTTGATTTACACTTGCAAGTACATGAACATTGCTTGAACAGGTGAGGATAAGTCTCTTTCTGGTACACTTCAAGATGCACGTGTTGATGTATGTACTTGTCATAATGCTCCAACTGGAGATAGATAGATCAGGAGCAAATTTGCCAGATTACGAGGTCATTCGGACCATATCTTGTTCGGCCCAACTTACAAGCAAATATTTGACACTCACATGCAATAATACTTTCATCACCAAATGTTACATTGAATGAAAGAAATCGACCGTTTTTATCTTTAGATATATATTGTTTATCTTGAACCAGATATTCCGCTTAAGAAACGTTTCTACTCGTCTCGAGGCAGAAGTTGAATTTCATTACCCCATGCACTAGATTCTGACTCTCTATATCACAATGAGTTTCCCTTACATATGGAAATTGCGTCATAATTATTACTTTTTAACCAGTTGAGTATTGGATTCCTTTCTTTGGATTTCTTAATACGTTAACATGTTATATCACATTTATTGAAGCAAGTGAAATGCTCATTGTACGACAGAAATGAAAAACAATTCCTATTACAACCTTCCGTGTTTATTCTTTTATCAACTGATGGGGGTGGCGAAGAGCTAGTACTTTCCTTTCGCTTTTTAACATTGTAGGGTGTCTCATAATCGGCTAACTCAATTTTAAATTTAAATTGTAAAAAGGCGGATCACAAGACTATATTAGATACAGGTGTTTCAAAAAATTTAATAAACAGTTATTCAGTTACGATCAAACCACTTCCACGCTTGAACATGCTGAAACAATATCAGATCCAAACTGATCTTTAGAGTTCTTCATAATCAATATCAGTCCTTAACTCTGTACTGTTAAAACATGCCCCAGTAAAGCAAAAGAGAATTAAATTTGACACGCAGCCAGGATGGTTAACTGCAGAAATTAGAAATGCCATATTCTAAAGAGATAAACTGCATAAATCTAAAAGGAAGTGTCTCCAAGTCCGGGTCCGGATCTCAAGACTAAAAAGAAGCTACTCATTAAATTCCCTGAACAAATAAAGTTTGATTCGTCTTAATCGGGAGCAATGAAAGTTCGCACCTACTGGACAATCTTTGACTGTATTGTTGTCCGTCTGAGGTGAGGTTACTCATAAGGCTGGACAGTACGTGATAAGTGTACTTATTTTGATTCTAAATAAATACCAATTAATGTCCGCATCCACCTACGTGATCAGACAGCTGCGAAAACTAAAGGAACAATGTATTATTACGCAGAGTAAAGCTTAAAATTCCTTCTTACAACGCGTTGCAGTTGGGTTTGCCCGTTCGCTATCTTGGCAATCGATACAGTTATAATCTTACGTCACTCATCGCGCAATTTTGAAACTATTATTAGAGCTAGTTTATATGTTAACTCCTCCCCATTCAAGGACATTTAGGTGCGAGCATCCAGCTTCTTTCTCACGTCGTCAATTAGCTCCAGCATGGTAAATTTCACGTATGCAAGTGACAAACAGTATTTAATAATGTTAAATATAGGTTTCTTTGCATTTTTTGTAGTGACTTCGAGATAAATTATATAGATCTTCTGTTTTATTTAAAATGTTGATTAATATATACTCTTTTAAAAGCGATCTCTTTCAATCACAGCGATTGAGCTAAGGTATCATTGCATTTATTTTAAGTGTAGACAGTAAGTATATGAATTAGTAAACATGTAAATTATGTTCGCGGAACTTTACACACCTGAATTCCATTGCAGTAACATGTTATCCTACATAATTCATAATGACGTCTGGTGAACAAAAACATGTTGTGATGCATTTTTCATAAAATGCGTTTTTTAGTCTGTTTCTCAACTCGACTTGTCAATTTTGTTTGCCAAAGTGGAATTCAAACAAAATGTCAACGAAAGTAATTAAATTGACGAAATTATCAATAATTGAGTTCATCGATAACTGATTTCGCAGCGTGAAAAATTTGTTTGTCTCCAGCAGTACTGGAACTGAGCGTCGCCACAAAAGCGAGGTCATGCCATGGGTAAGGAAGTCTACTGACATACTAAGTATCTAATGCCGTACTGTACGTACTGACATATTCAGTACATGCCAAAATCTTTACTTGTACGGACGTTGTATTATCATAATCACTGCCGACAGTAAACTCGACAATTTTCCCTTGTGAACAGTGTCAATTTTCGGAGTGCGGTCGGGCGTTGAGTTTAAGAAAAAGATACAAATCAATGAACAGGGGCGTAGTTACTTCGGCCATAAAAATGAAACAGCAGACATGACAGTCAGACCAGTAGATTAATGACGCATTTTATCTCTTACCGTATATTAACATGTATTTCAATTCTTTTTTATTCCAACCAATATAAAAAACTGTAGATGAGTGTTGGATACTGCATCCTGACCAATCCAATTTAGCGCCTGTAGTCACACATGACACATGACTGCAGAGTTACACGATTACTTAAAACTTTGTAATAACTCTTAACTAACTAGAATTATTTCGGCTTTTTTCACATTTTGAAGATGTTAAAGAATCTGCGGGAAAACGACAGTCTTAGTGAAACATTTTGTTTTGCGCTGACCACTGTGTCGTCAGCGTCACTGAAGTAAAATATACACAATGATCTTATATATCCTGGATATACTCACTGCATGCTAATTTATGTTCAGTGTTATTGTTTTTAAATGGCTATCCAAATAGTCATAGCTATGATAATCATTAGTTTTAATCGTTATATGACATATGATTAACTCACACATGCACGCGAGTCGGTAAAATCACAAGAAGCTCTCGGAAAGTCAACGTTTAATGTACATTTGTACATATATTTGAGAACTTGGTAGAGTGCTAGTCTAACTATTTCGACTTCGAAGGCAAACTGATTTTATAGGCTGAAATGTTCAAGCTGTTCACCTTCTAGTTATAAATATCAGATTTGACCAAAGGTAACATGCCAGTGCATTTGTTTTATCCTAAACACCTTAACTTCGCTAAATAAAGCCGACAGGCTACAGCCATGCAGGACAGGTATAAAAATACACGATTCTGTTATACTCACTTGCATTTTGTTCATGAAATCAGCCATGTTTTTTTTGAGCCTTGTCGTTACGCTAGTCAGACATGTCAGAGCAGCATCGTTAAATTGGAGCCATTGCGTTTTGCTGATACAGTGTGATAATACACTAATACATGATTGGTATTCATAAATAATAAACCGAATATTAAATCATTTTGCATGTACATGAACTGATTCTACAAGCTGGCAACTATTAACTTAACATCTCCTTTGGCGTAATCCTCTTTCAAATTGTAAGCATAAACTGCTTCATCATCTTCATATTTCACATTATACCACTCCGGAAACCCAGGCACTATACTAATCTCGTTACCTTTGTATGTAACTTTATCATCAGAAAATTTGTGCTCAATATGCTTTCCAACAAATAAAGACCTGTATATTTCCTCTTTTAACCTCGGTAGTATCTACATCTGATGCACTTTTGACTAGAGTCAAGACATTGTTCTTCAATGTTTCTATCTCAAACTTATTGTATTTGCCACGGGCATCTTTCTTATAGAAGTTATAAATTGCTCTGTCCTTGTGCTGTTGTTTTAGAACATTTTTACAAAACACTAACTGACTTTTCAAAGCTGCATCAATTTCTTTCTTATTTCCTTTTAACGCGGCAATACCTTCATCTACTTGAGCCGGTGACTGCCATAAACCATAGTAACACACATCATTAGTGTAATTTTCTGCTTTTCTCAATCTTTCGGCCTCCTTTCTTTCCAACTCTTCCTGTTTCTGTCTCTGCTGTTCCAAACATTTTTCTTGGATGACTTTTTCTCCCTTCCCTTCTGGATTCTTCAATGTACTGATTTCTTCCATCTTCTGGAAGGTCCTCAATCCATTTGGACATCTTGTTAAAGGAATACATTATATATGCTTCATTTGCTAACAGTGAATCATTTGGTCTGTAAGCTATCAAGTGATCCAGTTGGCCAAAAACAAATATGACAAGATTCTTTCTTAATTGTTCTTCACTGTGAACAGTCAGGGGGGAGACCGATTTAAGTTACGTTTTGATGAATTCATTGCCATGAATATAAATATACAATGTATTAAACCATTACAAGTTATATATCTATTTTCTTATTCAGCACTGGTTAAATGACTTCATTCAGTTATTTTTCAGTCATGATAACTTATTTGAGTTACTTTTGTTCAAATACTACAAAGATCTTACAGCACTTTTCTATCGGAAAATGAATTTTCTAGTAAGTGGAACTATTATTTTCCCACTTTCTGTATTACAGGAACAGAAAAATATGATATGCAAGCCTAGAGTATATGAAGTCTATGACCTGTGCTTCAACCATTGAAAGTCTCACATTGGCTCATGAAAATGTTATTTTGACCCTAGAAAATATACAAAAATGTTTGAAATAAGGATTCATTTAGGGAAACAATGAAATTGAGGAAAAAGTGAAATTCTGATTTGTTACTTGATGAAGTTATTTCTAAAAATTGATCAATATTTTGGTCATCTCAGGACTTTGGCCAAGCAATTTTGTAACAAAGGGAAGTAATTTTATCCTCTTTTATGACTTAAGTTATTTTAAGATTCACCCCTGACTGATTAAGAATGTTCTGTAGTAATTTAGATTTAAAAATGAACCAATTTTCTTTCAGATGGAGTCTCAGAAAATAGAGTATGTTTTACAAGGTTTTGGAATAAGTGGCTATGATTATTATAAGAACAACTGGGAGGTTGAAACACACAAAAAGAAGCAGGTTCTTACATGTCAAGTTACACATTTTGAAAAGGGAGAAGGAGTTGGTATCTACTTGAAGGGAACCAGAATTGGAACTATGCCAAGTGTACTTTCAAATTCTCGTCCAGATGGCAGGATCAAATTAAAACAGTTTTTAACAAAGTTTGTAGGACAGACTGAAATTGAGGCGAAAGTGACACAAAACAAATCAAGGATAGGAGGAAGTGGGCCGGAAGTTGCTTGCGACTTCTTCATAAAGGGAGAGGACACAGGAGAGATAAGAGAATTTTTTAAAAATATAGAGGAAGGTAATTCTATAGTTCCTTGTATTTACTATGGAAGTTTGTATCAACTTGTTAGGCCCAAAAAAGTGTTTGTTTCCGGTCTCCTGACCCACATAAATGTTTTACTCGTGACAGGTCTACCTTAAACTTTTTTAAAGAAAATGATCAAAAAGACCAATTGTCATGTGATTTAGAGCAAAAAAGGGGAAAACAAATATTTCATGACTGCACACTTTGGTTACAGTGATTATAAATACCATGTACATGGATGATTGTCTGTCGTCCTTCTCCGTCAACATTTTGATTCAAATGACATCTCCTCTGAAACCACAAGGCCAATGTTGAGTTTATGCATGGATGTTCCTTGCATGAAGATCTACCAAAATTGTTCAAAGAATTCCATTCCATGCAGAACTCTGGTTGCTATGGCAACAAGTAGGAAAAACTTTTAAAAATTTTTTCTCTGAAACCACAAGGCCTAGAGCTTAGATATTTGGCATGTAGCATTGGCTAGTGGACCTCTACCAAGATTGTTCAAATTATGCCCCTAGGATCAAAATTGACTTTGCCCAGGGGGTCACTTAGTTTTGCATAGGCTAATATAGGAAAAACTTTTAAAATCTTCTTCTGAAACCACAAGGCCTAGAGCTTAGATATTTGGCAGGTAGCATTGGCTAGTGGACCTCTACCAAGATTGTTCAAATTATGCCCCTGGGTTCAAAATTGACCTTGCCGGGGGGTGGGGGAAGGGGGTCATTTATTTTGCAAAGACGTATATAGGAAAACCTATTTGGTATATAACATTGTCTAGTGATCTTGTACCAGGCAAGTGGACTTGTACCAAGATGAGCGATATAGGGCCATCTTGGCCCTCTTGTCTTATAGAGCATGTAGAGATAATGCAGTAGTCATAATACAAATCAAAATATTATAAGTTCAGTTCAAACCTGTTCTTGGTGGCATATGAGTTCACAAGATCATTCCTGTGAGTTTAAAGGAGAGTTTTATTATATATTTAAGCCTTCTTGTTTTCTTTTTGAAGAAATTCATTTTTCATTTCAGAAATTAAAAAAATTGCAAAACAGAGAGCAGGTGTATCATTCAAGCAAGTAAAGGTACTCGTAGTAATTTTTATAGTTTTCACATCCACCATAGGCTGACTATTTGTAGCCTGCTGGTTTCATTGAAGGGGTCTGTAGTTTTTACCTTCTGTCTACCCAGCCTTCAACATATCTGAATCCTGCAATGAATAGATGAGTATCCAGGTAAAGTAAGTAATGGTGTGTAATTGGGAGATCATAATGCACATTTTATTATTTTTTACACAAATACATATTAAGCCCATAGAATATTTCAGGGCCATTATACTTTACTATGTCAAGTTGACATTTTACATATTTGTACTTTCTGCATTCTTGACTTTTAGATTTTGACAGGTTTAACACATGTACATTGTATGTTCTTAATTTTAGTCTCACATCAAAGCTGAGATACATTTAATGCAAATTCTGATATTGGTTACGCTTAGGTTTTAACTTTTAATATGGACTGAAACACAGGAGTGTGACAAAACTGAAGATATGAGAGTAAAAGAATCAGTACCGGAATAAGGACTGATCCACATGATATGCTAAACCGAAATATAATTTTTGTTGTTTTTGATTCATTGGTGCTAAGTTCACGTACATGTAGTGTATTCGGAATTTCTGGTTGAAAATATCCATTTTCTTGGCGTTCAAAAGGAGGAAAGATCATTATAGTATTAGTATGCATGTATTCAAAAGCCGTTTATCCAGCTATTCTACAGGCTTACAATCAATTACAATTTGGTTTCAACTGTGACTTTAAAAACATTTAGTCCCTTATATATTTTATGATACATGTAAATACAAATTTATTTTTGTTTGATTGCGAAGAAAGCTTTGTAGCTTATTGAATTGTTCTTGAACACTCATTCCAGATATCATCACACTCACACGAGAGAGGTATAGATCTTTTCATTGCTGCTACCCATTTGCAGCTGGGTGGACTGAGGCACCTGTGGTATCAGTGTTTTTGCCAAAGGACACACCTCGTGCTTGGACTGGGATTCGAACTCAGTACCTACTGTTCCAGAGGCAAATGCCCAAATCACTGAGCTATCAAGATTATCGTCTTTCGTCCTGTCCTTTCTTAATAATCATTTCTGTTTTATCATTAAACTAAAACTTGAAGGATTCAACACAGAGCTAGAAATCTTGCAACCGCTGGTAACTTAAACTGAAAAAGTTCTAAATGAAATTTGTGCATGTTTTCTTTTCCATTCAACCATTATTCAAATTTGTTTTTAGTGTGTATGTAAAACTTAGTATCTTGAATATTCAACTTAGTATCTTGAATTTTCAAAACAATTATGTTGAAAAAATCCATTTAAAAAAAAACAAAGTGGCACTATTGGGCTTCCGTAAAAAGCCCTCGTTTGTTGTAATGTTTTTTTTTTCGGTTTGGATTCAGATGTTTGATAAATTGTCAAAACCAAGTTAATTTTTTACCAAATTTTCATAACACATGGTCAAAATGATAGTCATATACTGAAACTTTGTTTAATACTTGGGTTAAAAGAAACTAGGTCAGTATGTTAAATGATACATGTACATCAGCTGTTGGAGGCAATAGTGTTAACCAAGGACCTATATACTCGTGTGTATATACAGATCCTAGGTGTCAATCTTTATAACACATGTGTATAGTAGTCCTAGGTGTAATTACTTTTACCTCACAAAATTTAGCTTAAGTTGAAAATGGGTTCAAGAAATTACACTTTGTACCCAGCTATCATGAAAGTTGGTTACAATGTTGGTTTTAATGACCTCTAGGTCTAGGTTGAAACTTGGTCGCATATGGTAAAAAAAATAGGTTGGTATACTATGTCAAATCCAAGAAAAATGTTGTTAACATTCTAGAGACTGCATTTACTCACTTCAAGCTTACATTTAGAATTGGGTCATGTAGGGTTTAAACTAATGGGCTTCATTTTGATCCCAACCAATTGGTTGTCTTGATTTACTTTTTATCAACATTTTTCTAACCTGTGCTAATCTTGTAGGTCCAGATTGTGTTGCAAATGATCCCAGGTGAGCAATATAAGGACAGATTGGACCGCTAGTTATCACTGGAATTAACAAAATTTTAACAAACATCTTCGAAAAAAAGAAAACTGTATAATTGTCAAACTGAAGACTGCTCAACTGAATTGTTTTTACAAATATACAAAATAGCATGATTTTATTTTAGTGTTGAATTTCCGTATGACAGATATTTAGGTTTCCTCTGTTATAAAATGATTGCATCTCTGTTAATATTTACAGAAGTGCAAGGGGAAATCAGAGAGAGAAAGACCAGGACAACCAATGGATGAGACTAAAGAGAATTCTGTAAGACGATATAGATATTATGGTGGCATATTACTGCCACACTTCAGTTAACTGAATTTCATGTTAATTATCTAGATAACTTATCAAATATCTGTGATATTTATCTGGTTATCTATTTATATTTTTGCGAAACATTTCCAGGTTAGATAAATATCGTAATACAAAATGTTTCCTTTCAGCTCCCATCTTCCATTAATTAAACTTACCTCAGATATTAAGTAACTTACTTGTTAAGATATCGCGTTGATATTTATTAAGTAGGTAACACGAAATATATCCAAAATTGTGGATAAGTACACAAAATAATGTAAATAATAAAATAATTTCGCATTTGCCACTTAATAGGTGGATATCACAGAAATATAGTGATATCTACTTATCTGCCATATTTAGAAATATTAAGATAATGCGAAATATTCGCCATTTTTAAATATGGCGGAAACAAAGATAATTACGTATTACCTAATTAATAAATGGCAACGCGAAATCTCAACAAATATTTAATATAATCTTGGCATATATATATTCTGATTGTAAAAAAACATGATCACCAGCGGCAGGGACAGTTTTTCTTTAGTATATGTATGAAGTGAGAACTTAATAAATAAGTCTTGTCAGAAACCTGTGGCTTGGTTTCAGAGTAATTCAGCACAAATGTTCATAGGGTTACCCACTTCTAAATTCTGATACATTAAAAAACATAGCCACCATGGGTCGCCGCGGGGTCAGTTTTCCTTATACGTATATTGTGAGAACTTATAAATCTTCTTCCCAGTTTCCTTTATAATTTATGTTTAAGGTGAGAACTTTCAAATCAGTCCACACCTTGCATGTAACTAAGCTATAGATACTTATCTGTCTCATTTGTAGACTCAGATTGTAGTACATGTAGCCACTGATGGATTGGGAGAGAGGGCATTACAGACAAAAGCTCCAAGTAACCAGGTAAATTATTTTACACATGTCGAACTCATGTTTAGAATGCTGCTTTGAGAGTCATTTCAGCACCATGGCAGACATACAAGTATGACCTGGCTGTATTAAACGGGTCAAGCAGCGTTTTAGTCATGATCCTTAAAGGTTCACCACAATTTCTGATCAAGTAGATTTTAAGCCACTTAAGAAGTTACGTATTGTAGTATAGATTGCTATAAAATGCAGGAAGTATTCTGGTCAAGCTGGCTTAAAACTATTAATAAGCTGAAGATACTTGATGAAATTCCTAGAAGGAATTAACGAAGAAGTTTATTGAATACAAATATCAAAGATATTGCTTAAAATTCAATGAAAGGAAATGAAAACAATGACTTTTCTGGTAGGAATCTAACTGGCACCTTTTTTCTTTCTCAAAAGCTCACAGTCACACTTTTTCTTTCTCAAAAGCTCGCACCTTTTTTCTTTCTCGAAATCTCGCACCTTTTTTTCGTTCTCAAAAAAGCTCGCACTATTTTCGTTATCAAAAGCTTGCACCTTTTTATA
The DNA here is from genome assembly GCA_022818135.1 of Saxidomus purpurata. Classification (NCBI taxonomy): domain Eukaryota; kingdom Metazoa; phylum Mollusca; class Bivalvia; order Venerida; family Veneridae; genus Saxidomus; species Saxidomus purpurata. Next base: position 32,294,084 of record JAFMSR010000007.1, read on the forward strand.
CCCCCAAAACGAAGTTTAGGGGGGTATATAGGAGTCACCCGGTGGTTGGTCGGTCGGGCGATCGGTCGGTCTGTTGCATTTTCCTTGTCCGGAGCATAACTTTAAAACTACTCATTGGAATTCAATACAACTTCATACAATGGTCAAGCACATTGAGAGGAAGTGCAGTGCACAAGAACCATAACTCCATCTTGAATAATTACAGAGTTATTGCCCTTTGTTACTTTTCCTTGTCCGGAGCATAACTTGAAAACTACTGGTTGGAATTCAATACAACTTCATACAATGGTCAAGCACATTGAGAGGAAGTGCAGTGCACAAGAACCATAACTCCATCTTGACTAATTACAGAGTTATTGCCCTTTGTTGCTATTCCTTGTCCGGAGCATAACTTGAAAACTACTGGTTGGAATTCAATACAATTTCATATAATGATGAAGCACAATGAGAGGAAGTGCAGTGTACAAGAACCATTACTATATCTAGAGTATTTACAGAGTTATTGCCCTTTGTTACTTTTTCTTGTCCAGAGCATTACTTGAAAACTATTGGATGGAATTCAATACAACCTCATACAATGGTCAAGTACATTGAGAGGAAGTGCAGTGCACAGGAACCATAACTCTATCTTGACTCATTACAGAGTTATTGCCCTTTGTTACTTTTCCTTGTCCAGAGCATAATTCGAAAAGTACCAGTTGGAATTCAATACAACTTTATACAATGAAGAAGCACAATGAGAGGAAGTGCAGTGCACAGGAACCATAACTCAATCTTGACTAATTACAGAGTTATTGCCCTTTGTTACTTTTCCTTGTCCGGAGCATTATTCGAAAACTTCTGGTTGGAATTCAATACAACTGCATACAATGGTCAAGCACAATGACAGGAAGTGCAGTGCGAAAGAACAATAACTCTTTCTTGACTCATTTCAGAGTTATTGCCCTTTGTTACTTTTACTTGTCTGGAGCATTATTCGAAAACTATTGGTTGATATTCAATACAACTTCATACAATGGTCAAGCATATTGAGAGGAAGTGCAGTGTACAAGAACCATAACTCTATCTTGACCAATTACAAAGTTATTGCCAAGAACAATATCTCTTTTTAGTTTGTTTGCAAGGTATTCTGTTACTACGAACTTTCTCAGTTTATAAAGCAAGTCTTTTGGGGGTATTAATCACATTTAGTGATAGCTCTAGTTTCTTTTTCAAAGCTCGCACCTTTTTTCTTTCTCAAAAGCTTGAGACATCCTACAAGTTGACCTGTTGTCATTTCACAACTGGTAGTGGACAAGTTTGTGTAACTAGAATATACATTTTGTGTAATGAATAAAGGTAAGAACATCCCTGCTTTAACAAAACTTAGGGAATAGAGTTAATCATGCACAATTTATGCGTGTTGAAATATTTGCATAAATTACTAACAAATACTGGTACTAAAAAGTTACAAGCTGAAATCTTCATGACTTTTTATTGTGTGTCCTTTCCAGTTTTAGCTGTAAGCTTACTCTAGCTGTGATGCAAAAAGCTGTGTTTGTTTCAGATGGAAAAAACACGTAAGAGGCATTCAGACGAATCTGGAGAAACAATTCAGAAGAAAGTGAATTCCAGTGAACTGGTATAATAAAATTGATTTTTCAAAGTTTTAATCACCCAAAATTGTAAAATCTTCATTGTAGAGAAGATAAGATGTCCAGTTGCAATAGCAACAGAAATGAAGAAGGTAATCCGTCAAAAAAGAGACCGTGTGGCTGTAGGACATAGTTATTAAAAGTTATATGTGCCTTCTTATCAATAGCAACAGAAATGAACAGAAGTTTTGCATTCACCTTTTGAAGTTGGTGTTTTTAGTTTTTTAGCCAGTAAAATAAGAAACTTTCTTTCCATTTCGCACTTCCTGGTCTATTGATTTTCTGTCTTTCTGACATCATATGAAATTGAAATTGTTGCAGTGCTGTTAATCAAATTGAAATTCAAGCAATTCATTATTCACACATAGTTATAAATGGGCGAAGTTATTTTAAAATGCAGTCATTGTACAATTTGAAATAATTTTTCTCTAATAAGTTAAATCAAAATGGGTTTTATATCATGTGTTTATGATTTTTCTCTTGATTCTGGAATGAAGTTGAAAATTTCTAAATGAACAATTTTGTTGTGGAGCCGTGGTAGTGTGTTCACCTCAGGAATGGAAGGTCCCAGGTCCCAATGCAATGGTGGTTGTGTCCTTAGGCTGACACAGACTATTTCCACATTTCCTTTCTCTCTCATTTAGATCAATTTCATCTGGTATGAGTCTCGAGAGCCATTAATCTAAATTGTTAGAACTTTTTTCGCAATCAATGATAGATAAAGTACTATAAATTAATGATTATATTAATTACAGATGCAAGAAACAGGGGCAAGTAAAACTACAGCAGGTATGTTGTAAATAAAAAAGCAGAATTGTTGTTGAACAACATGTCACTTTCAGATTGTGTTATTCAAGCTCCGAATCTGACAGCCTTCTGCAAAATAGTGTGGCATTACTGTAGCTGTCCGAAGCATTTTGAAGAAATTTTCTCATGTTAAACAGTTGTTGCTTACTTGACATACAGTGGACAAAAACAAGTGAAGGTCCTCTGATAAGTGACTGCTTAGATATTTATACCCCCGAAACGAAGTTTAGGGGGGTATAAAGGAGTCACCCAGTGGTTGGTCGGGCTGCGGTCTGTTGCATTTTCCTTGTCCGGAGCAAAACTTGAAAACTACTGGTTGGAATTCAGTACAACTTCATACAATGGTCAAGCACATTGAGAGGAAGTGCAGTGCACAAGAACTATAACTCCATCTTGACTAATTACAGAGTTATTGCCCTTTGTTACTTTTCCTTGTCCGGAGCATAACTTGAAAACTACTCATTGGAATTCAAAACAACTTCATACAATGGTCAAGCACGTTGAGGGGAAGTGCAGTGCACAAGAAACATAACTCCATCTTGACTAATTACAGAGTTGTTGCCCTTTGTTACTTTTCCTTGTCCGTAGCATAACTTGAAAACTACTGGTTGGAATTCAATACAATTTCATACAATGGTCAAGCACAATCAGAGGAAGCGCAGTGTACAAGAGCATTACTCTATCTTGAGTAATTACAGAGTTATTGCCCTTTGTTACTTTTCCTTGTCCGGAGCATAACTTGAAAACTACTGGTTGGAATTCAATACAATTTCATACAATGGTCAAGCACAATCAGAGGAAGTGCAGTGTACAAGAGCAATAACTCTATCTTGACTCATTACAGAGTTATTGCCCTTTGTTACTTTTCCTTTTCCGGAGCATAATTTGAAAACTACTGGTTGGAATTCAATACCACTTCATACAATGGTCAAGCACAATGAGAGAAAGTGCAGTGCAGAAGAACAATAACTCCATCTTGACTAATTACAGAGTTATTGCCCTTTGTTACTTTTCCTTTTCCGGAACATAATTCGAAAACTACTGGTTGGAATTCAATACAACTTCATACAATGGTCAAGCACAATGAGAGGAAGTGCAGTGCACAAGAACAATAACTCTATCTTTACTAATTTCAGAGTTATTGCCCTTTGTTACTTTTACTTGTCCGGAGCATTAAAAAACGCAAGGAAATGGTTCAGTATTGACCACTTGAAATCCAGCTTGCTCAGCTGGCAACTTAGGACCAACTTGTCGCCCTTGCTATACTGGTACCTTATTGTACGCATTTTACATTTCAAAATCATGATATAATCAAATTTGCTTACTAAATGTCATCAAATAACTGATAACTGAAATATCTTGAGTATTTACAGAGTTATTGCCCTTTGTTACTTCTCCTTGTCCGGAGAATAACTTGAAAACTTCCGGTTGGAATTCAATACAACTTCATACAATGGTCAAGTACATTGAGAGGAAGTGCAGTGCACAAGAACCATAACTCTTTCTTGACTCATTACAGAGTTATTGCCCTTTGTTACTTTTCCTTGTCCAGAGCATAACTTTAAAACTTCCGGTTGGAATTCAATACAACTTCATACAATGGTCAAGTACGTTAAGAGGAAGTGCAGTGCACAGGAACCATTACTCTTTCCTGACTCATTACAGAGTTTTTGCCCTTTGTTACTTTTCCTAGTCCAGAGCATTACTAGAAAACTACCAGTATGAGTTCAATACAACTTCATATAATGGTCCAGCACATTGAGAGAAAATGCAGAGTACAAGAACCATAACTCTATCTTGAATAATTATAGAGATATTGCAAAGAACAATATCTCTATTTTAGGTTTTTTTTGCAAGGTATTCTGTTACTACGAACTTCCTCAGTTTATAAAGCAGTCTTTTGGGGGTATTGATCACATTTAGTGATAGCTCTAGTTAAGATTTTTCATATGTTTTAAACCGCAAACTTTAGCTGTTGCTTTTCAACAACTTAGTTCATTTGGCTCCTTATGATCTAATATCTTGATGTTGCCTTGTATTTCAGATCGGAATTCTGTCATATCAAAACACTAAGTATGTCGATCATCTGTATGAAAGGAAATATAATGTTGCAATTGAAAGCTTGAGTTTGAAGATTAGATTGTTAATCTGCCATGAAATGCCGTGCATGGGATATGTCTATTGATTTCACACATTTTTAGCTCACCTGGCTATGCCAGGGTGAGCTTTTCTGATCGATGATTGTCCGTCGTCCGTCAACATTTTGATTCAAACGACGTCTCCTCTGAAACCTCTAGGCCAATGTTGATAAAACTATGCAGGAATGTTCCTTGCATGAAGCTCTACCAAAATTGTTCAAAGAATTCCATTCTATGCAGAACTCTGGTTGCTATGGCAAAAAATAGGAAAAACTTTTAAAATCTTCTTCTCTGAAACCACAAGGCTTAGATATTTGGCATGTAGCATTGTCTAGTGGACCTCTACCAAGATTGTTCAAATTATGACCCCCGGGTCAAAATTGACCCCGCGCGGGTGGGCCCTTAGTTTTTGCATAGGCATATATAGGGAAAACTTTAAAAATCTTCTTCTCTGAAACCACAAGGCCTAGAGCTAAGATATTTGGCATGTAGCATTGTCTAGTGGACCACTACCAAGATTGTTCAAATTATGACCCCCGGATCAAAATTGACCCCGCACCGGGGGTCACTTAGTTTTGCATAGGAATATATAGGAAAAACTTAAAAAATCTTCTTCTCTGAAACCACAAGGCCTAGAGCTTAGATATTTGGCATGTAGCATTGGCTATTGGACCTTTACCAAGATTGTTCAAATTATGAGCCCGGGATCAAAATTGACACCGCACTGGGGGTGACTTAGTTTTACATAGGCTTATATAGTAAAAACTTTAAAAATCTTCTTCTTTGAAACCACAAGGCCTAGAGCTTAGATATTTGGCATGTATAATTGGCTAGTGGACCTCTACCAATATTGTTCAAATTATGACCCCCGGGTCAAAATTGACCCCGCCCCGGGGATCACTTAGTTTTGCATAGGAATATATAGGAAAAACTTAAAAAATCTTCTTCTCTGAAACCACAAGGCCTAGAGCTTAGATATTTGGCATGTAGCATTGGCTAGTGGACCTCTACCAAGACTGTTCAAATTATGAGCCCCGGATCAAAATTGACCCCGCACCTGGGGGTCACTCAGTTTTACATAGGCTTATATAGTAAAAACTTTAAAAATCTTCTTCTTTGAAACCACAAGGCCTAGAGCTTAGATATTTGGCATGTAGCATTGGCTAGTGGACCTCTACCAATATTGTTCAAATTATGACCCCCGGGTCAAAATTGACCCCGCACCGGGGGTCACTTAGTTTTGCGTAGGAATATATAGTAAAAACTTTTAAAATCTTCTCTGAAACCACAAGGCCTAGAGCTTAGATATTTGGCATGTAGCATTGCCTAGTAGACCTCTTTACAGTTTGTTCAAATTATGCCCCTGGGGTCAAAATTGACCTTGCCGGAGGGTGGGGATCACTTGTTTTACAAAGGCGTATATAGGAAAACTTATTTGGTATATAACATTATCTAGTGATCTTCCACCAGGCAAGTGGACTTGTACCAAGGTGAGCGATATAGGGCCATCTTGGCCCTCTTGTTAAATAACTTAAAACTACGCCTAAGCTTCTTATCATTTTACCAGTTTTGTAGTGTGTGCCACTTCAGTCATGAATGTATGGAGGATAATTGTTGGTTTCAGTGTAATATCGCGTTATAATTTCACCGAGTGGGCAACAGAAGTGATATTTTCATGAGTGGTGCAGACACAAGTGAAAATAAATATTTTTGGTGTTCACGAGCGAAATTAATGTGATATTACACTGATATCAACAATTTTTCTGTTCATTTTTTGTTTAAAAATCTACTTTTGTTGAGTTTGTTCCAAATGTCAAACACTGCAGGAAAACACCACCAAAAAGCAAAGGACAAATGACATCATTTTAGCAACGTCATTGTCGTTTGGTTTCCGGCATTCGTTATGCTTTGAAACTGAAATGTCAATTTTATTTCACGGATATATTTCAGTATTTCACTGAAAGGCATAATCCATCTTTACCTAACTAAATTTGTCATGCTATCGGCATTTAAGAATGAAACCCTGTAGCTTTCTGCTAAATTTTAAGTCAATTTTGATGTGACTTTTTTGTTACTTTTTTTTAAACAAAATTTTCTTTACAAAAATTAAAGAATAAAACAAATAGAACAGCTCTTAACGAATATACAGAATTTGTGAAGACTGTTTTGTTTGAAACAAAAAGTGACTTAAGTAAAAATCAGTTTCTTATTCGCAGTAGATACTTAATATATATTGAGCTGATCCTTTGAATGCCATTCTTGCAGAGAGTCAGATGCAACGCACTAGATTATTACGAAGTGATGACAAGATAGTTCTTACAGAGAAAAATTTGTGTCGAATATCGCAAAAGATTGGGAAGAACTGGCCTCTTTTTGCGATAGAACTTGGTTTTAGCCATGTAGAGACTCAGCAATTTGAATATAACAACCATGGATACATGGCAACGCAGATATGCAACATGCTTGCAGATTGGAAGAAGAGAAATGCTGCTGATGCAACCTTGTGTAAATTGCAAACAGCAATGGAACAATGCCCTATGGTCCATTTCCAGCAGCCACAAATGAATGAAATTTTTACAGAAATAAGAAAGGAGCATCAAAAGACTACCAAGTGAAGGTAAGATTGATTCCGCTCTGCAGACGTTTGAAATGAAGCCATTTTGAGGTTGTACCAAATGATAAAGAGTGGTTAAATTGATAGTTAAGGCATATTATAATATGTGTTGGGAATATAATGTGATACATAAGTATACATCAATGATTGTAACGATGGATGGTCAGGGCTAAACACACCAGAGTAATCAACACTCAATACTATACAAAATTTACAACTTTAATTACAGTGATGAATTTAATTACAAAGATGAATACAAAATATGAACATTAAATAGGATGATAAGAATGGACTATAAAACACGTCTTAATGCTAGTCCTGATTTAAACGCTTACCCTTAACAGTGAAACACATCTTACAATTACAAAAGACTGTCCTCGCCATTCAGAATAACACCTCGGTGTAGGCTCCAGTAATCCGGGGTTGGATTTAAGTAGACCTTAATGTCAACTGCACCAAAGGTGTTTCCTGTGTAAATGGTGCACCATGTAGACAAGTCTGTGCTCAGGTATCAATACATCCAGGCGAATCTGGTAGTTTATCAACGTAACGGGTCGGTCTTCTCCAGGAAAGTCATTGTCTAGAGGCAATACATATCTCTACCACTCCGGGCATTGTATCTTCTGGGCGAGAAAGCTAAAAGATATAACATATGGTAAATACCATGGCACATAAAACGGATCTGACATGAACTGGTCTTAAGGCTACACCATACCTTTGTAGGTTCCCATAACTGTGCATACAAATATATATGAGCATGTGTTCAAAAACGACTCTTTGAATACACCTATCTGAAGGGTTCCCAACAGTAAACGTGTTATAAAACGTGCTATATTCAAAATTGTAATACATCACTTCATATGTTCATTAATTAATCTTTCTCATTAACAATAACAACTTGTATTATTATCAAGAATGAAAGTAAAATGAAATGAAACACAATTAAACCGAGTTAACTGATTTAAACTGCAGCTTAATTCACTATGTACAGTCATTAAATTGGACAAGATAATCAATGACTACAGAAACAAAGTAATGATACAATGGCGTTTGAAAAAGATTTAAAACAAAAATAAACTGTCCTGATTCCTGGATGAACTTACAACAAATTCAGCTACTTTGAAATTTACGACATCTTGAAACAAGAAATCATAATGTGAAACAAAATAGCTTACAAAAATCTTTTACTGAAAAGAATCTATCTAGCGAAACATTTTACGAAACAAATAAAAAACTTTCAAAAATAAATTCATTTACCTTGAGCAAGCTAAAGTAGGAACTTTATAACATCTTGAATGTCAAGTCATAATACTGTGTGTGCAGTTTTTAATAGCCTTTCTAAAATAATAAATCTTCCCGCCTGTCTTTAAATTCACCAGGAAATCATAACCTCCGTGAACATGAAATACACGAATAAAATTTATGTCGGTCAAAATAAGTTATATAAATTGAGGTCGGTTATAGAGGTCTCAGTAAAATTGTTGTACAACAACATGAAATACGAACATATAACTTTCTTTTTATTGAACCGAATTTAATGAAAAATACATGAAAGTAAACGAAACTCAATACTAGAAACAATGCTCTTACTTTTATAGGAAAAGTCTAGCAATTAAAACAATAATCCAAACTTTACAAAAGCAATGGTAAAATTGCTGTCACTATCTTCATATGGAAATCAAGGCCCGTCTGTCAACTTTGTGACAATGATGACAATAAACCTAGTTAAACTCACCTCAGGTCAAAGTTTTGGTCTCAGCATATTAGTTTTGTTTCTATATTTGCCTTTAATAAAAATTAATGACTATATAAAATTATGCAATCATGTATTCAGCAGGATTGTAATTCTTTCAGATATGTTTTATCCTAAATTGTAAAATACAAAATAGCTCTAATGCTAAATATTCTTTCAGGTAATGAAACTTAAAGTGACTAATAATGGCTTTTTAGAGTGACGTGGCTTGGTTGGTTTTCTACACGAATTGATACAGTAAAATAGCCTTTCCTACACTGTATCAGCCCCTATGGTCATGACATCATTGTTACGTTTGGCATTGAAGAAACTGTGAGATGTTCTGACACATTGACTGACTGGACACTGTGAATACATTGTCCTTCATATTTAGAAGTCTATAATTTACCACCAATGTGTTCAAAAAAACTTTGACCCGGCATACTAGGATGGTGAGACAAAGAATTCTGTATAAAGTGCGTGGATTGAGGAGTACAACGTAGTATATAATAGAAAATTGTATCTTAATTGTTTCAAAAACTTGTTTTTATGAGCTCTTTTTTTAATGTTATGCTTCAACTAGTGGTAAAGATTGTATGAAAAATGCACTATTTGCAAGAAATTTTGCATACGGTGCCAGGGTAGGCTATTAGGACCACTCACTGTCCGGCTTATGTAATGCATCATCGCATAATTATGGTCCATCTGTCCACCATTTCCTTCAAATGACATCTCTGAAACCACTGCCTATGTTGATGAAACTTGGCAGGGATTTTCCTTGCATGAAGCTTTATCACAGTTGTTCAAAGAATTCCATTCCATACAGATATTTGGCATGCAGCATTGCATAGTGGACCTCTACCAAGATTGTTTAAATCATGACATCTGGGTCAAAATTGATCCAGCCCAAGGGGAGGGGGTCACTTAATTTTATATAGGTTTATATAAGAAAACCTTTCAAAATTGTCTCTGAAACCACAAGGCATAGAGCTTAGATATTTGGCATGCAGCATTGCATAGTGGACCTCTACCAAGATTGTTCAAATCATGACCGCTGGGTCAAAATTGATCCAGCCCAGGGGGGGGGTCACTTAATTTTATATAGGTTTATATAAGAAAACCTTTTAAAACCACAAGGCATAGAGCTTAGATATTAGGCATGCAACATTGCATAGTGGACCTCTACCAAGATTGTTCAAATCATGACCTCTGGGTCAAAATTGATCCAGCAAAGGGGAGGGGGTCACTTAATTTTATATAGGTTTATATAAGAAAACCTTTAATAATGTTCTCTGAAACCACAAGGCAAAGAGCTTAATTATTAGGCATGCAACATTGCATAGTGGACCTCTACCAAGATTGTTCAAATCATGACCTCTGGGTCAAAATTGATCCAGCCAAGGGGAGGTGGTCACTTAATTTTATATAGGTTTATATAGGAAAACCTTTAATAATGTTCTCTGAAACCACAAAGCCTAGAGCTTAGATACTTGGCATGTAGCATTGTCTGGTAGAACTCTACCAAGACTGTTCAAATCATAGGGAAGGGGGTCACTTTTTTACATAGGTTTTTATATAGGAAAAACTTTAAAAATCTTCTTGTCTTAAACCACAAGGCCGAGAGCTTAGATATTTGGAATGCAGCAATGTGTAGTGGACCTCTGCGAGTATTGTTCAAATCATGACCCCCATATCAAAATTGACCCTGCAATGCGTTTGTTGACCTTGTTTTATAGCCAATTGTAGCCAAGCGAGCGATATAGTACCATGTTGGCCCTCTTGTTATTACATGCATTCTATCCTGGTTAAAATAACTTTATTATTACATGCATTCTGTCCTTGTTCAAATTGATACAACATTCATTTTTAATCAGCTTCATATAGTTACAATGTATTTGACAATGTTAAATTTAAGTCGGATGACAGAACAGACACATCTTAACCTTTGCTTTAAATGTGATTTGACAATCAAAAGTAGAAGAATAAAGTGAATTCTGGGAAAGCTACTCAGTAAGATTTCAGGGTCACAATAATATTCCTTGTGTTATTTTTCATGTGTCATGGATCAGTATATGATGTCAATCTTTTTGAATAAATTTTACTTTAATATTTAATTTCATTACATAATCTGCTATTTTGTAGCTATAGGTAAATGATCTGTTAAAAATGGAAAATGTTGTAGAATATGCATATAAAACAGCCATGTCTTCTTACCCGAAAAAGTGATTCATATAATGGCATAGTTTTTGTTTACGACAAATGGACTGGAATGAACATATTTTGTTTACAACATATTTAAGTGAACAGTTTTGTGATATAATATTAAATGATAAATTATTTGTAGACAATTTCTAATCAGTCCCGTTTAATGATAAATTGATATAGTTGTAATAGTGGTTGGCAGTGTATGTCAATATCCTTTGAACGCCGATAGGTAATAAAGCGTATACGCGGGTTAAGACAGGTTTGGCCTTCCATAGAAGTGACAGTTACCGTATGGAACACGTTTTGTCTGTATGAATTTAAAGGCTATGCCGTACTCAAACCTAGGTATATTGACATCTTATGAGAACGCTTATAATTGACCTCTCGTTTGCCAAAAAAAAGAGAGAAAAAAGAAGTCCATGCGCAGGTTAGCAGACAGGGTGACCTCTGTAGGTGGGCCAATGGAAATTTAACTTTCATGTTACAGCTCAATCTTTTTGCTGACGTATACAACACGTGCAGTAAACCGAAAGTAGCATAACGTGATGTACAGTGTTTACAAAAACACATGCATGTCTGTCGAGTGTGTAACAAAATATGCCGGTGTGCAAAGGATATATGTGTCTGTCTGATTGTGTCTAAGTTATAATTTGATCATTTTTTATTTTGAAACAATATTTTCCTTGAGACTATATGTTGTGAATAAAAACCAGGTGCCTTCCCTAGTGTATAACTTAATGTCAATATCATATTTGGCTGTCTTAATTCAGCAGTGATAGCGGTGCGTCTTGTCTGGCGAAAAAGATATTTGTCAATGAATTGGCCTACACATTGCAAATTCACACAAACAAATATCATTACAATGTGTAGTGTTGGACAGAATATCCCGAATTTAGCTTACAGAACAAACATTACTACCGGTATGTCATTATCCCTTATGTACAGTATACAGTTACTCAATGAAGGATTCTGTATCAATTTTACAAACATCATTATCATGACCAGGTGATGATACATTACATTCAGGTGCTTTCCCACATGTCCAGCGTAACACCTATTTCCTATTCTTGAATGCTCTGTGGGCTCGTATTGTTTGAGAAAGGCAACATATGTCTCGTATTTTGCATGTTAGTGTACTTTGTTGTCTTTTGCTTAATACCCGGTGTTTATTTGTAAGAGATAGTTTGTATTTCAAACTTGAATAAATGTGTAAATAAAGATTTTACCACCTATTAATGCCTAAATGTGTTTTGAATTGTTTGTTTAATTTTTTAAGAGTAAAGATGATGTATGAGTTTTCCGCTAAAAGTCTTGTCAGTTTCTGATCCAAGATCCCATTGTTCATGACTAGAAGAGAGAGCGTTTTTTTAGCTCACCTGAGCACTAAGGTGAGATATTGAGATCGCCTGATGTCTGTCGTCTGTCTGTCAACACTGAACCTTATGTATGCGATAGAGGCTTCATTTTTCACTGGATCTTCATGAAACTGGGTCAGTATGTTTGCCTTATGAAATCCAAGTCGAGTTCAAATATGGGTCATCTGGGGTCAAAAACTAGGTCAAAGGGTCAAATCGTAGAAAACCTTGTGTAATGCAAGAGAGGTTGCATTTTTCATTGGATTTTCATGAAACTTGTTCAGTATGATTGCCTTAATGAAATCTAGGTCGAGTTTGAATATGGGTCATCTAGGGTCAAAAACTAGGTCACCCAATCAAATCATAGAAAAACCTTGTGTATGCAATAGAGGTTGCATTTTCCATTGGATCTTCATGAAAATTGGTCAGTATGATTGTCTTTATGAACTGTAGGTTGAGTTCGAACATGGGCCATCTAGGGTCAAAAACTAGGTAACAGGGTTAAATCATAGAAAAACCGTGTGTATGCTATTGAGTTTGCATTTTTCATTGGACCTTCATGAAACATGGGCAGTATGATTGCCTTTATGAAATCTAGGTCGAGTTCGAACATGGGTCATCTAGGGTCAAAAACTAGGTCACGGGGTAAAATTGTAGAAAAACCATGTGTATGCAATAGAGGTTGCATTTTTCATTCTATCTTCATGAAACTTGGTCAGTATGATTGTCTTCATGAAATTTAGTTCGAGTATGAATATGGGAAATCTGAAGTAAAAAACTAGGTCACCCAGTTAAAAACCTTGTGTATGCCATACAGGTGACATTTTCAACCCAATCATCATGTAAATTGGTCAAAAGTTTTGCCTTGTCAAGGTCAAACAGAATGTTTGTGTTTATGATACATGTATTTAGTTTAGAGTTGAAATTTGGTCACATATTGTCATAAGTCGCAGGTGAGTGTTATAGGGCCATCTTGGCCCTCTTGTTTAGCGTTGATACCGGATTATCCATATGACCAACGCCCCAGAGGAGTTTAGTATTGTTATTTCGGGGGATAGTGCAAGATACAGAACATGTCCCTTTACTTAGACACCCCTGGTTCTTTAACATGCCAGGTGTACAGCACCAATTCATGGGTCCTCAGTTTATAGGTCTCATCCGAAACTATTAGTTATGTTAGTGGAGGAGTGGGGTATCGAACCTGCGATCCCTGGATTGCAAGTCCAGCGTGTTACCACTAGAACACTGATCAGCTCCTCATGACAAGTAGATGAATGCTATTGCATTTATGTCAGTTGTTCAAGTGATCTTGTACTGTGAAAGTTTCACAAACAGTTGCCGATAAATATTTAAGGGAAAGCTTAGTAGCTTTATAATTTATAGGGAGTGCAGCTGTAACCAGTTAATGGCTGCAATTGCATTCGGGGTCTGGATCAAATGTCAAGGTCACAGTCACTTGTTTTAGATAAATGCCTGGAGAATGATTTTGTTTGGAATCCACAAGATTCCTAAAACGTCGGGGTCCGTAAATAATATGGACCCTGATAACGTTGAACATGACAAGCAGATGGCCTTTATTGATATTGGGGTCAGTAGGTCAACTTTCAACGACATCGTGGCCTTGAATTATTTAAATAACGTTGTAAAAAAGCAATTGGGCCAAGGGTCCTAATGAAATTGTCAGCAGTAGTATTCTGTACCAAATGACATCATCGGGGACATGTGTCTTATACACATGTCTTGTTTATTTCAGTGAGACTTGAAGAGTTGACTCACTATATCTTGCTTGAATCAATATCAGGTGTTGTTCTGCACTCTTTGTGACGAACTTCATGTGGGATAAATGTAAAGAATGTCGTGTGGGATAAATGTAAAGAATTAAACGCCTGAGAGAACTCGCCAACAGATGGAAGATAATAAATAAGGCCTAAAAAATGTTTGTTTCAGGTTTCATGCCCCCAAAAAATAGGGTAGGTAGGTAGGGGAATTTTTTTTTTTTTTTGGTTCTCAAACAAACCAAATTCAATATAGATTTTAATGAATTTATGTTTAAAATATTAACACGCAAAAAATGTTCTAGGGTCGGGGCAAATAAATAGGGTAGGTCGGGAAACCTGAAACAAACATTTTTTTACGCCTAACCAACTGTTATTTTTTTATTAGACAGTTTCTACTAGATTAAATATGTAATTAGATATATAACATGACATTACATATCTTTCTATACACCTGCTTTAATTCCTGCAGTGCTCGTTTACTATCTTGTGTTATCTTGAACTCTCCCTTTATCCTGAAAGTTTTTCATGTTGGAAGCTCATGTTTTTGTTGTAACTCCAAGGATGTCTTGGTCAAAGGGGTGTGTTGGTTTAACTTTTATATGCATAGACATATTTTCAAACGTCTACGCATTTGTTGTCCCTAACATAAAAGTGTGACATTCACCACACCCAGGGAGTTGCCTTGAAGGCCCGCCTCCAACTCGTCAACTGGCGGCAATTGATACATTTCGCGTTTTACAAACTCATTTAACTTGACAGATCGATGCACACTCCACATTTCCATTTGGCTTCAGGACAACAACCACTTACATAGAAGAGCAACACTCTTGTTGGTTTGGTTTGTCTAGATACCTTTGAAAAACCGCTGTGTCCTCCATAATGGAGAGTTCAGTCGTATATGAGGGTAGTATCATTGGTACCGGTTTCCCAAATGACCAACGCCCCCAGCTCAATCGGTAGAGCACGAAACTTATAATCTCGACGTAGCGGGTTCGATTTCCGCAGCTAACCAACTAAAATTACTAACAGTCTGTCTGATGAGACTTCAACCGAGGTCCCATGCTATACATCTGACATGATAAAGAACCAAAGGAACTGGGATGCCTTCTGTATCTTGCCCTATCCTCCAAAACCTAATATAACTAACCTCTTCTGGGGGCGTTGGTCATATGGGAAACCGGTACCAATGATAAAACTCTAATATACGATACGGGTCATTGTCTTCATGGATAGATGAATATATAATGTAATTAATATATATAAATTATATAAAAAGGTAAGTTTGATTACTACGACGGGCTTTATATGAAGTTTTACACCAAGAACTGAAAAGAAATTTAAATTATACTTTGCATACAGAAACGGATAAACCGGCACTTAATCGTGACCACGGACCTATGTGTGTATATAAGGTCCATCGATTACTTTTGTCATTTTATATTTATTCATAATCTAAGTTATTAAATTAAAGTCTTTTTCAACCGCGTAAGTTTTTCACAGAAACTTTAAGCAGAAAGAATGGGTAATTTAGTTATAATCATAAACTTCGTCTTTGGAGACTAAACTTATGTTATGTAGGTGTGCATCATACGAAACCTTAATTTTTAGGAATATTAGAATTAATAAGTATTACATTTAACTAATATTAGATATAGATATGCAGAGGGCAAATGTTGATAAGTTTTCAAGAACAAAAAATGTAATCGGCACTAACTGTACGCATTACATATTTTGTATGTTCTGACAAAACTATTTTGTAAATTGCGACTCCAAACATACGTAAGTAAGTTGCACTTACTTTTTGCAAAGCCGATGGTTGTTTTCTATGTTATGGACCTATACGTCTAGAAAGATAATACATGCTATACAGTGTGACATCTTTTTTTTTTCGATAAGTCACCGGGAGATATGTTTGATATACATCTCAATGCCGCCCTGCTTGACTGGTCGGATTTCGTGGTACAATAAACATGTATGATCAATCTAATTAAATATTATGTTAAATAGTAATACTTGAATGTTACGTTTGTATTTAATAGATAATAATTGTTTGTCGTCTGCCATAACTTTATATGATATTTTGATACATCTTGGGATACCGTATCCCAAGATGTATCAAAATATCATATAAAGTGATGGCAGACGACATGATGTGCATACAGACCTCGGTGCACAAAATGTACTATGTATGAACATGGCAGTGAAAATGCATCGTGAATACATTATTTACATAACAATAAAATGTTTTTTTATATATATATACTAAAATTGTTTCTGTTTCGAGATCCATTCGGCATTTTGTGTACTCATTTCCCTTTATTGAAGGGTAAGATTAAAATGTATGCACATAAGGCTTGATATGTATCTGTTTCAATTTTAAAAAGGAAACATAAAATTTCGGCCACTTATCAAATTTGTCCCCAATAGTAATTAAATATCTATCGTTCAGGAAAACAAACTTAATCCTTGTTTTTCATATAAATATGATACTCGGATTATTGACCGTTTTTCACTGGCCGAGAAAGTATAAATACTCTACACTTATAATTAACATCAATTTGGAGGTAACATCATACATTTGTATTAGCAGCACCACAATACGATAGATACAGACATCAGACAGGGATCAATACACTGAGAAATAGCACAAATTTTCACAGCACCCCCACCCACATATAATGTATACAGCACCCAATGGCCACATGTCTGTGCAATGTCCATTGAATTTATACGTAGCATGTAAGATACCCCCAATATAACCCAAAACAACACCGAATAATCCATTAATGAATAACACAACAGCTTAGTCCATCAGAACCTGCCTCAGCATCATTTCATGGAATATTCGAGGTATGAGATCTGAGTTATATACTAAATGTAATGAACTGCAAAATTTTCTAATAGATCAAAAAGACCCAATAGATATTATTTGTTTACAAGAAACGCATTTGACTGAAAAACACGACCCTTTCAAATTTAAAGATTACCAAAAACCGGTAATGAATAATAAAGAAACCCCCACTTCAAGAGGGCTATGCATTTCCGTCCGTAACGGCCTTTCATATTTAAATAATTACAACTTGCATCATTTCACACAAATTATCTTTCTGCCCCAACGCCCGCTTTTCATAACACGATGAACGCAGGTACGTATTCATAGCTTCTCATTAATATTCATGTTCCGTGCTACTTTTTCATAAATTGTGTACGATTTTCAATAGTTCAAACTTTCGTTTGGATTCAGGGCATCAAACAAAAACACTTTGAGAAGTAAAAAGGAATAGTGTTTCTCACCTATGAGATACATATTTCCCCACATTTACCGGTGATAGATAACCTTATCCTTCACCGCTTATCTCTCAACGCTGCCGGACTATTGTTACGTTTATTATAAGCAGCCAGCGCATCACATAAAAATCGAAAAATGACTGTAAAATTCTTATTTTTGAAATAAACATATGGTTATGGGTATTCATTTTCTTAGTTCATTTTCTATCAATCTATAGCAGTTTTTAAGTAAAATTCGAGAAAAAGTTGATTTTCATTTTTTCATTTCTCCTTACTTGTGTGAAAATGCGATTCAAACGGTGAGAAAATAAATTTACCATGTCCATTGAGTTGTGGATAAGGAAATCCCACCCTCGGGTTGAGGTATGTCCAAACTGCGAAAACCTCGCTTACTGATGTCCGCCATTTGCATAATGCTAATGAGTAGTGGCGTTATGACAACCAAATTAATGCGCGACGAAATATCAAAATAGAATCCGGGTAAGTGATCACTAAATAATTTAAACGAATGTCTTTAATTATAGTAAGTTGTAATTATAAGAATTGAATGAGTTTCATCTCTGCATTTCATCGAGTAATGAACTATCAGAAGTTTTACACCTAATTTTAACATAAATACCTTTTTATGCAAATTAGGTGTAAAACTTCTGACAGAAATGCAGAAAAAATACAATACACAGTACAACTCGATAAATAGAACTATAGCAGTAGAAATAAAAGGTAAAGAAAACAATGTTTCGATTTATAATTATTACTCAAATAATAAAGGAAACAATAACATCGATGTTTTTAGAAACACCTTCAAAAATTGTAATTGTAGGAGACTTTAACTTAAAACATCCACTTTGGAACCCGGAAAATGATTTTAGGCGCGATGCTGGGGCAGAGGATCTTAAAGATTTCATGATCGAATCAGATCTAAATTGCATTAATGATGGCCAATGCACCTGTCTCGCCGAGCAGGCAAAGCAAACTGATTCAGCCCCGGATCTTTCCATAGTTTCATCAGGTCTCCAGGCCAACGTTCTTGGTAGTCGACAACTGCTTTAATAGTGACCATCTTCCAATAATTACTACATGTATTATAGAAACAACAATCAAATTTGAACATGTAATGATAAGGGAAAAATGGCTAATAGGCAAAGCCACCACTGCCCAGTGGATAGAATTTCATCATCTCTGCCTTCAAGAATTAAGTTATAAAATTAACAAGAGCTGTCCCTCACAAGTGACGAATGCCCCCGAAAGAGGTGCCTCACAGTCTGTGTCCTCTCCATGTGCTCAATAAATGTGCTATGTAATTTTAAAATCCTTCCATGCATGACAGAGTAACCATGCATACAGTATTCCATTATTTTAAACACTAAGTGTGACCTTGACCTTTGAGGTAGGGACTTGGGTCTTGCACGCGACACATCCGCTTGATGTGCTAGACATTTGTGCCAAGTTTTTTTAAAATCCTTCAAAGCATAATAAAGTTATAGTCCGGACACAAATGTATGCATATATACAGGATTCCATTACCTATAAACTCTAAGTGTGACCTTGACCTTTGTGGTAGGGATGTGGGTCTTGCACGCGACACGTCGTCTTGATGTGCTAGACATTTGTGCCATACTATTTTAAAATCCTTCAAGGCATGACAAAGTTACAGTCCGGACACGAATGTGTGCATATATGCATATATAGAGGAATCCATTACCTTCAAACTCTAAGTGTGACCTTGACCTTTGAGCTAGGGACCTGGGTCTTGCACGCGACACGTCGTCTTGATGTGCTAGACATTTGTGCCAAGTTATTTTAAAATCCTTCAATGCATGACAAAGTTACAGTCCGGACACGAATGTGTGCATATATGCATATATAGAGGAATCCATTACCTTCAAACTCTAAGTATGACCTTGACCTTTGAGCTAGGGACGTGGGTCTTGCACGCGACACGTCGTCTTGATGTGCTAGACATGTGTGCCTAGTTATTTTAAAATCCTTCAATGCATGACAAAGTTACAGTCCGGACACGAATGTGTGCATATATAGAGGATTCCATAACCTTCATACTCCAAGTGTGACCTTCACCTTTGAGGTAGGGATGTGGGTCTTGCACGCGACACGTCGTCTTGATGTGCTAGACATGTGTGCCAAGTTATTTTAAAATCCTTCAATGCATGACAAAGTTACAGTCCGGACACGAATTTGTAAGTGGGGACGCACGGACGGACGGACAGACGGACGGACGGACAGACGGACAGACGGTCAGACGGACAGACGGTGCGATTTTAATATGCCACCCTTCGGGGGCATAAAAATCAAACAGTAGAGGAATATTTCAAGGAATTTTTAGAAAATCTTAATAGTATTTTAGAAATATCAATACCAAAATAAAAGCCCAAAGTGGTTAAAACTAGAGTCAAAAAAGTATTGTAGACACTGGAATGTCACGAAGCCATACGACGTAGAGAAATTTTATTCAAAATGGCAAGAGCAAGTTAAAAAAGCAAAGCAGGACAGTTGGCGCAACTTCTGCTCAACTATCAATTGTAACACCTCATCTAAAGAAGTTTGGAACTTTGTAAACAAAGTAAAAGGCAGTGTGCCTAAAAATAAGCCAGTTTTTAAAATAGGACAGCAGGTTATCACTGAACCAAAAAGAAAAGCTGACGCACTGGTGCAGCTAGCAGTATTAAAGGATATACCAGGGACTTTTTATTAACAAAAAGAATCATAAAAAGATCAGTTGAAGATCACTTAAATAAAAACAACTGATAATTCCCAAGAATATAATCAAGCATTTACTCTTTTTGAATTAAATAAGGCTTTGTCGACTTGCAAGGACGGTGCACCGGGAGAGGACCTCATTCACTACAAAATACTAGTATTCAGAAAAATGCCACAAAAAAGCAGACTTACTTTATTACAAATTTTCAACCAATCATGGATAGAAGGCACCACGCCCGAAAGTTGGAATCTTGCAGTTATCAATCCATTACTTAAGCCCAATAAAGACAAAAACGACCAAGCCTCATACCGCACAATATCTTTAACATCAATATTTACGAGATTAATGCAAAAAAATGACAAAACCCAGACTGTGCACTTATTTAGAAAAGAACAATTTAATGTCTAAATACCAGTCCGGGTGCAGGTCACACCATTCTTGTGATGATAACATCACTCGGATAGAATCCGACGAGAAAAAAGCACAGGCAGAACACAAATACTTATTAGCTATATTTTTAGATCTAAGAAATGCATTTGATAAAATGTGGAACGGAGGAGCACTTATGCAACTCCAAAATTCTGGCATACAGGGGCGTATGATAAAATGGCTAAGGTGCTTTTTACAACACAGGCAGATAAAAGTTAAATACAACGGAGCTAACTCGGAGGTAGTGAAGAAGTCAATGGGTGCCCTGCAGGAGCAGTACTGTCCCCCATAATATTTAGCTTAATGATAAACACGTTTGAAACGCACATCAAAGAACTTAAGGTACAGCACCCCACTATAAATGCCCAAATCCCAATGTGTTGATGACTCAGCCACCTGGTTAACATCATATAGTCCCGTGCAAGCTGTAAAAAATCACAAATAATTCTAAATGAAATTGAAAGATGGAGCAATTCATGGGGCTATATCATCAAGCCATGTAAAAGCCCAAGTTTTATTAATACATAGGCAGTCCGTAAAACCACTGAAAAGAGCCACCAACTTTCCGAAATTAACATTATGTGGCACGAACCTTAATTACATCGAACACGCTAAATTCCTAGGAATGTATTTTGATAAAACACTATCATGGAAAATGCATATTAAATATATGTCAAAAAGATGTCTGAGAGACCTCAACATCATAAGGGCCGTGAAAAACAAATCATGCGGTACAGACAAGAAATGTCTACTTAATATATACAAAGCCCTCATCTAAAGTAAAATAAACAATGGAAGCATTTAGTGTATGCCTCCGCTAAAGACTCACAACTTAGGAAAGTGCAAAGATCACAAAATAAAGCACTTAAAGGGATATACCCTATAAGTGATGTCAACTAAATAACCTCCAAAACATATATAATAGAATCTTTTGAAGTATCAAAACTTAACCTAAAAGTTTCAGCTATGCATTCCCAGTCATTATCGATAAAATCAGCGGTTTAAAATATGCTGCAGTACCGTAAACCATTCAATAATCTATGTAGAGTTGTTGTACAATTAAAGCTGCTCGCTCTCAGTTACCGTTGAAATATTTTTTTTCAAAACATTTACATACTTATTCATAAACATAAAACTAAGTGCTACAAGAAAAATATAAGCAAAAATCTAGGAAGGCAATTGCATAAATCGATTGAAAATGTCGGTAACACGGCACCACTACACTATATGTTTATATTGGAATTTCAAAAGCGTTTGCAACGCTTTTGAATTTGGAAGCGTATTATTTGAAATTTAGAGATATACGTGACAGGAATTTATTCTGAAGCCTTTTTATATGACTATATGTTCTAAAATACGTTATTTACAAACAGTTTGAAGAACTTTATTTTTTCACCAAAATCTGAGAGCGAGCAGCTTTAATGGGTGGATGCGATTTATTACAGAAAGCCTCTATATTGATTAATTGTGGTAAAATGAGGCATTTTTCGCCATAGGTTCTTCTTTGAAATAGTATTTGTTTATCATTTTACGTTCATGGAACACATAATCTATGTTTCGAGAACATAATCTGCTAGATGTAGGGAGTGTCTCTTTAAAACTACATATAATATTTCATTGTCCGAAATTCGCAAATGATACGTAGGAAAACGTTAGAGACCAAACTTTTGAAATTAGACCAGTTAGTCATTACAGAAAACACTCAAAAGAAGTAGCACAAGAAATTCGCTTGGCCGTATTCGAGTTTATTAGAAAAAAAATGGGTATACAGATAGGATGTAGGAAAGAATTATACATATACACCAGTCTGCTCTACTTATATATATACTACATTTACACATACAACGTACACATTAAGAAACCCACAAATCTCGACCGTGTAGATCGTCCTGTATCTTACCCTAGTCTTGGGACTTCCGCTTTAACGAAAGATAGTGTAATTCACAACGGAGGAAAATCGGGGCTCAGACTCTGCATGGTCGTAGTCTGTAGAATAAATTGCATCACAAAGGAATCCACACACACACACACACACACACACACACACACACACACACACACACACACACCAGTCTGATAGGCATACCTATACATAGGTAGGACACAAGCATATAAGAGAACAGTAAGAAAGTCTAGTAGTATGAGTAAAACACAAGGCATGCGAGTCCGATACAATAAAAACCCAGTGTGATACATTCAAGATCATGTTAGGGTCCAGCCCTCCGAAAGGGGGTATTTTGTGCGGCGCCAAACGAATTAATGGTGTTAATATCCTAATCTGTGATTGAATGCGGTCACACTGGCAACCAGAGCCTAGTCCGAGCACCACAAGACAGTCTCCAAACAAACAACATTTAATGCTCATACCATACAACGACCGAAAAACTCACACACACCAGTCTGCTAGGTTTAATTAAAGCCATATATTTATGCAGTAGATGAACAATATAAGAGGGTAACAATAGTAAGCCTAGTAGTAGGTAGAAAATACACCATAATACGTAAGACCGGTGGTGACATTTCAACTTCACGAATTCACGTGAAGAAAAATCGTGAATTCGTGAAGTTAAAATTTCACCACGGGTCTTTCGTACCATAAAGTGCATAATGTACATATGTTTTTCGTATACTAGTAATATCTCCTAGTTACGTAAGACAAATTGTGAAGAATAATAAGGTTGTAAGTGCAAAAATGCTATCTTCCCATTTAAAAACACGTTGATTTAGACTATGATTTACTTTCTTCATACTTTATTCGGATCTATAGATGATGCACTGAAAAGAATATTAGGTTTCTGTCATAACAATTACATAATGATGCTCGAGAATAACAACAAAAAGTAGACGGTTATGGTTGGCTATCGCCACGAAAAATAATTAATTAAGCCGCGGTAAAAATATTTAAGCTCCGGCATAAATACGATTTTAGCCGCGACATAAGTATTTAAGCTCCGGCATAAATATGATTTAAGCCGCGGCAAAAATCGCATTATATCGGAGCTAAAATATTTTAACCGCGGCTTAAATTATATCTATGCCGGAGCTTAAATATTTTTATGCCGCGGCTAAAATCATATTTATGCCGGAGATAAAATATTTTTACCGCTGCTTAATTATTTTTGGTGGCGATGGCCAACATAGACGGTGAAAGTTTTGTTTTTAATTTTGACAATTTACTATTTTTGATATATGAAACTGAATAATTGAAAAACAAAATGGGATGTGCTCGACTTAATTTTTTCAGTAAGCGCTCTTCAATAATGCCACTATAAAACGAAAAAGTGATGACGCTTCTAGGAATGGGTAAGTAAAGTGATCGTTTACGTACATGGAGTGAAAATGTCAAACAGTCACTGGACTCATTCTTCATAACTCCAATATTTTAAAGGATGTAACAAGCAATTTCTCCATCATTCATTTATTACCTATTTATTTATGGCAAAATACTCAACCATGTTTCTAATTTCTTGAGTGTTGTGTCGCAAAAGCTGTTTTAAACGGTTTTCACAACTCGAAAATTAAAGTCTTAAATGCCGCGAGTTAAAACCTATCCTGAAAACTCAGCAGAAGGCCCTTTACTAGCACCGAATGATTATAACCAAACCGACCCACGAATAAGAAATCTCCTTTTCAAAGGCCCATGTGTAATAGCAAGGGCAAATATGATGTTACCCATGCTTGATTCACATACATTTGTACTTGCAAACATGCGTGTATCAAACCTGGCATTATGAGCAAGTAAAAGTACATTTCCACATTTTTCTAGCAAGTCAACGAAAATCCTTAATGAACAACCCGTATTGCTCAAAATTCGTGTACATGTTTAAGCCACGTTGTTCAATGATTATCCTGGAAATGATCCCATCTCTTTGCAGCTATTTGGATATAATAATGTCGCAGTCAGGGAATTTACGTTGCTAAAGTATTTGCTCTTTAAACATACATGTATTAGAAAACTTTTACATAATACTTTCTTCTTGGGTATGTTAAACCATTCATAAGTGTTATATTATAATCAAGAATTCAATGATAACATATATCAGTCTCGAAAATCCTAGATATACTGGTGGAAGAACTCCCACTTCGAATAAGAGAAGCACGTCATACCAAAGACGTGAAACTAGACAGCGACAGCCGGTACATAAATCAAAGAATAAAATGCGCCTTCAATTTTACAAGGTACTGCCAAATTACTTTTCATAACATATAACAAGACACATTTTTATGTAAAGCATCAAAGGCGCCGCGCATGTTTTTGAAGTAGCAGATGCATTTCAGAATGTATTAATAAGCTGTGCAAATTTAAGTCTAAATATTACGGAAGCCCTGGAGGGTCATTTATTATTTATTAATTATTAGTGATTAATTATTACTTGTAATTTATAACTTATTATTTATAACGTATTACTTGTAATTTATAACTTATTATTTATAACTCATCGACATGTACTCATAATGGCGGGAACTCTTGTTGTGCAGAGGCTGTTTTTATTACGAGGTAAGAATTATTCATTCACTGTATAGTGGATTAATTAATTACAATAGAAAATCTAGCATCATTACAAGAAATGTCATATTCTCATTTTAAAGGACCATATTCTACACAAAATACACATTATCATACTTACTGATATTTAAATTTGTCGAAGTTGAATGCTTAAAAAAGACATATGAAGCTTTGAGTAGGATCTCTCTGAATAGTCTGCCCTTTTCTGCATTTTACTGTAAAGGCATTGAAAAGGGGTATTTATAGTTCACGGTCCAGAATCAATGATTCAAGTATATAGTTTTCGTATTTGAATTGGTCGGAGACTGTTATTGTCTTTAATCTAGAATGGAGGTAAACTAAAGGGGGCGGAGGCTATGGTTTATAATCTTATAAAGTAGTAAATAAGGACAGAAAGAGTAATATTTAAACTGATTCTTCTTTATTTGCAGATAACAATGTTACTGAGGGTAGTTTTGTTTGTCTTCGTTGGTTATTTTGATGCTGCAGATAAAGAATTCTGGAGCTGTTGTGCAATCTTACTTGCCATTGGAAAGTCACTGTGCACAATCGAGATTTCAGCTGATCGAAGAGCACTGCGAATCAAAAATTTGAAGCCTGGTTGGGATACCGTAGACGTCAAGGTGTCCACTGGCAGATAAATAAACTGAAACATTTACGCGATTGTGGTAGATTCAACCAAATCAATCATATGCATATAGAATGTGTAAGATTTTGTCTATTGGATGTTCTACATGCAGAATTGGATCGCATAGCACAGCACTGGAACCTACACAATATACGCAAACAGAAGTTTAACAATGAGCTTCCATATGGTAAACCTGAAGTTTTGTATTACGCTCCAGAACTGTATGGTGGACACGACCTTTGTGGAAAAGTTGATGCTGGAAATTAAAATATTTGCCAGGAAATGTATGCTGCTCCAAAACAAAGATGTTGTGTAGAGTTCATTGAACTGGCTCACTGCTTAAGCCATACCTTGAGGTTCCACGTAATGCACACGATGGTTTCACGTTATACGAAGAATTGATATCTTTATCAACATGCTTTGTGAGATAATATAGATTGTGCCTTAGAAAACATGATATGTATTTAAGACTAACAAAATAATGGCTTGTTTCCGAAGTATGGAGTCTTCTTATTCGTATTTCTCCCGTCTCAATTTTGAATTAAATACAATTTTACTCTCATAATCTGTAGTTTATCGCTGTAAGAATCGTCACTAGTTACATGTAGCCTAATAAGCACTACGACTCTATTCTAGACGCTTTATGATCGCAGACGACGACGGAGATATTAGTGACTGTGGATGGCGACTTTGTTTTCTAACTGGCTATTAAAATAAGAATAAGTTACTTCAGTTTAATCATGTCATGTTGCATACACAATGTTTTTCTATGATTTGACTTGGTGGCCTAGTGTTTGATATCAGATAACTCATATTTGAAAGTGACCAACATGTCATCAAGACAGTCATTCTAAGTTTTGTGAAGATTCAATAAAAATGCAACACAATTGCATACACACGTTTATCTATGATTTGACCTGGTGACCTAATGTATGACCCTAGATGACCAAGTCCATCTAGACTTTGTGCTCAGGCGAACTTCAGATGTAAGGGGGATTTTCTTTTCATTTTTGTGAATTTTGTAAACGAAACAACAACTTAGAGGTCCAGGAGTAACGCTAAACTTAGTATGTGAAGGTCAATGTCAAAGATCAATCCTGCATTCAAAACTGTGTATATTGTTACAGCTTTAAAACTGGGAAGTTGTTCAGTATATCACTCAAGGTCAGCAAATGCCAAAGTTGAAATCTATATACAAAACTATATACAAAGAGTTTTAATTTCATTTCTCTAGCTTTAAAGACAAGAAAGTAGTTCAATGGGTCAAGTGAGCCAATAAATGGGGTGAGCTTGTTACAACTCCACTGCACGATGCTACACACCAAATATCTAAGCTTACAGGTTACGGTCCGTTAATTCGGAGAACCTTCATTTCGGACACTGTTTTAAAACGCTTGAATTTGTTAATATTGTGGATAGTTTGTTAGCTAAATCTGTTTTTGGAAGTAACCAAAATATTTCTTCAGTAGCACGAGGAACCGGTTGGTTGAGGTGACATTTCATAAAGATCTGGTAACTAGTTTGCGAGTTATAGGAAAATATGTGCTAAAAGTGTCCGAAACTAGGACCGTAACCAGTGATTCCCAAAATGTTCATTATATAAGTCTGTGTAAAACACCAAAATAAATAGGGTCATATTCCTAAGATATAACTTTGGGTGTTATT
The DNA here is from genome assembly GCA_022818135.1 of Saxidomus purpurata. Lineage (NCBI taxonomy): Eukaryota > Metazoa > Mollusca > Bivalvia > Venerida > Veneridae > Saxidomus > Saxidomus purpurata. Next base: position 32,321,580 of record JAFMSR010000007.1, read on the forward strand.
TCTGTTGTTTCAGTTAAAGTTGTGTTCACTGAAACTGACATATACTCTGTATAAAACTTCAAAGTAGTGGGGGATATCTCAAAGGCTTAAAGAACAAAGCAAACGTGCTTCAAATCTTGAATGTAGAAAAAACGAAGTCAGTAAATTGTCAAGCATTTACTAAAAGAACAACAAATAATTAAACACACTGCTAGCAACAAATATGGATAATCTAAGAGTTTTTCAGTGATAAATGTGTTAGAATGTTAACAATATTATCTAGAAGATGCTTTTTGAAACAAGAGGCCCAAAGGGCCAGTATCGCACTACTGGTTTGACTGGACTATTCTGAGTAAGTTTAATCATTTTAGACAATCCTCTCACTGTAAGCCCGTCTTCAAAAACATTGTAATCATCACGTATTTCATTGTTGCTAGCCATAGAAATGCATGTTTCATATGATCTGCAGTATATGACACTGGATGTACTTCAATATAATGACTGTTTGACTTTGCCATATATAATATTAAGTCTTCCACTGTTCATTAATTGAAAACGTTTTTCTTTTATTTTTCTCAAACAATTCAACTGTATCGCAATCCGCTGTAATTCACATGCAATACTTTTGTACTGTTAAGTGACAATTCTGACTCATTTACACTTTGAGATTTTGTTCGCAGATACAGGTGGCACTGAGAGGGATACATTCCATACGCTTTCAAATAATCATTGTATGAACACGGATTGTCATTTGTATCTGTAAATTGTGACACTACTTCACATGATGGATTAATGAGACACACTGTCATACTCTCTAACTTTCCAAAATAACAGCTCCAATCTTTAAAGAAACATTTCTGGGCCTGCTCAATAATTTCAATAACTGTTATATTTTCACCAGCTTTGCATGGTATAGTTCTTGTTCCGCCACCCTTGGCAGTAGTTACACCCCGGAATGCATTTCTACTGTAATGTTGCCATCCAACATATACTTTGTATTCAGTCCGTTTACTCCTGCCGCGGCGACTTCTAGTGTAGTAAGGTGCACTGCCCTATAAATAAATAGCAAAACAGTTTACAATTAAACATTTCAATAGTATGCTTATTCTAAGTACCACAAATACAAATTGGACTATTCAGACAATAATACACTATGCAATAAATATGTGTCTTGCCTGTTTTGGCTTTGTAGGTTACATGTATTGCTTATTACTTACACAATTTATGGCATTTTACTTAATATTTATTACTTAAAATTTATGACATAATATCTATAACTTAATACTTATTACTTAATATTTAAAACTTATTATTTATAACTTATTATTTAAAATTTATTACTTAATATTTATAACTTAATACTTAATAGTTAATATTTATAACTTATTATCTATAACTTATTACTTAAAATTTATTACTTAATATTTATAACTTAATACTTAATTTAATAACTTATTATTTATAACTTATTACTTAAAATTTATTACTTAATATTTATAACTTAAAACTTATAACCTAATACTTATTACTTAAAATTTGTTATTTATAAATAATTACTTTCAGCTTGATCTGACACTGTTGAAAAGATTTTTTAACTTAGATTATCTTCTTTTAACGGCTATCCATAATAAGTAATTTTTTTATTTTTGTGTTGTGTATAGGGCCTGCCAAAAAGATCAGCTAAACAATTTATTCGACATTTATTCCCCCGGCAAGACGCTTTTCCCTAAATGAGGTCTACAGACTGTAAACAAGATAATATCGAGCAGGTTTTCCCATAACGTGGCTAAAATTTGGTCCAATTAAGCACATAATTGAATTTGGCCATAGCAATACACATAGCATTGTATAAGTTTGGTCACAATTGATCAAGAAATGAGGCCTTCAGAGTAAACACGGTAAAATTAGGCAGTTTTTCCTATGATGCGGCTCAAGTTTTGGTCACATTCAACCCATAATTAAACTTGATCAATTGATCAATACATTAATTTGGTTACAATTGATCAATGGTTGAGTCATATAGAGAGTAAACAAAGTAAGATTAGGCAGAATTTCCATGACGTGGCTCAAGTTTTGATCACATTCAGCCCACAGTCACATTTGAGCAGGAGATTGTACCAATACACATTATTAATTATTTTCCAATTGAGGCCCACTGAGTGTAAACAAGGTAAAATCAGACAGGCCTTCCCATGACGCAGCTCAAATTCTGATCACATTCAGCTGATAAATGAACAAGATCAAAAAATTGTACCAATACACATTATAATTATCAAAGTTTGGGTCACAGTTATGTTACTTCCAAGGCACATGACTTTCATATATATTTGAAAGTAAGTATGTGATCATGTCAAAGGTATTTGTAGAAATTGAAAAAAAATCCAACATGCCGAAAAAGGTTGAACCTATTACAGAAGTTCATAATGGTGAGATTACTCAATAAAATTTGTTGCCACAGTTATGTTACTTGCAAAGCATACTGTATGTCCTTTACATTGTTATTATTTATGTTTTGAGAATATAATCTCCTAGATGTTGGGGGTGTTTTTTAAGTAATGGCAACGTTATAGCAAACGTTAAGTGTTCTAGATGGACTTACCAACGGACAGAAAAAGTGATCCCTATGTATTGCCTTTTCTTTGAAAGGGAGATACAAAAAGGGGATATATGTGTTTTAAGTAATACACTTTCCAACATACTCTTAATCCTTATTCATTTGAAATCTCGTATTAGACAGGAGGGCTATGACTGCCCTGGGTCACTCAAATGTGAGTACTGGGTTATCATCCAGATAAGAGTTTGATTAACAAGTTATGAAACAAGAGGGTCCATAATGGCCTCAGATTGCTCACCTGACTATGAGCGCAACTACTGAAACTAATGTTTACAATCCCTACTATTGTCCCTAATATTGTCCCTACCAGTATTGCTACCGTCCTACCGCTGAATTTAGACAGTGACGTAAACATTTTCTTTAATAAAGCGATACATCTTATTCGATAACAGTTATGTTTTGATACTGCCATTCGGTCAGTAGATGTAGTGTCGTGGTAAAGGTTTAGCCATCCTTGTTTCTGCACGAACGATACAGGTTCCAATCCCGTCAAAAGTTTTTTTATTTCGATTTTTAAAAACGTATTGCTGTTAAACCTGTTTGTCAGGTTTCATCTCTTAGACCGAATGTCACGTGCAAATTCAGAAATTAAAGTAAAACACATTCAATTTAAAGCGTAATATACCAGTTTGACTGAATCCGAAACCGTGTCAGCATCAACACTAACCATTGTATATAAAATGCATTTAAAAGTGACAAGAAAATATGCATACAAACCTTGTCTGGCTGCTCATCGACATCATCGTCGTTCATGGTTGCCTCGACTCCCGCCAGAACAGGATACACAGTATCCATTTTAACTAAAGTATAAATAATAAGTTATAAATAACAAGTAATTAATTAAAAGTTATAACTAATAAGTAATAAATGTCCCTCCAGGGCTTCCGTAAAATATTATTGAAAAGAATATACAAATGTACTGCATGCCATTATGATGAGCAAAGTTTGGACAGCCTCAATGAAAGTTTCCTTAAATGACCGGCCAAAATACTTCTTATAAATCCCACACGGTATTTTGAACCATAAAGTAACTATCAGATTGACTTCATTGTGCCAGGGGTGGTATATGAAATCCTGATTCAGGCTGTGTTTATCCACTACTGATAAATCTAGACTGTATGGTACAGAGCAGTATTAATCTTATCAATTACCTGCTAAGTGGTCAGCCTCACACAGCATGAGAGCAATAAATCACCCAATTCTTCTAAGATGTTTATCAGTAAACATGTGAGTAGAAAATTAAACAAGAAATCTTTCGTAATGTTCAGATTGTTAATGCATGTTACATCTCAACTGAAGTTTATTTTTATGTAAATGTTAGATATTTATTTCTGTTACAATTAATGCATTTAACCTTCACCCTGCTAGCTGGAAATGATCCATCCTGCCTTTGCAACCAGTGTAGATCTTGATCAACCTGCACATCCATGCAGTCTAATCATGATCTGCACTGTTCGATACATTGATAGGTGGAAGAGTAAATTTTAGAAATAAACAGAGTAAAATGTACTGGTAAGACTTAATTCTTTTATGAAAGAAAAACATGTACATTGTATATATATATACATTATTTTCCATTGATGAATCCGATATATTCTTATATATTTTGTATATATTAAATATTCATTGAATTTTATATATGGACTCTCTTGTATAGTGAATGCAAAAATTACAACTTCCAACTTTATCTAGAAAAATCTTTACCATCAAGTAAGAAGCATCTGGGCTGACATCATTGATAACAAAGCATGAAGGATTTAATAATGATAACATATCCAGCAGAGATGCTAATAGCATATACTGTTACCTTCACAAATTTCTATCATTAAATTATTACCCAGTGGATTGTGCGTTTTTGCTTTCTGTGCGCATTCAAGCAGACGAAATCCACGTGATTAATTCTGTATTTTCTATTAGTCAGTTGTTAGCGATACTTCACATAACTTTCATTGACTGTTTACACACATGTTAAGGCCCTCTGTATTGCATAGTTCGGTGAACGTTTTTTTACAATGTCTTCATTATACTGTAATATATAGTAATTATGTCTCCCCCACCTCGGGGGGAGACATATTGTTTTTGCCCTGTCCGTCAGTCCGTCCGTCCGTCAGTCCGTCAGTCCGTCCGTCCATTCTTCGTTTCCGGACGATAACTAGAGTTCCTTTTGACCTACAGCTCTCAAACTTCATAGGATGAATGGTCTTATTGAGCAGATGATCCCTATTGTTTTTGGGGTCAGTAGTTCAAAGGTCAAGGTCACAGTGACCGTTGGTCAATTTCTCGTTTCCGGATGATAACTAGAGTTCCTTTTGACCTACAGCCCTCAAACTTCATAGGATGATTGGTCTTATAGAGCTGATGATCCCTATTGTTTTTGGGGTCAGTAGGTCAAAGGTCAAGGTCACACTGACCGTTGGTCAATTTCTCGTTTCCGGATGATAACTAGAGTTCCTTTAGACCTACAGACCTCAAACTTCATAGGATGATTGGTCTTATAGAGCAGATGATCCCTATTGTTTTTGGGGTCAGTAGGTCAAAGGTCAAGGTCACAGTGACCGTTGGTCAATTTCTCATTTCCGGATGATAACTAGAGTTCCTTTTGACCTACAACCCTCAAACTGGGGGGAGTCCGTCAGTCCGTCCGTCCATTCTTCGTTTCCGGACGATAACTAGAGTTCCTTTTGACCTACAGCTCTCAAACTTCATAGGATGAATGGTCTTATTGAGCAGATGATCCCTATTGTTTTTGGGGTCAGTAGTTCAAAGGTCAAGGTCACAGTGACCGTTGGTCAATTTCTCGTTTGTAACATATTTTAATTGGAAGCTTAATAGAGAAGGCTTTACCCTTTATCATCTTGGAAAAACATTAAATATAGCAATTAACTCACTAGATATAAGTACAGGTTAAAGTTGTGTATATATTTTAATGAGATTATTACAAGAAAGTGGTAGCTTTATTTGTTACTAAGATGATAATGACAATTAGATTGCGTGTACTGTATCAAAGGTGATGTGACTATATTTTGTGTCCGCTCCATATCTCTTGTACCCCTTGAAGGATTTTAGAATAACTCACCACAAATGTTCACCATATTGAGACGATGTGCAGAGCGCATACGTGTAACGACCACCTTTGTTCAAGGTCAAGGTCACAATTAGAGATCAAAAGTCATGTGACTGTATTTCGTGTCTGAACGAAGTGTTCAGCAACTGTGATGAGATGTAACAGACACATTCCCCACTCAACAATGGAATTTAATTATTTATCTTCACTTCTTCTCCACAATTATTTTATTTTAATATCCTGTCTCAGTATTACAATCATTGACAAACTGCCATTTGGGAGACATTTGTTTTTGTGACAAAAATAACCATCTAGTTAAAATGGGTTTTCATTGAATATTCACATTGACGACATATGCATTTAAATTTCTAAATGTTTAAAGTTAGCATAACATCTTCCGAGACGTTTTTCTGAGCTTTTATGAATCTGGTCGGAAGGTCCGTAAACAAAGCTATAAAAAAAAAAAAAAACGTAGCATTCAAGTTTGTGGAAAAGTTTTTAAATAATCTTTAAATATGTCCAAAGTTTTTAAATAACGGCCGAAGACGTATGTTTTTGGTATCATATTGTTTGTAATCAGTTAATTCAATTTATTGATTAATTACAGGGATTTATTCAAACATAAAACATAGTTTTTATTTACAATAATAATTTTGGCTGCTCCCTATTCGATCATGCAACCACATCGTACAAAATTGAAAACCTATTCAATACTGGAACCGCGTTCCCACGCGGCGCCAATCATTGAACTATTGTAAATATAGCGTGCAATTAAAACTGTTTCCCTTTGTGTGTTATTTTATCAAATAATTTATAAAACGCGACAAGTATACAGTTTTCTATGGAAGCCCTGGAGGGACATTTAAAATTAATATTTAAAATTTAATTCTTAATATTTAAAATTTAATTCTAAATATTTAAAATTTAATTCTTAATATTTAAAATTTAATTCTTAAAATTTAAAACTTAAAACTTATCATTCAAAAAGGACGCGGGAAACCTTACCGTTGACAGATTGACGCCAGGAATAGCGGCAGCAAGAATTCGAGTAGCCAAGGAAGTAAAGTAAGTTGGACTTTATATACAATAATAACTGTTTTAAATCACACTAGGACACTCATACAAACTTAATTTTAATGGTGAGGACTGTCTTGGGCGGGTTCAGAATTTTTTCGAAAGAGGATCGAACCCAGATTGTAGGGATCCGACCATGTAATGTAGCCTTTTGGGCCGGACCAATTTCAATGCGAGTTTTCAAAATTCCAGAGGTCTCGACACCTCGCTCCAT
>JAFMSR010000007.1:32329024-32352809 GCA_022818135.1 Saxidomus purpurata
AAAAGCGACCTGTTGCATTTTAATCCATTGAATCACAATCAAATCAGACATCGCCGCCGACGTATTTTCGTTTCGAATCCCCGCTAATGTATACTATCACAGCGTTATGGTTTGTTCAAATTTTATTGTTTCAGCTTAAAAGTATTGAGTTATTATTCATCAGAACCTATTTATGTTGATTTAAATATTCATTTCCGTTTAAAATCCGCTGTAATTGTTTAATTGGTCCCTTAGAATTTGCCACTCGCGATAAGTGTGAAAAATATAGCCTGGCTGAAAGGATGTCGAAACTAATCCAGTCAATTTAATTTTTGTTTGCAAATTCAAGCTATGTGGCACCACTTACTTGTTAATGCGATAATGCAAAAGTATCTATCAATAAACATTTAAAACGTTCCAACTGTTCTTTGATTAAAACAAAACGTTCTGGTTTTTTTGTGTCATTTATAGTTTGAGTAACTTTTGCCGAATAAATTATTTTACTGCAACCTCTTTTAATCGTAAGAATAAGATGAAGCAGCAGGTGTTACGAGATCAAAGAAAATCGCCGACGCTACATTGTACATGTGAGTTTTGTTTGATCTTAGAGAAGCACGTGGTATCAAAAAGACCACAGACACTTGGGTTCAGGAGAGCGATTCTGGCCCAATTGTGTCTATCTTGTATTTTTTTTTCATATTCACATACTATAGGAACTCAGTATACACACTGAACAGGTTTAGTCACTCAACGGAAACATTTAAAAAAAAAATTTTTTTTCACTATATGTCTCTATAAACCACAAGATACCAGACTCCAATGGTGGAAAAATGACTACTTCGTTCAATTCACGATGCATTTCAAGAATCCACATTACACCTTACGAAAACTTACCGGTGCCTATCAGTAGTCTATATGTTTACCTCTTCGTACACAAAGTCGTTGGAGCTGACATTCTCATTTTCAAAAGAAAACCGACACAAATTTCAAAAACTACCTGTAATTTGGAGCTGGTTACTATTGATGTCGAATAGCTCCCGGTCGTGTATTAGCGCAGTTTTGAGCCGGACACCAAATTGCGCTTACGAATACAGGAATTGTTATTATCATCTCACCTGGCGCCAAATTCAACCGCTCTAGCGACGGTGTGTACTATAAAGGTTTTACGAAAGTTTAGATTAAAGTAATAATTACCGTTTAAAGTGACCATCATACATTTAAATAAAACATTAAAGATTTATACTCCTAGAATAATAAACATTGCCATAGTTATTATCAAAAATAACGGTCTGTATAACAGTTTTGTTAACATTGAATTATAGAGGAAATGTCAAAACCTTTTTGACTATCCTAGTCAAAGATAATAAATCCACCCTTTTGGTTATGCACGTCTTAACTTGTATTTGTAAATAACAGAAATAACTTGGTAAAACTTATTTCTTAGATGTTTTTAAAGCATCCACTGTGCTTTGAGAATCATTCTTAACTGTAAACCAATGTGAGCATTTTTAAGGGTAATATGGCGAGGTATTGCAGAAAAGAAATGATTCCATAAAACACTTTTTCCGAAGTCACTCAGCAAATAGTCTGATAGGAAAAAAAAAAAAAAAAAAAAAAAAAAAAAAAAAAAAAAAAAAAAAAAAAAAAAAAAAAAAAAATAGTCTGATAGTGGGGGGGAGTTAATAAAAGTCTCCTGAAAGGATCACCTGAATACCATGAAAATACCTTTCGTCTTTTCTCAACGACCTGCATAAAAGGTCAACTGTTTCAAATACTGTCTTACTCATTATGGATCATTCATCAATGATGACGATTTCACAAGATTTTATACGTTGTCTTGTCTTAAGGACAAGAAGAAACCGTGGTACCAAAAAAAAATAATACGCACGATGATTTATGTAAAGAACGCTAAAAACAATACACTGTCATTTTTAAAAAACTACAAGAACAAGAAACGGACGTCCCATTTATTCTCTTAATTTTGACTTGAATATACTTAAAAATACCGAGTTTCGAATTTCGAATTCAAATGAGTTCCATAATTCAACAGAAGATGGTAAAAATGATGCATAATAAAATATATTAGTGTATGGCTAGCTATTGTAGTAACGTTTTCGTCATTTCTTAGAGAATAACGAGTTGTTTCAGACACAGTTAATGGGAAAATATGTTGCAAGTAGTCAGGTAAAACTCCATATTTTTCTTTATAAAGAATAACTTTTTTTTTATTTTGCGTGTAACAAGTGATACCCAGCCTATATTTTTAATAAGCGTTCCATTGAAACTGATCGTGGGGGCCTGTGACAACTCGGGTGGCTTCATATTGCAACTGTTTCAAAGAATTGTGTTCATAAACCGTGCAACCATCCCAGACTACAGAAGCATATTCTAAAATTGGACATGCATGTATATACATATACTATGTATAAATCCGATTAATCTAAATTTGAAAGAACGCACAGAGCCCAGAACCTTTGAAGCTGAAATTTTAACAATATCAATACTGTATGTCACTTTAAATCGGACGACAATGATAACCCAATATGTTAATGATTGTCGACGAAGTTCAGTGAAACATCATTAAATAAAAGTGTTGGTTTATTATTGGTGTTGGATGAGAACACATAACTTCAGTTTTATTAGGATAAAAATTTACTAGCCACTGCTTTGACCAATCATTGATTGTTTGAAGTAAATGGTTTATAGTTGTTTCTATGTAGTTAAAGTGACATTATGCTGATCTTACTGCACATAGTGTATTTTTTGTGACAGTTTTATAAAAGCAATTTTCGGTAGCTGTGCATTTAAATGTGTTAAACTAATGATAATGTCGCATTAATATTTGAAGTTGGTGCTTTAGAAATTAAAGAAATGGACTAATAAAATAATAATTCCTTCCTAGGCAGTGATCTCCCTTGTGTTATTAGTGTTGCTCGGCAGTGGAAGGGAAGCAACTCCGACATGCATTTGTTTATTTCTTAAATTGACTCTCCCAGTCAAAATAGGAAAAGTCATATTTGGAAAGTTATTATTTCGTACTGGTAGCAGGAAAAGTTTGTTGTATTTGGTCAAAAGTTATTATTTCCTCTACCCTTTTCACACACATCTATTTCAGCTGGAATTTTACTTTAAAAAAATGTGCATAATGTCACTTTAATATCTTTCGACGAAACTGCCAAAGAATTGTCATTAGCTAAAAGAGTAAAAGATAATTAATAGGTTTTCGGCAATGTAAACTTTTTAATGTTGACGTAAATGAAAAAAGTAGGGTGTCAAGGGCTGAGCCCTGTGGAACACAAGCTGAAGTATTCAATACCTCGGATGTTGCGGAACAAAAAAAAAATGATTGTTTATGGTCAGGGATATACTGATAATCATTAATCCATTGAAGGAGTTCATCGTTTAAACCAAACTGTTTAAATTTAAAAAGTAAACCAAATGCCAGACTCGATTGCTTGAACATTATCAAATGATTCACATATTTGTTGATAGATAAATGTCTATAAGCTGGTATACGGTTGAGTGTCATGGACGAAAACCTGATTGTAATGGATAGATCAAATGGTGAGGGTGAAGATGATTATAATGTTGTTTGTAAATTACTCGTTCCATGGCATTTCTTATACAGCTTATTAATGATATAGGTCTATGATTAGAAGGTATATTTTCATCTCCCTTTGTAAGAAGTGGTATGACTTTTGCGAATTTCCAAATATTAGGATAAACACCATCTTAAACAGATCAATAAAATACATAGCAGAAAACAGATACTACTGTGAGTTTAAGAATCGTATGACTGATTTCATCTGGTCCTACTGCTTTGTTTAAAGTTTATGTAGACAGGATGTCTATAATTGTTTGAGGGTGAATGGTAAATGACGACGAACTTTTTTCAGTTTTACGAATAAAATTTGGTAATTGAGTTGCCGCTGCATCGACTGTTTAAATGGAAGTAAAATGCTCGTTTAAACAATAAGCCTTTTCTTCATCCGAAATATCATATTTGTCAGTACCGTTTTTGTTAGTGTAGGAATGTTTTTGAGACTGTTATCGTTATTTTTAATGCGGATCTCTTTCTCTAAAAATTCTACGAATAACGGAAGGCCGTCCATTAATGTTGCTTGAACTTGTGGCCCTTACCCACTTGCTTTTTGTTTTGTTGTGTCATATGTCTGTTTTGTGTACATGTATTTATGTATATATTGAATGAAATAATTATGATAAAACTAAATCAAACTCACTTATGCCAAAGTAAGACTGAGGCAAGGATTGATTTCGTTGTAAAAAGGGACATTTTTAAGTACACGCAACCACGTAACATATGTTTAATGAATTGCAAAATCCGATGCGACTAGATGACCAATCAGTGCATTGTTAGAGCTATCCCTACACATTTTCTCCAAGCATTGTGAAGCTTTATTGACAAGTTAATTCCACACATCTACGTTAGTTGTTTAAATGACTTCTGGTACTCCCTGCAGCTAGCTGACCAATAATAATAGGTATCTATACTCTTGTAAGGGGACACTCTTTTGCGCTACGGCACGAAGTTGAATATATGTATGTATTTTTCAGTACCAAATACTAAGGATAACACAATAATTAAAGAGCAAGCTCTTATTTCCAGTGTGGTCCCTTTATTGTATATTTTTGCATGCTTTATGCATTTCGTTCAATTTTACATTTGTCTGATTTAATACTGTCAACAATATGTACCAAGAAACAAGCATTCGACTCTCTCAATCTTTTCGTAAAACTTTTAAAAACACTTTAATCTAAACTTTCGTAAAACCTTTATAGTACACACCGTCGCTAGAGCGGTTGAATTTGGCGCCAGGTGAGATGATAATAACAATTCCTGTATTCGTAAGCGCAATTTGGTGTCCGGCTCAAAACTGCGCTAATACACGACCGGGAGCTATTCGACATCAACAGTAACCAGCTCCAAAATACAGGTAGTTTTTGAAATTTATGTCGGTTTTCTTTTGAAAATGAGAATGTCAGCTCCAACGACTTTGTGTACGAAGAGGTAAACATATAGACTACTGATAGGCACCGGTAAGTTTTCGTAAGGTGTAATGTGGATTCTTGAAATGCATCATGAATTGAACGAAGTAGTCATTTTTCCACCATTGGAGTCTGGTATCTTGTGGTTTATAGAGACATATAGTGAAAAAAAAATTTTTTTTAAATGTTTCCGTTGAGTGACTAAACCTGTTCAGTGTGTATACTGAGTTCTTATAGTATGTGAATATGAAAAAAAAAATACAAGATAGACACAATTGGGCCAGAATCGCTCTCCTGAACCCAAGTGTCTGTGAAAAAGACCGGGATTTTGACAGTTTGAGACATAGACAATAGTCTGATAATTTTGGATTATAAAATTAATAATTTGGAATAGATAATGTTAGAAGTAAGTTTTATTTTTGGTGATACAATATATTGAACACCCTATACAAGTACGTCGATCGCCAAATATTTTGAATTTAATATGCATAAAACACAAAAACAATTCGCGTGTAGACACGTTTCAATCGAATATAATAAATTTCACAGGGGTCGAAATAACCCCACCCACAGGCGAGTTCTCAACTGCGTCTTGCTCATTCATTTCGAAAACGCCATTGTTGGTATCATGTATCGGGGTGTTTCTTGTGAATCAGCGAGTTTTATCCCTGGTACATTATATAGGTAATAGAAGGTGGGTGGGGTATGGTTCGACCCCCTGTGATAAATTTGAATTTAATGTGCCGTAAACCCGTTCATTTACCTGGAAAACTACTAGAAATGGCACGAGTTTACTCCCGCGAAGTGACGCGATATTTCTCCGTACTCGAAGTCACGCTATTTGTCTCTTGAGTTACGTTTTTTTTTGCTTAATCCTACAGGGCTGTACTGATAATATCCTCCACAGAATCAAAGGGTATGGAATAAACACACATATTTAAAAGTGCTGAAGATGTGAGAACCTGGGTGAAATTTATTAATGATCCATGACATTCGTTTTTGTTATTAAAAAGATCTGTTATAATGAGAAAAATAGATATTCATTAATGTGTGGTCTTTCGTATACGTTGTACAAAAAATGCGACATCTCATGTAGCAGGGTGTCTTTCCATCATGCATGGGTCGTGTTAAATTACTTCTGCTCACGATTTGTTCACCCAAAATTATTACATTTATAAAGATGATGTGTATTTTGGTGTTTATGAGTATTTTCAAAATATTTGCAGGTAGAACCATTTCAGACAGGGAAACAGTGTCCATTAAGCCAATGTATAGGACAACATGGCGGGATGTCTTCAATATAATAACGATAAACGATCCATGATATAATTTAGCAGAACTCTTTTTAAATAACATTAAATGATAAAACATCAGTGAAGGTTTCTGGTGAAGGAATTCTAATCGACATACAATTACAGTTTCAACGTTTGACGACAGCAGCACATAAGTATCATATTACTGTATGTTGACAATACAGCAGAAGTGCTCTAATTTGAGCTTTGAAGTATTCCATCATCGCTGTTCGACAATTCTGGATTCCCGAGACAAACACAAAAGTCAACATAAGCTGATGCATTGTGGAAACAAGTTCTGAAGAGGAATTTGGTAGTTCTTATAAGAAAACTTGCTTTGAGATTGATGGTGGTTCACTTATTCAGCGTCTTTCCTGGACCAAAGGTTCTACATTTGGTGATATATGTAACATATACTCCATATACTTATGTCATAAATACAAAGGTAGCATCAATGTTGTTTTTAATGGTTACATGAATAGACCAACACTCAAGGATACTACACATAATCGTCGTACAAGAGGAAGGCTTGGTACAGTTGTGAAGTTTTCAATTGAAACGCTATTACAAGTGAAAAAATAAGTATTTTTAAATCACCCAGAAAAAAAACAACTTCATTTTCATGGCTGGTGAATGGTTGAAGGGAAGTGGTATAGCTGTTAAGCATGCAAGTCATGTTGCAGACTGTCTGATTGTGAATATTGCTATCGAAAAGCCAAATGATACTAGCGTCATTGTAGTGAGGACACTGATTTACTAGTACTGTTTTTACACAAATACTCTGCCAAGGTGAAGAACATCATTTTCAGATCTGAAAAAACCTCGCAAAAAGTCTGTTGCAACTGCAAAACCAATTGTGATTTAAAAAAATGCACATGTCACAAGCATGGCCACGAGTGCTCAGGTGCTTGTTGAGATTGTAAAGGAGTTTCATGCTCTAACCCGTTTAGTTTTGCTGACTTGGAATTCTTTACATAAGTATGATGTACGATTAGTATTGGAAATTCTTCCACTTACGAATATATATTGCAGCATCTGTGATAAAACTGTTATTCACAATTACATGTATTTGGTATTAGTAAGTTGTTTTATAGGTGAAGTTGCTAATGAATAATATATATTGTAAATGTCTATTGAGAAAAATGTGCTGATGGTATTGCTTGTTTTATTGTACACATATTAAAAGGTTACATGACTTTAAACTATTTATTACAAATGTATTAAGATGGTGTCAAAAAGAGAATTATTTATCTATAATATCAGTATAAAGTAACCGCCGTGGCGCAATGGTAGCGCGTTCGCCTCAGGATCGAAGGGCCCCGGGTTCGATCCCTACCATCGCCATGTCGGTAGTGTCCTTAGGCAAGACACTATTTCCACATTGCCTCTCTCTCTTCGAGGTTGATTCCATCTGGAATGAGTCTCGAGAGCGATTAATATAAGTTGTAAGAACTTGTTTCGCAATCGAGAATAAATAAATTAGTATAAACTAAACTATAAAGACTGTCAATTATTGTTTCCGTAGTAATCTCCTTCTAACTGTGTTTGTAGTAATCTATATCTTTTTATATATGTGCTTGCTAAATGTTTGTTTCTTACAAGATTTATGCAATATCTGTACCAATAAATATTCAATTAAAGCTATCAAGAGGTCATCAGAATTACGTTATATTCTATACACGTTAAACATTAGTATATAGAATTACAGTATGGTGAATACCCGTAGTAACATAGTATTATTAGCTATGATCGTTCAAAATGTATTAATACAATAGTTGAAACTGAATGTTTATTTAAATTGAATATTGTTGCCTTGATTCTGTTGATATCTAGTGTTAGTAAATTCTTTTATGATGAGATGGTAATTATGTTGCAACAATTAAATGAATCTTTCATGCTTTTTAATGGACTTTGTCCCCGAGATCTTCTTTAAAATTCTGATGCAACAGTAACCTTTGTTGCATGTACAGATAATTTTATATTCTCTTTCATCATTTTACAAAACAAAAGAGGAACATTATTTGTAATGTAATGCAGATAATACAACGATTATGTGTTTGCATTTATAGAGATGTGGGTGGGGTAATTCAACCCCTTAAGATCATTTAATAAAAGTAATTATTGAAGTAAATGTTATATTTTTATTGTTTGTTTCATTAAAACATTACAAATACACAAAGGGATTGCAATTGTGACATGATCATCTTTTTCCAGGTCAAAATATAATTAGTTTTTGTTATAGATTGTCATAAGTAAGTTTAAATTCTGATTTAGACAGTGGTGACATTCGGACTAAAATTTTAGCAGTTATGCACTTGCCTCAACTTGGGACTTTTATTATATTGAAGTACAGGTATTATTGAAACAAAACAGCACAAAAGGAAAACTTTTGCAATTATGTCTAGGTTGACCCCCTTTTCAGGATACGCTGACTGGACTAATCTCTACTTTATACACGATGTATTCACGGCAGAAGTATTATTTGATAGAAAACAGTTAAACACTTACTTCTACTTCCCAATCCATCGTTTGGTGTACACAGCATTCAAATTATGACCTTTATCACTGCAAAATGTAAACACGTGTAAATTTCCGCTTCCTGGTTTTCCCAAAAATCGTGACGTCATTTCATAGCGGGTTTCCCGATAACGTCATCTGCTTACATGCCCGGTTATAAATAAGTCGCTTATTCCGACAGTGAGGCCCATACCAGGGTCTATTTTTAACGTTTGTACCGACCTTTCTCTGCCTGCTTTTATTTTTCGGAAATGTAAGTTTCACCAACTTATCAAATATACTTATTACGTTTTCGACAATATTATTTAAAGCAAAATTTTGGTGCGCTGATGTATTTGGAAAATCATTTATAAGAAATTCAATCAATGCTACTTTCTCTAGGTCAATATTGTGCAAAAAATCGTTACTTTTGCTTCTTTGTCTAAATATTTAGGGTTCGAACTGTTGGGATATGTAGTTTTTGATGTTTTTGATGTATTTGTAATGTCAAAGTTCAAACTTAAGGACAACAGAGAGTGTCCGTCTGAAAAAATACTGTCAACTTCCGTTATGCTAAAGTCAATAAAAAATTTCAACAGACTGACAGAGGATATAGTATAGTCAATAACCGAAGATTTTTTAAATGTAAAGTTTCCTACTTCACTGTCCTGTCCAAAACCACAGGTGAGTGTAGCGTACCAGGGACCCATACAGTGATTTTTAGTTCATACTATATCAATAAGAAGGTAAACAACACAGTTCGCACATAGACCCAGTTTCAGCTTCAATTACTTCATACAGAATAGTGCATATTTATCAAAACCTATTGCATATATAGCCTACGTAATTATATTTTCCGTAAACGTTTACTTCAAGGTCCAAATGCAAACCGTTTTGTAACAGCGACTGATAGTTTCCGAAATTTTTACCATTTTTCGCCAACTCGAATAAATCTCACACATTTCGGGTGCGTCTATTTTCCAATGCGCAACCGTCACTGTGGACATACAGAAGAACGAAACAACACTGCTACTTGAGCTCAGTATTCCATAGACATGTATTAGTGATGTGTAACCTAGACTTGGTAAGACCTGGCAAATTGATGCGTTATGGAAACTAGTTTTTCCCATTATCAGTATGGCTGCATGTATATGTTTACAAAATATATCAACGAAATAAAATGAATACTGTATTAACGGATCGTATTAAAACTGGAAAACTTGTGGAAATATTTATCAAATCAATTTCTACGAGCGTCGGTTGTGTAATATTTGGATGACACAAGGCGAGATTGCTTAAAAGCTTGTTAAAAGGGAAGAATTCAGTGTTAGAAATGTGTGAGATTTATTCGGGTTGACGAAAAATGTAAAAAAAAATCGGAAATTATCAGTCGCTATTTCAAAACGGTTTGCTTTTGGGCCTTGAAGTAAACTTTTACGGAAATGATAAACACTTATGCTATATATGCAATAGGTTTTAATAAATATGCATCATTCTAGATGAAGTAATTAAGGCTGAAAGTGGATCGATGTGTAAACGGTGTTGTTTACCTTCTTATTGATACAAATGTATATAGTCATTAGGCTATTTTTATCAACCATTCACTGTTTGGGTCCCTGGTACGCTACGCTCTCCTGTGTCCAAAACGACCATTTAAAATAAATAAGTTATTATTCAAACATATATCAGTCAATCTTCTGCCTAAGTTGTTATGTAAATGACAAACGTATCGACTTAACACTGCCAGGCTTGTTTCTCATGGTAATACATACAAATGCAGCAAGTCACATATTATATTTTTGCGGAGTATTGCCTCTATTTGTATTATGATTTTGTAACAAAAAGCTAAAAGTCCGGTACCTCATTGATAAAAGATAATTTTACAAAAATCATAATAATACTGAAGTTTTCTATTTAGCCTTGACTTATAATTAACTTTTATTACATAGTTTTTCAATTAAAGACAAAAACTAAAGTTATCAACAGTATTCCCATCAAAAGACTTATGTTTCATCTTTTACGTATCTTGAGTTTGTATGGCGTTTTACGTATCCACCGTCTGCGTTCATACGTACCCTACAATATTTTCATCTGTCGTCATAAGTATCCTCAAAAAGAACCCCATGCTTGTTTAAGTGTCAATTGCAGCTGCTGTATCAGTCATAGCGAAAAGAAAATATGTTTTTCTGCTACAGAAAATGTGTAGCTTTACGATTTATGCAGTTTTGGACTCTTTCGATTATTAGATTTCTTAAAATTCTGTTAAAAATCCGAAAAATTGCAATTTCTGGTCTGATTTCCGCAATCGTAACCACACGTCGGTCATTTTTCAGCTAAACAATTGAGCATTGCCTAGTACAAATATATTGAAACTCATATTGAACGAAAACATTGTGAAAATGAATATAAAAAGAGAAGATATTAGGTATTTTCCAGCTTACATGTCAGGACGTTCATGTATATACATCTGTCGTCAGTAGTACCCATCTGCGTTCGAAGTAGTCGAATACCCGGGGTGATAAAGCAGACACTGTATTTATAGTTATAATGTTAAGTTTAATAATAACAAAATATGATCACAATAAAAGTAAAATTATAATAATTAAAAGTTATACGAAATACAATATACATGTAGATACACAACAGCGCCGCTCAAAATAAAACGAAGGTCGGTACTGAGTCCAATCAAGGTCGTTCAAATAGTCCAATGACTTAGGTCGGTATGAGACATGGAATTAGAGAAATGAATTGTAGTGTTGTAGTTGTTATTGTAGAGGTTGGGAAAACTGAACTGAACGTTTTTTTTATTACGCCTTTATACGATTGAGTACACGTCGGTTCAATTTATGGTCTGGAGTCCGTACCGCCGCAAATTGTATGACAAAAGTGCGCAAGATAGACGATACCAAGGAAAACAAGTCATATAAAATCACTCTTCAGATTTATTAAGTACAATGCACTCGTTAAATTTGAATACCTGTTGACATGTGGAAGAAAAAGTGTCACAGCCAGGGCCAATACACGCCACAAATTTACTTCAGGTTTATATAGGAGCGCTGTAATAAACTCGCGATAACACTTTAACTAATAAAGTTATTTTAGAATCACAAACATTTCTACGGAAGCCCAATAGTGCCACTTTGTTTGTTTTTTTAATTGATATTTTCAACATAACTAAGTTGAAAATTCAAGATACTAAGTTGAATATTCAATACTAAGTTGAAAATTCAACTTACAAAGTTGAATATTCAACTTACTAAGTTGAATATTCAAGATACTAAGTTGAAAATTCAACTTACTAAGTTGAATATTCAAGATACTAAGTTGAATATTCAAGATATTAAGTTGAAAATTCAACTTACTAAGTTAAATATTCAAGATACTAAGTTGAATATTCAACTTACTAAGTTGAATATTCAAGATACTAAGTTGAATATTCAACTTACTAAGTTGAATATTCAAGATACTAAGTTGAATATTCAAGATACTAAGTTGAAAATTCAACTTACTAAGTTGAATATTCAACTTACTAAGTTGAAAATTCAACTTATTAAGTTGAATATTCAAGATACATTTGTACTAAGTTGAATATTCAAGATACTAAGTTGAAAATTCAACTTAATAAGTTGAATATTCAAGATACTAAGTTGAAAATTCAACTTACTAAGTTGAAAATTCAACTTACTAAGTTGAAAAATCAAGATTCTAAGTTGAAAATTCAAGATACTGATTTTAGTACTTAAACTTTAGTATCTTGAATTTTCAACTTAGTAAGTTCAATTTTCAACTTAGTAAGTTGAATTTTCAACTTAGTATCTTGAATATTCAACTTAGTATCTTGAATATTCAACTTAGTAAGTTGAATTTTCAACTTAGTATCTTGAATATTCAACTTAGTAAGTTGAATATTCAACTTAGTAAGTCGAATTTTCAACTTAGTAAGTTGAATATTCAACTTAGTATCTTGAATTTTCAACTTAGTAAGTCGAATTTTCAACTTAGTATCCTGAATATTCAACTTAGTATCTTGAATATTCAACTTAGTAAGTTGAATTTTCAACTTAGTATCTTGAATATTCAACTTAGTATCTTGAATATTCAACTTAGTAAGTTGAATTTTCAACTTAGTAAGTTGAATTTTCAACTTAGTATCTTGAATATTCAACTTAGTAAGTTGAATATTCAACTTAGTATCTTGAATATTCAACTTAGTAAGTTGAATTTTCAACTTAGTATCTTGAATATTCAACTAAGTATCTTGAATTTTCAACTAAGTAAGTTGAATTTTCAACTTAGTAAGTTGAATTTTCAACTTAGTATCTTGAATATTCAACTTAGTATCTTGAAATTCAAAACAATTATGTTGAAAAAATCCATTTAAAAAAAACAAAGTGGCACTATTGGGCTTCCGTAAAAAATAGACCGCCTATGTTGACAACTTTCCTGGGAACCATGTTTATGTATACTAAACGAAAGTTCTAACGCACCGCCTGCCTTTTCCCTTCTAATGCAAAACATGATAGCTTTTGTGCAACAGTAGATCTAGCTGAAATAAGCTGGCAAATATTGAAAGGGTTGATTATTAAATAAAGAAGGAAAAAGCAGGTGGTGCGTTACATGTTTCGTTTAGTGTATATTCTAAGCCACCTGGCTTATTACTAAGTTGAAGACTCTCGATAGTTAAAACAAAAACAAACACAATGTTATTTCAATAATCTATTATATGATTATTGTAATAATCATATATATATATTTTTTATCCGAGTGACCGACAGTCTCGTTAAAATGATTAAAAATCGCGGCAGGTCCAGCAATGCTCGCCAGTTGCTATGGGACTAATTTGATAAACACTGTTTTTTTATCAACAAACTGCTGTCAGATGCTATACAAGTGATCTGCAATTACAAATAACCAAACTTGATCTTACCAGTATACTTGTGAATTCAGAAAGCTGTCTAAATGTAAAATATTCTAAAAAGGATGGGCCAAGCTTAAATTACAGATGCTACCGAGCTCAAGCTGTCAACTGGCTGCCATTACTGAACCAGATCCATTTAAATTGGGTGCGGATGCTGGAAAATAGCTGAAAGCCATCGTGATTATTACTTCTTCAGTGGAAAAATCCTTCAAAACCTTTTAACTCATTATTTCTTTCTGAACGTAGATGTGATTGTTCATGCATTATAGGCAGTTTAATTGCTTTATATAAAAGAGATTTGATGATCTGTGAAAAGTGTCTCAAGTCTTCCTGTATCGTAACCCGTCATGACCTCAAAACCTTCCCGAACTACTCCACACCATAATACCCTTCCGTGATCAAAGGACTGTTGCTTCTCGTTCTCGATAAGTTGAAACTTTTTTTCTTGTATACCGTCTTGCAATTTGACAAACATTTCTAAAAGCAGTATTATTGAAATGATGCATTACCATATAAAAAGAAACAATATTTAGATACTTGCGACACAATATCTATAACGTTACGTCACGAGTTATTTACACGAGTTGTCTGGGACAGACGGATTTCTCTAACATGGGCGAAATAACCGGAAATGCCGATTCGATATGCAATCAATTTGGTATGAAACATATAATGTGGTCTTCTTCAAAAAAGGTTCAAATCTTAACCCTGGTGTCACCTTTTCACATAGAAATATTGGAAATTCTTCGAAAACCTTCTTGACTGTGAACGTCCAGAGCTGTTATACTTGGTGTGTAGTACTGACTAGTAGTCATCTCTTAAAGTCTGTTCAAATCGTGTCCTTAGCTTGGGAACATCCACGAAGAAAAAGCTAACACGATTGCTCTCATGGACGGACCTTGATAAAATCTTATTCAAATCAAAGTATCATCACATTGCACAGGATTTCCAAGACTTCAGCTATTGTTATTTAGTAATTTAATATCTAATCTTTGAGGAAACTGAAAATGCTGAGAGAAATTAAAATGGACACTTTGATAGTTACAGAAATTCAAAAATATGTTTTTCACTTAACTTGTTGCATTAGTGTTGACTGTTGAACTTAATCTTTTACTTGGTAATATTAACATTTTTCTTCAGAATAGTTGCACTTCTTTACATTTATTTTTACTGCTATGGATATCAGGAGCAGTATTTAATCTGCAGAGTCATATGCAGAATGTGAAGCTATTTTAATTCATAAAGCTGAGAGACTTTTAGTTGTATTAAAGATCATACATATTTTTGGTATTTTGCATTGATGTGTAAATAATTTGAATTTTCTTTGAAAAGTAATAAGACTTTGTACCAGTGACATTTGAAACTGCACTTGTCCTTATCTAATAAAGTTTAGTTGAATTTGAAAAAAAGTGTTTGTGTTTATTTGAAACCGTGAAATGATATGAAATTTCTTGAGGTTCTGGCTTACCTCCGAGTTATTTAAAACCATTGTTGTCGGCCATCCTGAAACCTTGATCCAAAGTAATAGAACTTTGTAAACGAGCCCCGAGTGCCAAAATAAGTATTAGGAAATTGCGACGCTGAACAACTCGAAACACCAGGTTTACAACACTAAATTTCGATACTCGTTCATGCGTCCTTTTAATAGTATATCTTAAACAGTACTGTGTACTAGCTTTAGTACAATAAACATCAAAACTACCTCGTGTCCAATATTTATATTCCTGAACATTGATACTAATTAGTGACAGCTAAGCTAATGGATTATTAAATAGAAATTATAAACAAAAATTTATTACAAGTAAAACCCAGGCATAAAGATGGCTCAGTTTAACTTTACAAATACAGACACAGGGATTCGAACGATTTCCACTTGCTTCTGGATTACCAGACAATCTGAAGATATGTAATTAAATACACCGTTGAGCTCTATTGAACCGGAATCTGAAGAAATCGTGACATTTTTCCAAGGACAGTAGCGACAAACAGGACGCTGTAACCTAAAATCAATATGAAAGAGCTAAATTTACTCCTTGAATTCAAACAGAAAATGAGCCAGTTGACAATTTCGTAACGGACTTATATCACTTAGAAGGAAAATAAACCAGCTGATACGAGTTGAAATAAACTGCTGTTGGGTCCAGCGTCAGTAATAACTGAAGCAAAACAGCGGAACAATGTTGTCCCAGAAAACTGTAGTAAGGTGTTGATGACGCGGTCACTAACCTAGTAACCACACTTGATTCATCGAATGCTAAGAAACAGACATCGTCGGCTAGCCATAGTTTAAGGGGCGGCAACAAACCTGGACATTCGCGAGCAAAATGCCCAGCAAAGGACGCAGCGTATCACAAATGTAGAAAACAGAACATTTCGTCAAAATATGTCGCACAAGCGTCAGATGAAGACGACTCATTTTTGGAACTGTTAACACAATCTCTACGGAATCATGAAAAACAACACCGAAAATCAATGACAATCACATTACTTTTAATATAGATACGGGTGCAGATGTGAAGGAGGCATGGAATTAAAGAAACAACCAGACCAATTTATACATGTAAGGCAGCAAATCGTATAAAACGGATGTGTTTGGAAAGTTTCAGTGTGTGCAAAATGTGTGTCACGAAAATATATGTGGTACGGAATTTGCTCTGTCTATAACATTTCCAAGCTGTCTAAGGTGCTGGGAATTGCCTTCAACAAATAATGCTAAGCCGTTTTATGTATCTGCATCGTACAAAATACCAATTCCTATCCAAGTGGAAAAAGTTAAAACTGAACTCGCCCATATGGAAGACACAGCTGTTTTTCAAAGGTATCTGGACCAACCAAACCAGAGTGGTGCTGTTCTATGGTTGTTGTCCCAAAACCTAATGGGCTTCAAGGCAGCTCCCTGGGTGTGGTGAATGATACACTCTTATGTTATGGGCAACAAATGCGCGAAGTTGTTTGAAAATCTGACAACGCATGTAAAAGTTAAACCAACATACCCTTTTGACCAAGACATCCTTAATAAATGAAACAGATAACGGTAGTTATTGCGTTGGTTAAAGACCTTTAAATCACTCATAGTGTTTGAAAGAAGTTATAATTGGTTGTAACCTCTCATATGAAATTACCGAAGTCCAAAACGGGATAGAAATGTCTCATCAGACAGGTAAGGATGACCCTAAAGGTGTTCGTAAAATTTCAATCAGGTATATTAATTGGTTGCGGAGAAAGCACTTTCGTTGCCTATAAATGGACGCGCAAAATAGTAGACGTGTTGCAAGTGTCACAGCAATATGTGAAATAATTTAGACAAAACTTAAACTGTAATAAATGAATTCAAAAGCTACACGTAGTTTTAAAACTTGCCGTTTGGTTCAAAATGTTAAAATAATACCTATCTGTAAATGTAAAAGTAGAAATTATATTGAAATAAAAAAGAGATACTCAACTTTAAAATAATTTCACATTAAAGGGGAGTAATAACAAAATTTTATAAAAGTTAATAAAATGTAAATTTCTAATAGGGATCTAACTCTATGTAATGGGTCTTTTTGTTCCTTAAATAAATCTCTAACAAAATATACAAAAAGTAAAAATTGTCATCAAATGTTGCTTAAACCTGATTGACCACCTTTAAATTGCTTCCCCTCTGTAATCCAATTTAAATTTGACATTTTCAACTAGAGCTATCACTAAATGTGATTAATACCCATGAAAGACTGCTTTATAAACTGAGGAAGTTCGTAGTAACAGAATACCTTGTAAAAAAACTAACATAGAGATATTGTTCTTGGCAATAACTCTGTAATTACTCAAGATGGAGTTATGGTTCTGATTCATTTTATGCCATAGAACCAGAGTTCTGCATGGAATAGAACTTTTGAACAACTTTGATAAAGCTTCATCAAAGGTACATCCGTGCCAAGTTTCATCCCCATTGGCAGTGGTTCCAGAGAATATCGTTTGAAGGAAATGGTTGAAGGACGACGTATTACATACACCGGATGGTGAATGGTCCTAATAGCTCACCAAGGCACTTTGTGCCGGGTGAGCTAATAAATTCTTCAATTATTCTCAAAAACCTCAGGAAGGTACAGTAACATATCAGGGTATTAGTTGATATAAAAAGCAACTAAATATTGAATGAGTTTTTTGATATGGAATGTGCCGTATTACACGCTTGTGCCGCAGTTTAACTCTTGTGTATGTGCTAATATTGTTTATTTTACTTGTTTCTTGCACGTAAATACACTGTGTATATGAGAAACTGGATCAGCATGTCATAGAACGCTTTTCTAGTACCGCCAAGAGGACAATGAACAGGGACGGTATTCTCTGCTGTACAGTTATTATATTAAGCATATCAACAGAACAAATGGTCCGGAATTAAACTTAAAACGGTGCAGAAGAAGATACATTAAAAAGACGCGTATAGATTGTAACACCTACTGAGGACAAGTGCCAAGAAGATAACTTCAGCATAATTCTTTTCAAACGAAAATTGATATCAAAGTTAATTAAACTATACTTTTTGATAATAGTATGTAATCTTGCATCAGTTAGTGCGACAAGTCATTTAGCTTTCTTATAAGGTTATATTACTCGTGGGAATTTTGTTTTATAAATGTCATGTGGGTGTTTTGAAAATATTAGTGAACATGATTCAGTAGTGATATTCCTTTTGTAATTGTTGTTATGGTTGTGTTTCCGTAGGAAGACAAGAATTGGAACGAAAATACGTTCGGACTCTTTGTAAAATAAGTATTATTGTGCACAGAAAATAAGCAGTAGATATATATTGAATGTGTAAGATAATTCATTTAGCTTTACTGTGATTTTTATTGCTGAAGAAAGGTAACTACTGTGTGATATTCTAGTGGCGTTGTTACCGTTGTTAAAATCACGTGATTTCATGTTATGATAATATTTCTTAGTAAAGAAAGTTAGTTTTTGTACGATAGTAAACAAGATTTTGTTGTAATGCAGGATTGTAGTGTTTTATAGTTCATGCGTCCTTTTTATGAAGTTTGTATTACTGCAGGAAGATAGCTACTGTGCGATTTTTAACGTGTTAGTGCTCTGAATGTTGAATTGTCGTGACGATTTGTAGCTGATGATAGTTCCTGTGTAATAAATTCGTATTACCAATGTTAGCCTTTAGTATATGACAGATCACTGGATTTTTGTTTTTATTACTGCAAAAAAGATGCGCGATATCTCACTGAGCAATCGTATAAAGTTTGTACCATTGCGAGAAACTATTAAGATGATGATATTTATCGTGGTTTTACTTTTGCTTTTTTGTTTGAGCAGACGTGGCTTTGTGACGAAAGTCGTAAACTATTGTACTGATGTTTTAGCTAACTCTAGCTTTTCTCATATTTTTAACAAATGCTATTTCAACATAAATATGCGAAAAAATCAGTTTTCTATGTCAAGTAGATGCAAAACTATAATTACACCTAATACATGTTTGCTTACTCTAAAACATGACGGCACATACCATAATTTGACGCAATTACTCGTTCGGAAGTCCTTTTTTCCCGTGATGCCGTTCATCATTATGTGCAGTAGATCGTATCATTTCTGATTTCTGTTACATTATTGCAGCTACATGTAGTAATTTAAGTAAGCGCGATCTTGTGTAAGTTGTAGAACTTGTATTGGAATTGAATTGTAAAAAATAATTAAATTGTAAGCAGTCGGTGTATTTTGTACGTTTTGGAAAAAATAAAATTCACTCGAAATAAATGCTTACAAAAGAATCTGTGGAGAACAGTTGTCTTACCCAGGACTTAAAAATACGTACTATACTTAGCTTCTTCACTGAAAGCAACTCAGTGTTTTTGCTGAATCAAGATGTTACTTTTTATCAAGAATGTATTACTGCAGGAAAAAATACGTACTATACCTAGCTTCGTCACCCTAAAAGCAATTCCGTCTTGTTCTCAAACTATTTAGATGATTTTCATTGTGGTTTATATTTCATTTTTTTGTTCTGTAATTCATTATGGCTTTGTAAAAAAGTCGTCAACTATTGTATCGATGTTTTTACGTAAACAGCGACATGAGAAAATAGGTATTCGGACAAATAAATCATGAAAATTAACTTTTTCATATTTCGAAAAGATGATATTCAACAAAGATACGCGAAAAATGCATTTGTCTATGCCTAGTATATGCAAAATTACAACTACACCCAATGAATGTTTGCTTATGCTATAAGATGATGGCACATACCATGATTTGACACGAATGCTCGTTTCTCCCGTGACGTCGGTATCATTATGTGTATAAATTCATATCAGTTTAACGTTATAAACCTTCTGAAGAGTACGTGGCATTCCCTGTTTGATAATATTTTTGTTTTTTTCTCTTACGCTACACGCGATCTCGAAGAATAAGTTGTAGAATTTGTACTGTAATCCCTGTACAAATAAATAAAGTTTTAAGCACTCGGTACATTTTCTACTCTTTGAAACAAAATATCTAAAAACCAATGCATACAAAGAGGGATAGAACTTAAAAGTACTATATGGAAACTTTTTCTTGCATACCGTCTTGCACTTTAAAGTAGATTTCTAAATGCAAACTTATCAAAATGATGAATTATCATGAAACACAAACGATTTTCCGACGTTGTGTTTAGGAAAGTGAAGTCACAATGTTTATAACTTTACGTCATAAGTAATTCACGAGCGTCGTCTAGGAGGGGTGCCAGACCGGCTTTTCCGGCATGGGCAAAATCACCGGAAATACACCGATATGCAAGAAACTTTTAGTCTAGCACCCTTCCTATGCCAGACGACTCTGAGTCTCGTGAATTGCTTGAGACGAAACGTTATAAACATTGTGACGTCACTTTCCCAAACACATCGTCTGAATTTCGTTTGTTTTATTTTGAAATGCATCATTTCGATAAGTTTGAATTTAGATATCGTCTTTAAAGTGCAAGACGGTATGCAAGAAAAAGTTTCAATCATGATGTATTTGGTTCAGATGGAAATATCCGTCGGCAGAGCCTCGTTCCCGCCAAAACAGGTATCCGAGGTGACGGATATTTCGATCTGGACCTAGTGCTCATGACAGAAACTATTATTTCATCATTCTCATAGTGCTGAGCGAACGTTCCGCAGTGGCGTTCCAAACGGGCATTGACAGCATGTTAACACGTTTGGCTTTACGTATGTGATTATTTGTGGCAAAGTATCACATAAAGTGTCATACACAGGGCCATCGCCGTCACACTTATTTCTCAAACGACATATTTTTCGCTGGGAATCTTCCAGAGATTCCGCCGGTAGATCACGCACAAACGTGACATATCGTATATTGACTGCACTATGACGTCATTCAGGTGACCGATTTCACTGGGAATTAGATATTGTGCTTGAACCTGTCACCATGTTCAAATTGTTCAATTCATAGGTGATCAAAAAACGGTTAATATAGGTTTCGTCGCAAGTACCCCGATTAAGTGTCTGCAGGTACATTCTACCGATGCTGCTGACGACGATTAGTATATGCCCTTGGGAGTGATGGTTAAACACTTACTATATGGGCCATGTCGACGGACTTGTTATAAAGGACATCCCATACAGCTGGGTCATTTCGTTCGGTTGCAACATTTCAAGTTATCGTTCACGCTTCTTTCACAGCTTTAACGAGATCACAGACTTTGTTTTGTAACATCTGAGATAACGGCACCAGCCCTGACAGCACATGCTCTATAGCCACGAGACCAATGATTAAACCGAACTGAGTGATCGCATCTCTATATGCCCCGGCTTTGGCATCACCATTGTTACGGTTGAGGTCATCTAAGCTCTCAACGACCGCCGTATACGAGCACTTAAAAGTGTTAAGTGCGTTAGCCCTGGCTGTCCATCGTGTTTGACAGAGCGACAGTCACTGTAATTTAGTCCAATTTTCCATTTGTTCCTTGCTAACTTGATCATTCGCAAGAGTTTCATGAAAACGCAACAATCGTTTGCCCGAGAAGTTAAACAGGAACGCCACTTCTTGAACGGTGTTCATCATGTTTCTGGCAAGTGGCTCCTCGGACGCATGAATAATAGCCATGTTTAGGCAGAGAGCTTTGCAGTGGGTGTACACTGCGTCAGGAATTATCTGCCGAGCTCGCGCTTGTTGGATGCTCCATCATAGCCCTGACCCCTCATTTGTACAATGTCTACACCGGCTTGTCTCAAATTTGCTAAAAACGCTTCGGGAAAAGGTACTCTGGTAGTAGCTTCACATTCTGCAAAGGATATGAAATCGTCCCTAACCGACTTGGTTGTATGGTCGAAGTACCAAAACTGAGCGCCATTTGCTCCGTTTTCACCCTCACCCCGTTATTAATCGCATATTTTTTATTATAACTTTTTTTAACCTCTCAAAATATTCCTTTCGCGTGCGTAAGTAAGCCTAGCTACGCGCCTGCAAATGATAGTATGTTTGTAAGAATTTTCGAATTACATTTTTGATTAAGAGGAGTTGTGACCGAATTGAAATATGATTATTTTGTATACGTAGAAAAAGTGCACACTTAGACACAGTTAGAGAGGTAACTCGTACGAAAATATCGTAGACAAATGTTAAAGTAATTCCCATACACATAGTTTCATAGTGATCCGTTTCATTTAGTCAATTTGTTCAGATTGCATATAATGTTAGAGGATATTATGGGGAACTGCAGTGCTAAAGAACCATACTCCTAATTAGCTTTATTTTTTAATTAGCTCACTTTATTAAATTTTAGTCCGAAACATATCTCCAAAAGAATTTAAGGGAATTACTGAATCTTCATACAGTGATAGAGCACAGTAAGAGAAGATGCAATGTACAATAACTATAACCCTGCCTTGCCTATTATTTATTTTGTAATTATACCCCTTTCTTACATTTTCGTGTCCAGAGCATATTACAATAATAACTCTAGGTGCTGAATGCAATGTATACAGTGAAAGAGGACATTAAGGGGAAGTGTAGCTATACATTCCGTTCACTATCGGTAAAGTCAGCGTTATTCAATGTGTTGCAGTACCGTTAAGCATTCATTAATCAATGTCAAATTGCTGTTGTTGTTGTACAATCAATGAATGGATAGCGATTTATTACAGGAGGCTTCTATGTTGATTATTTGTCCTAAAATGAGGCATTTTTCACTACATGTTTTTATTTCAATTAACTTATCATTTTACGTTAACTGAACACATTCTTTATGTTTGGAGAATGTAATCTGTTAGATGAAGGGAGCACCTCATAAGATCTATAGCCTCCCACAACTTTTTGAGTTTTTTTAGAAGAGAATATTGAGTTTAAACGTACAACGTGTACGTAGAAAGGCTTGGTGTCGCTCTCTTACTTACAAAAATGTGACAAAGTATTGGAAAACTGTTGGAAAAGTATTTGAAAAAGAATTACATATCTAGATGAAACTCAGATTGTGCAATGTATTGATATGAAAG
Organism: Saxidomus purpurata; assembly: GCA_022818135.1. Classification (NCBI taxonomy): domain Eukaryota; kingdom Metazoa; phylum Mollusca; class Bivalvia; order Venerida; family Veneridae; genus Saxidomus; species Saxidomus purpurata. The sequence goes on from JAFMSR010000007.1 coordinate 32,352,181, forward strand.
GCCATAATGTTTCTAGGCGAGAATAAAGATCTAAGCCTCAGATCAAAAAACAAACTAGTGTCATGTCGTTGAGATGTATTTCAAGCGATGGTGTGGCAATGCCACACCCAAAATGTTAAGAAGAACCATGCATTGGAAACCTTATCTCTAACCTTAATATTATTGAACATGTCTGACGGGCATTGAAAGTTTAACTTGTTCAATTCACTCTCGATAAGTCTTACTTGTGTACGAATCTCTTGACATCTTTCACTCCTGTCTGAATTATGTCACCTTACCACACGTGGGAATATTCGGTTTCACTTAGTATTGACGTTAACAGGTATGCAGGTTTCTGTTTAGCCTTCAAAACTAATGTTAAAGTTTATGTTTACTTCACAGCATCACTTTGTGTGTAATCACCCTTCAACAGAGGCTTAGTATTATCATTTAGTGGAGTGTTCTTATCAAATTTGAATAATGAACAAAAAGCCTTAAAAAGCCTTAAATCGCGAGTCTCATCCCTGAATATATTAATTATTTTAAAGCATACTTCGTACACTACAAGTAGTTTATACCACGATAATAATGTACACGTTTCGAAACTTATTTAGCCAATATCTGTTATTTTGCTTGACTGAACGCGGACA